>ML677376.1:5758596-6191674 GCA_007922305.1 Dermatemys mawii | reverse complement strand
TTTTGGGTTGTATAAGTAGGGGCATTGCCAGCAGATCGAGGGACGTGATCATTCCCCTCTATTCGGCATTGGTGAGGCCTCATCTGGAGTAATTTGTCCAGTGTTGGGGCCCACACTACAAGAAGGGTGTGGAAAAATTGGAGGGTCCAGCGGAGGGCAACAAAAATGATTAGAGGGCTGGAGCACATGACTTATGAGGAGAGGCTGAAGGAACTGGGATTGTTAGGTCTGCAGAAGAGAAGAATGAGGGGCGATTTGATAGCTGCTTTCAACTACCTGAAAGGGGGTTCCAAAGAGGCTGGATCTAGACCAGGGGTAGGCAACCTATGGCACGTGTGCTGAAGGTGGCACACGAGCTGATTTTCAGTTGCACTCACACTGCCCGGGTCTTGGCCATCAGTCTGGGGGACTCTGCATTTTAATTTAATTTTAAATGAAGCTTCTTAAACATTTTAAAAACCTTATTTATTTTACATACAACAATAGCTTAGTTCTATATTATAGACTTATAGAAAAAGACCTTCTAAAATCATTAAAATGTATTACTGGCACGTAAAACCTTAAATTAGAGTGAATAAATAAAGATTCGGCTCACCACTTCTGAAAGGTTGCTGACCCCTGATCTAGACTGTTCTCAGTGGTACCAGATGACAGAACAAGAAACAATGGTCTTAAGTTGCAGTGGGGGAGGTTTAGGTTGGATATTAGGAAAAACTTTTTTGCTAGGAGGGTGGTGAAGCACTGGAATGGGTTACCTAGGGAGGTGGTGGAATCTCCTTCCTTAGAGGTTTCTAAAGTCAGGCTTGACAAAGCCCTGGCTGGGATGACTTAGTTGGGGATTGGTACTGCTTTGAGCAGGGGATAGGACTAGATACCTCCTGAGGTCCTTCCAACCCTGATATTCTATGATTCTATGTTGGTCCAGGCTGTTAAGAACATAAGAAAGGCTGTACTGGCTCAGACCAAAGGTCCATCTAGCCTAGTATCCAGTCGTCCCACAGTGGACAATGTCAGATGATTCGGAGAGAATGAACAGAACACGTAATCATCCAGTGATCCATCCTCTGTCGCTCATTCCCAGCTCCTGGCAAATAGAGGCTAGGGATACCATCCCTGCCAATAGCCATTGATGGGCCTAGCCTCCAAGAATTTATCTAGGTTTTTTTTAACCCTTTTAGTGTCTTGGCCTTCACAGCATCCTCTGGCAAGGAGTTCCACAGGTTGGTGTGAAAACATACTTCCTTTTGTTTGTTTTAAACCTTCTGCCTATTACTTTCATTTGGTGACCCCTAGTTCTTGTGTTATGAGAAGGAATAAACAACACTTCCTTGTTTACTTTCTCCACACCAGGAGGATGGGGGTGGGTTTGCATCCAGTAGCCCAGGTAGGGAATCCGCTTTGCTCAGCAGTACCTGAATCAGATACAGCGTGATGGGCACATGGTGCACACTGACCAGTAAATACACTGACAGCCGGAAATTCTAGGCCCGCTATTGGCAGTAGCCTTCTGGCTAAAATGAAGCAGGGGACATCAGCAGAGCAAAAATCAACTAGAAAAAATATCAGGACGTTACTCTTGCTTTCATACTAGTTTAACTCCCCTTCCTTCCTCTCCCTCCCTCCCAATTTAATGGTAAGCAACAACATGGTCCAGTGGTCAAAACACAGGCCAAGAAGTCAACGCTCCTGAGTTTTAATCCCAACTCCACCACTCACTCCCCATTTGACCCCGAGCAAGCCACTTTGCTTCAGTCTTCCCAGCTGCAGGATGGAGGTGATGATAAAGTTCTCAGTATCTCAGTTCAGTAGAGGCTTAATTTGTTAAGGTTTGTAAAGTGATCTGAAGTCCTTGGAAGGAGTCGCTATAGGCATATTATTATTCCTATTTATTAGAAACCTGGCAGTCAGACAGAGTAGCTTCCCTGCTTTTATGATGATTCAACAATCCCCAAGGTAGTTGAATAAGTTAATACTCTTATTTATTTTGAAAGCTGCACTTTTTCAGTCCCGTCCATTGGAGGATTCCAAAGCACTTCACAGAAAGGACAATCTAAGCCCCTGTGAAGAAACTATTATCCACCCCGCCTTTTTTTTTTTTTTTTTTTTTTTTTACAGATGGCAGAACACAGACAAGCAGAGGTTAAGTAACTTGCCTTGAGTTGTACAGGGAATCTTGGGCTTCAGCCAGGATCAGAGCCCAGATCTCCTGACTCCCTGTCCTGTGCTTTCCATACCCAACAACGCCTGCCCTCCTAAAAGGTCCCGTGATTATTAATAGCAGAAGGATAAAATCTTTTCTCAGTGGGCTGCCAAACAACAAGAGTCCTAGCTGCCGCTAGAGGCTGAGGGCTCAGAAAGCCAGCTTACTACAATCCAGAATAAAAAATGCCACTTACCTGAGGAGCAATGTGGGCACCAACTCCTGATCCTCGTCTCAGACCATATCACACAAGGGATTCACAACAGAGAAGCCAACCATGGAAGGGAAGATGATGCAACATCATTACTTGGGAGTGGGGGGAGTAATAATGTCTTCTGCACAATCCTCGTAGTAACCCCCTGCCTAAAGAATGAAGCTATGTCCAGGCTAAGAGAATATAACTACTAGGTAGTGTACACTGTGCATCCTCCTACTACATCTTGTCCAGTGAGATGTAAGTCAATTGCCGCCCCAGCCGCTGAGCCTGGCTATCTCTTTAGATATCAATGATACTTATCTGCCCTTCCCTCCCCGCCATGACTGTTGTATCTGAGTGCCTCGCAATCTTCAACACCTCTCGGAGGTAGGGCAGGTCTATTATCCCCATTTCATTGGGGAACCACTGAGGCGGGGTAATTTCCCCAAAATCACAGAGAAAGTTTGTGCTGGAGCACAGAACTGAACCCAAGGCCTTGTCCACCTACGCAATTAAGGTCGACATACGTTAGATCGACGTACAGCCACTGTAGTAATTACTGCGGTTTTTCATGTCCGCGCTACCCTCCTTCGGCCAGTGGTGCGGGTCCTCTCCAGGAACCCGTGGAAGGGCTGGCTGCCAGCCCGGGCTGCCAGCACCAGGCAGCAGAGGTTCCATCTGGTAGCTGGGTGTGGAGCCGACAGGTGATGGAAGTAAACCGATGTCTACACAGACACTGCGCCACCCTAACTACATCGACTTGAGCGCTACTTCTCCCGTGGAGGTGGCATTATTCGGTCAGTCGTGGTGGGGACTTACATCGGCGGGAGTGTAGACACTTACCAAGTTAGGCAGGGGTGAAAGTAAAATTTTTGATTTACCAGTACGGGGGGAGGGCGCAGCTTCCCCTGGAAGGGACGGGGCCTCTGATGGAAGGGGGCGGGGCTAGGGAATCAGCAGTGGTCCCCCCTTGGCTGTTTAGCTGTTCTTTTTGCTCCTCTCCCCCGTCAGCAGCTTGGGGGGAGTAAAAGGGACAGGGACCTTAAAGCACTGCTGTGGCAGCGCTTTAAAGTAAGGCAGTAGGGCCGGACAGGCTTTTTACAGGTATGGCGTACCGGCCCGTACCGTCTTACTTTCACCTCTGAAGTTAGGTCAATCTAACTCTATAGCAAGGGTGGGCAAATGGCTCCCTTACCCTGGCCGCGCTCCCTTATCACACCTCTCACTGCCGCGCTGATCCGACGGAGCATGCAGCTGGCCCAGCTCTGCAAGCTCCCGGCTGGGGAGGCTAGTTTCCCCCCCCGCCCCCAGCGCACCGCGCAAGCAGCGCTCCAGGGGGCAGGGGACAGCGGGGGCTCTGTCCCGGAGCAGACACGTCATGCAGCCTTGCACTTCCCTTCGCCCCCGCCTCCCCCCCGGAGCGCTGCATGTGCAGAGCGCTGAGGCAGTGAAACAGAGGGGGGGGAGCTAGTCTCCTCAGCCGAGAGCTTCGGGGGCCAGACAGAATTAGCCCACAAGCCGGATACGGACGTAGTTGCCCACCCCTGCTCTACAGTATAGACCTGGCCTGAGTCTCTCGAGTCCCAAACTAACACCATAGCCACGGGACTGTCCCTCCTCTTTTAGCTCAACCTGCAGCAGCTCAATGTTTGAGCTCTGAAGGTCCCTGGTTCAATCCCGAGTGTGCCAGCCAAGATGGTGGCCTTCGTAACAACAAAGTACACTCCTCTAAGGCCAGATACACAAAAAGCCAGCTCTGACCCACAGTTCATCTAATCAATTGCCTGCAGGTATTGCCTGTCCTTGTCTAAAAGGATGGGCAGGCAGATGCAGCGGGGAATGCAGTCCAGATGGGGGAAAACTAAAAACTAAAGCGACTCAGGGGAAATCGTGCTGAAAAATAAGGCAATGTCAAGGGGTTAAAAGGAATCAAGGAGGCTGCATTTGTGGTCAAATACTAGCCCAAGATGGGGAAAAAGTTTTGTTTTGTTTAATAAACAAAAGGAAACCCCAGAGGAAACAAAAACCCAACAATTTAAAAACAAAAATTCAGGCTCTGCGAAGGTTACTGATCCAGGCAGAGGCTCCAGTGTGCAGTCTGTGAAAGTTTTGCAACACAGAGCTTTAAAAAGAAAAAAACAAAACAGCAAGAAAGGAAGAACGATGCATTTCTCCCCTCAAATGTTAACAACAGCAAAACATCATCTCGGTATTGTCTCCCTGTTTTATCACCATGGTACAGCTCTGAACAGATTCCACCCCAGGGCAGAGACAAAACCACGGGGCCACGGTTTCTAATTATCCCCTCTATTCTCAGGGAAATGGTTTATTTATTAGCTCTTTGAGCTTCTCTTTCATTCATTTTCAATCTGACTGCCAGCAGCGAGGGGCTCTCAACAAGGGGAAATTTATTAGGTGCTGTAGACTATCTCCATCTTCCCAACTCTACTCTTCTTCCCACCCCTACCATTCAGAATTATGGGTTGTCTTCATCACCGTTAATTCAATAACTTGCTGTATAATTACTCCGTAATAACACTATTATCTTAACATTTACGCAACAGCTGTGATCCCATTACAGCACAAGGGGGGGATTCTCCAGGGGAAAGGAACCAGGAAATCAGTCTGCCTGCCTGCCAGAGAAAGAATCCCGTTAGACCAAAACTAAACACCACCCAGAGATTAATACAACAAAGAGATGGGGTGGGGGTGGGGAGAGGAGGAAAGTACCAGCTGAGGCAGAGGGTACAGACCCTAGGCAGAAAGCCAAAAGTCTAATCCACTTTATTCCCCCTTCATAAGGATTTGAAAGGTTTTGCTACACAGATAAGAGAAAGTGAAGGGTTTCTGTGCATACAGGAGACAGCAAAACCAAGGATGCCATTTGAATAAGCAACTCTTAACCTCATCAAAGCCTTTAAACAAATTGTGCAAAAATCCTGCAGCATAATTAGGAAAACAATGAGGGTTGGGGAAAAATGGTAAGAGACCACGGAAACACATACTCTTGATCCTTGTCTTTTGCTATAAGAAATCAGATAGTTTCCCCAAATTCCAATTCAACCTATTAAAAAAATATATATGCCAGATACAGTTTATCATAATTGACACCATTCACTAGGAAGATTTTTTTTAAATCCAGAAACCATTAGAACCCCTCTTAGACTGAACTCTAGTGTAAGAAAATGTCACAGCAAAGCATCCAGCAATTAAACAAGGAATTACTCTAGACTCATTGACTAAAAATGGAATAACTTGTGCACCAAATGAGGCTGGGAACATACTACCAAGTATCAAATGCTTAAACTCTAACCTTGACTAGTGAGGCAAAAATTCTATCCACACGCCTTAGCTAATGCTTATGAAGCACTCTGGGGTTGGCAGCTTTCATTTCACCGCTGCTGCGATTTTATTCTGATATTTATACAAACATGCATGTTGCATTTTTACGCACAAATGCTCCTGGGTTCTCAATAGAAGCAGCAAGTCACTAAGCAGTATCCAAAACCTGCAAGACTCCAAAGTCTACAAGGTGAGGTCAGGTTCACGCAGCTATGAGAGCCCAAAATCACATACACCACTGGATGAGAATACTAGCATTAAATAATGTTTCACGCTATAATGCATCTGTTTTATACACATACTATAGCAAAAGAGTAAACCCACTCTCTTGTGATTGACTATCCAACGTGTAATACAGGGCCATAATTCCATTAAACCATCAAAGCGATTTGGCAATTATATTAATCATAAGAAGGGAGCTAGAAAGGTTTGCTGTTAGAACCTCAAAATGGAATTTCCTCGTATTATATTGCTGCATATTGGTTTTGTTTTTAATAATATAAAGTCAGATTATTTCTGCTTCAAATTTGCTTACATGCCACGGCCATATACCAAATCACTGGTTAGCGCTGATGACAGATCACATCAACATTAATAAGACATTTTATGCTGTCTCCTGCTCCACAGGAAATTTCAGAAGCAAACTGAGAGTGAATGCACGCGGAGTGATGAAATTCACATCCTGAAGCACATACCAAACCCCTTATAATAGCTGAACCTTGATAATCTATATATTTCATAATCCGCACAAAAGGTACGCCCTTCCACTTGTCAGCCAAGATATGATCGCGTATGTCACAGTGAGGTCTCAGTTCAAGGTTTCATTTTTTCAGAATATATTATATTTACACACACATACTATATACATATACAAATGCGTACACATACAGAAAGTACATTAACTCTGAAATATCATGATAATAAACAAACCTAAAATAAAAAGAATAAAGCACATTTTGTGATATATTACTGCGGCTGTGTTATTGAGTTTCTGTGCCTATTTATTTTGACTATACACAAGGGATAGACACACAGTCTAGGCACCCCAGCAAATAGCTACACTTGGATGTTTAAATTAAGACAACCCCTAACCACAACCCCAACCACAAATTCTCCCGTTCCCCACAGTCACAATCCCCACCGGCCCCCATTTTCAAACGCTGTGGGGAGACAATGCTGAGACCTAGCAGTGATCCCTGGAGCACATCAGATCCAGGCTGTTTCAGTCCAAGACCAGAGCAAACCCTAAAACAGGGCGGGGGGGGCACCCCTCATGCAGAACAGCCATCCAGCAGCCCACTCATGTTTATGTCTATGGGGTTCCAGCCTGAATTCATCTGCTTATCTCAGCTGTGGCAGAACAGCATGGGGGAAAGGCAGTCTCTGAGGAAATCTCAATTTGTGCATTAAGGATAAAATCGTGGCCCCACAGCAAACCCCCCATTGACTTCAACAGAGCCAGAATTTCACCTGAAGGCTGCACTGCCGCTGGAGGTGTTATGGCCAGCTCAGGTAAACACGCTTCCACTAGCTCTGTTCAAGCTAGCATGCTAAAATGAGCCATGCAGCCGCGAGACAGACTAGCCAACACAAGCACGTACCTACGGTTTCGGGTGCGATTTTACTTGCACCTCAGGTCAGTCTAGTGCAGGGGTAGGCCATCGAAGGTATGCGTGCCAAAGGCAGCCTGCGAGCCGATTTTCAATGACACTCACACTGCCTGGTTCCTGGCCACTGTTCTGGTGGGGGTGGGGACGACTCTGCATTTTAATTTATTTTAAATGAAGCTTTTTAAAATATTTTAAACACCTTATTTACTTTACATACAACAACATATATTATAGATTTACAGAAAGAGACCTTCTAAAAATGTTAAAATGCATTACTGGAACACGAAACTTTAAATTAGAGTGAATAAATGAAGACCCAGTACACCACTTCTGGAAGGTTGCTGACCCCTGGTCTAATGCTTAAGTGGTCAGTAGCCCCCACTGTAGTCAATGAGATGACTCCCATGCTTCAATCTAGAGACACACGTAAGTACCTCGCCAAATAAATTCTCAAAAATTCAAACATTCACAATGTCCCTTCTAGCTTTTCAGTACACATTTGTGATGTTCAGCTGCATATTAAAAATACACCCAAGATAAATGGAAGATACCAGTGTGGTGTGTTGTGCGTAGTGAAAATAACCTGATGCCATAGTGCGATGCCTGGTTTCTTACCTTGCTGTTTGCTGGTACTATAAACTATCACACACTCAAAAAAGTTTGTTCAATGCTCCATAAACTTTAGTGCAATACAGAAATATATTGAACTGAGAATTTTATTTGGCCAGCTACAGAACTGTACTTCGTAACAGGCAAAGAGCAGCCAATCTCCCATTTGTCTGCAGAAACTACAGCCACATTTTAATTGCTACCGTCCTCATTAATCAAAACAGTGAAATTAGTCATAAAGGTGGATTTGAGAACTCTGGGGGAGGGGGAGAGGGAAGAGGCTCAAGCCCTCTTCTCCGTGACATGGGGGAGATGTCTACACACTCTGAGGATACTCTGTTTTGTCTAGCCTGATTTTTTTCAAGAATGTCTATGATCTCTACATTTAAAAGACACTTGAATCTAGACTCTCAGGCAGCACTACGAAGCTCTTCAAACACAAATAAAACATACGTATTCCAGAAAGCTGCTGCCATGAGAACCACACACAACAGACCGGGGGGTGGGGGGGAGCTCGAGCCCACCGACCTGTGCAGCGCGGAGGAAGGGGTGTGTAGCAAAGCTGAAGCTCGTGGGCTGTAACCTGAGCCCTGATGTCCAGGGCAGAAGCCCTCAGGCTTTGACTTCAGCCCCAAGCAGCGGAGTTCAGGCTTCAGCCCTGGGCCCCAGCAAGTCTAACACCCTCCCTGGCGGGGTCCTGGCCCACAGTTTGGGAACTTCCGATGTCTAGCCCATACGATCCATATCAGTATATGGTTCAGGAATAAGCATTTCAATCCACACCAGTAGTTTGGCTCGATGGATCTGTGCACATCCAGGGATCAACACGGGCACACTCATCTGGCCACGCTCCTCCTTCTGTAAACAAAGAAATGGGCTAGTGGCAATGCAATACAAGTCCTCCCTCACGGAGAGCCTGGTATGACACCCATTGAACATTCCAGGCCAGATCCAATGGTCCCTCAAATCCAGAAGCCTCTCTCTACAAGGTAGGGGGAAGAGGTTTCACAATAAGGGGCAAGAAACCCTCTTGGAATGATCTGCCCATAGGGAAGTTTCTTCCTAACTCCAAACAGCTAACGCTCATTTGAAATCCTGAGGAGGGGCTCAGTTCTGCAAAGGACTGAGCCCTGTCTACACTGGGAATCAAGGGAGTTCTGGTTCTCTGACACTGTGCACCATTCAGGTAACATGACAACAGGTCAAATCTATTCCATAGCAACAAGTCATTCCCATGAGATAGCTGTTGGTGGCCTACATGCAATGAATGGGTGGCTTCAGAGCCATCCCTAACAAGGCAGGGGGAAACCTCGAGCCGTCATCAGCAGTCTCAGCTGAGCCCAAAGGCTGAATGGCCTTTGGAGGCTGAATTCCCCTCTCACACAATGGAGGACCCTCCACTGCAGGGTTAAAACAGACGAACGATACAGAACAGGGTAGAGCATCCTCCGGTTCCCACCGGTGCCTAGTCTGGCTCTGCTTAGTTTCCAGGACTGCACTTTTCCCAAACACAAGATAATTAGAGCTGGTTAAAAAAAATGAAAAATAATTTTTAAAAAAATAATCAAATTTTCTAAGTTATTTCATTTTGAATCTTGTAAAACAGAAATATTTTTTTAAATCTAATTTTTTAAATTTTTGCTTTATTCCTTTTTGTCACTGAGCTCAAATAAATTAACCCCGCTTTTTAATTTTTCCCTTTGCTACCCTAACATTTCAAACCTTTGCCAACTTTTTAAAAATATGCAGGATGGCAGAATGACAGATTTTTGTGTCTCAAATAGAGGAAGTCTAAAAAGGTAACGTGGCAAAAGGAAAAAAGTAAAATAATCTAGACATCATTCATTCTGTTTCATTCGGTGGCAAAAAGAGGGAGGACTCCCCTTTGCTCCCCAACGAGCAAACAAAACCTCACCAATTTAAAAATGTTGGTTCAAAATGACAAATGAAACAAAAATTAAATAAACTAAAAGCTTCTCTTGAAAGTGGATTGGTTTCAGAAAAGGTCATTCAAAGTTCTGAAGTAAAAAATTGTGACCAGCGATACTAAAAACCCACTTTTAAAAAAATTAGTGAAAACAACCTTTAATATGCATAGTACCTTATTCACTATACAATCATGAATGCAAATTTCAGCTGCTGGTATCTCAGTCTAATACATTTACCCTTGTACAGGGCACACTACTCAACTGTCCCTCACATTTTGAGATACATCATTCGTTTTAATCCCAGTTTCCAGCACAAATTTCATATCCTGTCCCCTCCCCCAAAAAATGTTATTGGAATTTTTTTCCCACCAGAAACTATAATGAAGCTGGTCTTACAGAAAGAGCTATTTAAACAAATGGGAAAGGCTCCCAAGGCATTGAAGTTTCCAGCACAAATCATTTGTCCACCTCCTTTTTTGTGGTCTTTATCGCACACAGTAGGTAGAGAGGAAGAGTACAGCTGTGTATGTTTCACTGTATAAAGTAAACATATGCCTTTCAGAACCTGAGCAATGCTTTCTGGGGGTGTATGATTTCAGGCTATGGTATATATCCCCTCCCCAAAACACCCCATGAATCAAAGCCCCAACAGCACCTCAAAGTGGTTAACTCCCCAGGGGTAGAGTTTCCAAAAGGCAGGTCTATAAACATGAAATATTACAAGCAGATTTTACACAAAGGGTTGATCCTTCCATGGAGAGCAGTGGCAGGATATTGGATTTCACTAAGACTCTTTCTACAGGCCCCATTTTAAGTAGCTCCCCCTGCTACATAAACATTCCCCCTTGCACACACATACGGTAATGGTGGGTTGGGGGGGTAGTTTTCAGTGGAAAGGGTTAAAAGCAAAGAAATGGGAGATTCCACTTTTATTGCCAGGGACTTGGTGCAAGACTCCCACCCCAACCCAAAATCACTGAACAGGAGGAGGGAGAGGAGAGAGTGTACTGAAAGATCTGCCCTTGCGGGAAGGCCCCAAAAAAATAGATCAGCTCACCCACTCCTCTACCAAAGGAACTAGGGGCAATAGGAACCTAGCATCCATTCACCTCCTCCTGCTTAAAGCCGGGCCGTTTCCCTGTCTGGAATCCCCGTCCATCTGTTAGCCAAAGAGAAGATGATGCACAAAACTACCCAGATCCGATGACAGAAGATTTGGAGGCTTTCTTCTTTCTTATTTAAGTAAGAGGATGAAGTTTTAATTTGAGCTCATCTCGGGGAAGGGAGGCGGTTACCGAACCCGGAGCGCACACGGCTGCATGGAGCAAATGAAGAACAAGTGGTCTTAAAACTGGGGAGAACTAACGGAGAAGACAAAGGGCCGGTTCCGAGCCTGAGCCGGTAAGGAGGGGCAGCCAGAAAAGGAGAGCACTGGCCACTGATTTGTTTTAATGGTCGTCCTCTGCCAGATGCAAACAGTGAAAAAAGTGATTTTTGAAAGCGGGAGAGAGAATCATTTATTGGGAAGTTTTCGCTTTTTCTTCCTCCCTTCCCAGTGAATATGAAAGCTCTCTGAATCCCGGCATTCTTTCTACCTGCAAGAAGCCCTGAATTACTGCCATCGCTTCCCCTCCCCCGAAACTGCCCCACTCCATCAAATTCTCTAGAGTCAAAGGCCACCCTCCCCCTCCACCCTGGCACCAGATGTTCACTGACAAAGGGAGAGTGAGCTATAAAATAAAAAGTCCCCCCTCCACCTTCCGCATCCCAACTGGGGCCTCTGGCAAGAGAAATTCAAAGCCCACACCAGACCCGGCTGTCAGCAAATTACTGCCCAACCATATAACCTTCCCTCTGCTCCCAACCACCCCCACCCCCCGCCAAAAAAAATACCCAGCTGACCTCAACAAGATGTATGGTCCTGCCATAAAGGGGCTGTGTCTCTCGCCAGAGGACACGCCAACAAAACCAAAACCACATCTGAGAGAATATCCCTATTTTACTCGCTGTTAAAATATCCCAGCCCAAGGAGGATGTGGGGACAGAAGGCAGGAGTCACTGTTTAAAAAGGAATTTAAAAAAACTCCGAGATCTCTATGCTCTGTCCACGTGAAACAGCCTTAGCAGTTACTTTGTTTAAACACTGCTGTTGCAAGCACTGCTTCCCAGAATCCTCCTGTGCCCTCCCCAAGAGAGTTTTGCTAGCCAAACCAGGCTACAGATTAGCCAGCTGGATTATCTATATTTTTTTTAAAAAAAGACAACAGCTTGAAGACTGGCCTGCCACGTGCCTTTCTCCAGGGATTTATATGTAGGGAGGGACATGAAAGGAAACTTCCCCCTCCCCCCGAACATGTAATAATTTCCCCTAATGCATCTATTTTCACTCTCCCCTTTCACTCAATTTTGGGATGGGGGGTAGTCTTTATACATTCTAATTTGCTGTATCAGGACATGATCACTTTATCCTGCTTGCAATGTCAAGACTTCTGGGAGGGTGATTCCCCTGCCCCAGTTCTGAGAATTCCACAACCATAACTGCTAGCTCTCTCCCCCATTCACGGCACAGACCGATGCAGCTGTACATTGTTTGCACACAGGCCAAGAAGAGCGTGTGTACAGAAGTCCCATCTCAAATTAGTCCTGGAACATTACGGGGCTGCGCGGCCAGCCCAAGAGCAAAACTGAATGCCCTGAAGGAGAAAAGTGACAACCCATTTATAGCACTCATTATTTGTAACAATCCCCGAGGCTGGGTTTTGAAAAGGCTCCAGTGACGGCTTCCCTGATTTGTATGGGCAACGTGTCACATGGCAAACACTTTCCCCTCCCACTTCCAACAGCATCACAACCATACTGGAACAGATCCCCAGAAAAAGTAGATCTTCATTAGCCCTGCACTGGCGGTGCGGAATAGCCTTTCCACTCGCCAGGGGCAGTGGCCACACGTGAAAATCCTCCCTCACCATTCCATGATGAAATCTCAAAGGTCTAGGCTCAGGGGAAGTTTATACTGTCGTTTTCTCTATGACATGTGGGTTTAGTGCCTGTGTTACAGCACCGTTTTATTTATGGTGGGACATTCTGTCAGTAAAATGATTTTATATAAATTCCAGATCCCGATTCTGTAACAATACTCTTTGCTATTATACTAATAGTCCCATCAGAATGGCACAGGCCCCATTATGAGAGAATCTGTTTGTAATAGAGAATCAATTGTAAGAGAGGCATTAAACCCAAATGAACCATTGAAAAATGATCAAAACAGGGGCTGGATCGGATTCTGCTGCTTTGTAACTGTAGCCAAAAACAGCCCATCTATCAGGTCAGACAGTTAAGGACATTTAACAGATCAGAAACTGTAGGGAAGTCACCCTACAGACTCAGGCACTGATCCTGAAATCCTAACTTGTGTGACTTATTTGAGTCAGGGCTATTCCGGAGTGTAAAGGTTGCAGAATCCGGCCCTTGGGTTTTAAATGCTCCCATTACCATAGTAATCTGAACACCAATAAGCACGCAAGGAAATTCATGCACCCTTCATAAGCATGCCTAGAGTACTTTGTAAACAAAAAGTCAATTCCGAATAGTCTTCCTTAAAGCCACCTTGCCACTAGGGATCATACATGTCCCAGCAAGTGAGCTTGTATCAAGCTAAGAAGCGAGTCACCATGCAAATGTCACAGGATGTATGGGCTTAGTGAAAATAATTGGGTTGCATGGTTCCGTTTGATACATTTCCATACCTACATCAGCCAGGCTGCATTTACTGCTGTAACATCTCCCCCGTGCCTCTTGATTCAGAAGGTTTCATATATTGAAACAGTTATTATTACTCCTACAAAATACTTCTGGAAGGGCAGCTACTCCTTCAAAGAGAGCTTTTGACAGATGTTTTCCTACAGTCAGCATTTGAACAAACACAATGTCTTACACTCTCCAGAGTCTCTAATTTTACCAGTTCATTTTTCACACCCACAAACACAGCATGAAATAAATTCAAATGTAACAAGATTACATTCGCTTGCTGCCAAAGGACCCGGTGCAATCTCTCTGCTCAGTCCAACAGCAAAGCCCTGTGCAGAAATAAACCATACCTGGTGTGTACAAAATCTCTTCAGTACAGGGGCACAGGATGGCTCAGGGGAAGCAGGTAATGACAGAGACTTTCATCTCTGGGTCACTGGTTAAAATCCACACGAAGTGAGTAATGGCTACGACATGATTGCTATACAAAGACTAATGTGAAATGCACGGATGGCTTCAATCTAGCTCCTAATGGACAGGTGTCAAACACACACAAAAAACCCCCACTCTTGCACTTGGCACCCTCTTTGGCAGTCTCAGCAGAAGTGCCAAGACCTGACTGGCTATGCAGCTCAAATTTTCTACCCTTACAGGGGAGTCTGTTGCATGGCAAGGTAGCATGGACAAGTTGGCCTACACCCATACTACAGACTGAAGCTAGATGCCAGAAGCACAAGAGTAGAAATCAGAAAACCAGGGTCCTATACCTGACCCTGCCACCAACCTGCTGCAAGCTTCAGCAAGTCACTTTATCCACCTGTGCCTATCTTTCGTCTTGGCTCTTTTATAATACCTAGCTCTCATGCAGTGCTTTCCACTAGATCTCAAAGCACTTTACAAAGAAGCAAGCACCATCATACCCATTTAACAGATAGAGAAACTGAGGCACTGAAAGAATAAGTGACTTGCCCAAGGTCACCTAGAAAGTCAATGGTAGAGCCAGGAACATAACCCTATTCATGTCTCCGTATCTGTGGGTATTAGCCCACGAAAGCTTATGCTCTAAAACTTTAGTTAGTCTTTAAGGTGCCACAGAACTCTTTGTCACTTCCGTATCTGTGGTCTATCCGTATCAATACTCTTTGCTATTATAGAGCACACTGCCTTTGGGGCAGGGACAGTTTTGATGCTCTGATCCTACCCTAAGAGGGGTCTCAATTTCCCAGGCTGTTATTCTGGCACATTTCTCCAGGACTAAATAGTTATGCCATAGGAAGACGACGTAACTATAAGCCAAATTCTGAGATGGCCTCTACTAAAACAGACTGGGAAGAGGAGAGGATTGGAACTCTCCAGGACTGAGGTTAAGAAACAGGACAGGAGGGATTTATGTATCTAATACAACTATTGCCTTTCCAGGAAATGAGCAGGCAACTCCAGCTGTATTTCACCATCCCCACTCTGAACCCTGCAAGAGTCTCTTCTGAGCTTTGGAACCCCGAACGAGGCACTTCTTTCCCCAAATGAATGCACAATTCCCTCTTCTCTCTTTGGAGGGTAAACAGGCTTAACTACTAGGGTGACCAGGTGTCTGGTTTTCGACCGGATCACTCAGTCGAAAAGGGAGCCTGGTGGCTCCAGTCAACACCACCAACTGGGCCATTAAAAGTCCAGTCAGCGGTGCTGCAGTGCTAAGGCAGGCTAGTCCCTGCCCGTTCTGGCTGGCACCGCACTGTGCCCCAGAAGCAGCCAGCAGGTCCGGCTCCTAGGTGGAGGGATCACGGAGGTCATGCACAGTGCAGTGCCAAGGCAGGCAGGCAGCCTGCCTTAGCCCTCCCTCTGCATCGCTGACTGCGAGCCCCCCAGGGTAAGCCCCCCCAAAAAAACAGAGCCCCAACCCCAGCCCCCTCCCCAAACCCAGAGCACTCTCCTGCACCCAAACCCCTCATCCTTGGCCCCACCCTGGAGCTCTTAACCCCTTCCCCCCGCACTCCAACCCCCTGCCCCAGCCCAGAGCTCCCTCCCACATCCTGAACCCCTCATCCCTGGCCCCATCTCAGAGCCCTCACCGTCTCCTGCACCCCAACCCTCCGCTTCAACTCACAGCCACCTCCCACACTCTGAATCCCCCAGCCCCACCCCCCAACCCCACCCCGCAGCCTGGAGCCCCCCTCTTGCACCCCAAACCCCTCATTCCCAGCCTCACCCCAGAGCCCACAACCCCAGCTGGAGCCCTCACCCGCTCCCATACCCCAACCCCCTTCCCCAGTCCAGTGAAAGTGAGTGAGGGTGGGGGACAGCGAGCCACCGAGGGAGGAGGAATGTAGCGAATGGGGTCAGAGTCTTGGGGAAGGAGTGGGGTTAGGGCTTTGTGCCACTGGAAAGTTGGCAACCCTATTAACTATTACAACAATCATTGCATTGTATGCCTGCTATGAAAGGAAGATGTCTAGTGGTTACAAGAAGGGGCTAGGAATCTGGACTCCCCGATTCATTTCTACCTCCGTCTGGTAGTGTGATCTCAAGCAAGTAACTTCACTGTTCTGTGCCTCAGTTTGCCTGTCTGTAAAATGGGGATAATGACACATTTCCTACCTGACAAATATTTTCGTTAATATTTGCAAAGTTCCTTGCCATTCTGAGTTGGTCAATGAGAAGAGTGGAATTGATTCTATTCCGGGGGGAGCGGGGGAATAGACAGGAGAAAGTAAAGAAAGACCCTCAAAATGGTGATCCCCTACGCAGATTCTGAATTGAATCACAGTTCAATTCAGCAAGGATTTAACCAGAACCACTGCTGGGTAAACGGAGCCCCATTCTCCTCCCCCAGAGACCCATGCACTAACGCCCAACACGTGTGAAGTCTATTTTAAATGCTCATATACTAGACATCCTATACTAAAATGAATCTAAGGAAAAAACAATCACAAAGACACATTTTTAAAAAGAAAATTAGCAGTTAAGTAAAGATTCTCCCCTTCCTCCCCTATCTCCTCCTCTGGAATAAACCAAACAGCATCAGTTATAAATATCCACCTTGTAAAAATCTGTAACTGACAAGCACCTTCACAGACTGCGTAACTGATTGTCAGTAGGTGGACAAAAGCATGTCTGATGTACATTAAACCAGTTAAAAAAGAAGGAAGATCACACAATGCAGGTGGTGGGCTATTTAGGGAAAGTCTCTTTTTTAGGATGCTACTATGATATTATTAGGGGTTTTATTATTTATCACATGTGGATCTGAGTGCAGCTGAATTCGTGATTTGCCTGCTTCTAGCTGGTATTTTCAGAAGAGGAAAGGAAAGTAAGCACAGACGTTACTTGGCAAAGTGCAGTCTAGAGAACTCTTTTTTTAAAAAAAGTCCCATAATGTTAATGTTTGAAAGTGCTTTTCATAAATAGTAATGAGCTGCTTAATCTTTACATTTTCCCCCTTAACTGCAGGAAAGTTCTCAGACAGCGAACAATATAAATTTAAATTTAATTTGAAGTGTTCCTCTAACGGCCCAGCTGCTGAGAATTCCAGTTGGAGTTTTGCTGTGAAAAGTTCCCTCTAACAGAAGGGTATTAATCCTTGCTGGAGTGGGAACTCCAGGGGGGTTCGAGGTGGTGGGGAGGGGAGAAGAGGAGAGATAAGAATATAAATCATAAAGGGATGGAAAATGGCCACTTCTCTGTGAAAGTTTCCAACAAAGCTGCTCCCCGTTAAAATTCACATTTCTAAAGTGAAGGGTTTTAGTCTAGTCTACCTCTTGATCGAAAAAAAAGGATTACATTTCTGCAATGGAAATAGTGGTGTAATAGATATTGCATCCAAGAAGCTCTATAAGCAGCAAAAAAACACTTACACTTTATTGCAGCAGAATACAGAAACTGTATAAAAATTACACCTTGTAAATATGCACATTAGCCCTGTACATAAGAGAGACAGTATCAATCGAGTTGCAACGTTAGGCATGTGTTAACTGTGTATTATGCCTTCATCTAGCCTGCCCTTTGTTCAGAAAACAAAACAAAACCTCACAGAGGAGCTGGAGACATTGGAAAAATAAGTCATAAAAGGGATGATTTGGAAAATGTTGATTTTCAAACAGAGGAAGCCACTCCTTGATACACTTTTATAAAGGGAAGAGGGGAGTTTTGCACAAATTGGGGAAGCTTGACACTATTTGTCATTTATTTGTCCCTTGTTTTGCAAATAAACGCACCAATAAACGATTGGGCAGATTTAAAAGGCAGCAGGGGTGGGGGAGAATTCAATGTGCCTTTAATGATTTCAAAATAATGCCGACCTATGCAATTAATCTTTACTGCACAGAATTCCCCCCTTACAATTACACAACATTATCGATCCCCCAAAGCCCTAAGACAAAAAGGGAGGCAAAAAGTGAAATCTAGGTGTTATGATTTCGATGCCACTGAAATCTACAAGCAGCAGCAGGCCAGTTCCCAGTCTGACCCCACAAAAAACATATCCACCTTTCCCCTAAAGTCTGGGAGCAGCTGGCTCAAGAAGGATTCTTTTAACTTTATTTTTAAACCTTATATTTTGATACCAGATGCAACGCGTCAGACACAGACTGAGGGGTATTTACAGACATGGGGGGAGGGGGAACAGAGGGATCTTTACTGAAATACAATCAACCCACAGCAGATAAATGGGGCTGGAAAAAAAAAAACACCTTCATCTCCAGTTTAAAAGAGAGACACACAGACAGGCAGGATCAACCATAAAATTAAAGAAGGCAAAAGACGGATTAACAAGCAGCCCAGGGGAAGCTCTCTGAACTGTAACTGGCTCGGGATGTTCCGAAGCTGGAGCAGGGAATTATTCCCTTAAAAAGGAAACTCTGGACTGATGTTTTAAACTCAGCCACCAGCAAGTAAAGTAACAAGCAGAATCTGCGCTGGGTTTAATCTAGCACAGAGCCAGGGGAGCAGCCCTCGGGCTCCTGGGGGACCGGGGCAGCTCTTGGGAACATCTCGGGTGGGGGGCAGAGGAGAAAGGGGGCTAACTCCTAAAGGGGCAGTCACTCAGCTGAGCACCAGAAGGGAGTGAACAGAAGGGTTAAAAGGAGAAGGGAAAGGGGGCAGGGGAAGGAAAGGAAGTGATGGGGAGAGGGTAATGGGGGAAGAAAACTTGGAGGGGGAAGGAATGGGGGAGCAGAGGATGGAGAACAGCCCCATGCAGGCCCCACAGCCCCAGAGTGCCAGGAGCCCCCCACACACACACTTCAGACCCAGTCAGGCTGCCGCACTCACCGTGGGGACTGGAGCCTTTCCATCGGAGCCCCCCGAGAGGAGCCCCCGGCTGCAGCACTGGTGGCCAGTGGCTAGGGATCCATAAGGCGCCCGGTCCCGTTAATCCAACCTGGGGTCGGAGGGAGGGGGGTGAGACCTACTGCTGGGTTTGGAGCGAGACAGGGGATGGGACCAGCAGGGAGAGGGGGGCAAAGACTGGGAGGAGCCAGGGGAGGGGCAGGGAGCCTACAGGGTGAGACGGGGGGAGGGGGAAGCAGCTGTGTAGGACAAAGTCTGTAAGAGAAAATCCATCAGGGACAGGGGAGGAGAGGGGCACAGATCCATGGGTAGGGAAGTTCCATAGGGGACAGGGTGTGGGAACGGCAAGGAGGGGGGCACAGATCGGGGGGGGGGGAGCGATCCTTAGGGGAGGGCAGAGGTGCCGCAGCCCCCACCCTCCAGCTTGAAGTGGTTTCCATCACATCCAGGGTTGACAGTTTGGTTCAATGGCTCTCAGCACCCCCACTGTACAAATTGTTCCAGCTCCCCCCGGGGGGAGAGAGACAGCTGACCCATGGAGGGAGGAGATCTATAGGGGAACGAGTGCGGGATGGGGGGGCAGGAGGAAGAAAATCCATAGGGGAAGGTCCTTGGGAAGAAGAGGAGATCTATGGGGGAATGGGGGCGGGAGGGGGAAGGGAGAGCCCTTGGGGAAGGTGGGATGGGGGGAAGGGGGATACTTGAGCTGGCATGGCCCTGGAAGGGATGATGCTGTGAGGGATGGGATGGAGCTCGGGAGAGCCTCACAGAGGACGTTCTGCCTTGGCAGGAGCGGGGCAGGAATCCCCTCCCGCCCACTGCCAGGGCATAGCAGTCAGTAACGCATTTAGTTCCCCGGGGTAAATCTCTCTTCCATCGGTGAGTCTGGAGAGGCAGAGGAGGTCAGAGTTTTGTTTCTGAGGGAGTGACATGTTCCTGGGCCCCAGCCCCCTGGTCCAGCGGCAATGTAGCTAATTGAGACGGCTCATACATTTACCCTTCCGAACTGGCTGCTAGCCTCATGGCCCAGGTGGCCAGAACCAGAGCAAAGAGAGAGACACACACACTCTGTGTTATTGTTTCTAGGGGCTTATTATTATTATTGAAGAAAGTCGTCCAACTTCCTTTTTTATTCGTTGCTTCCCCATCTCGGCAACTTCCAGCAGGAGAATCTCCGAGCCCCGGGCAAACAGCTGAGCCGCAAATGCCCCCTGTGCAGGGCAGTTAGTTATTCACCTTTTATACCAGGGGTGGGCAAACATTTTGGCCCGAGGGCCACATCTGGGTATGGATATTGTACGGCAGGCCATAACAGCTCACGAATTGGGGGCTGGGGTGTAGGAGGGGGTGAGGGCTCTGTGGCGAGTCCAGAAATGAGATATTCAATGTGCAGTAAGGGGCTCCAGGCTGGGGAAGGAGGTTGAGGCATGGGGGGGGCAGGGCAGTTAGAGGTCCAGCTGGGGGTGCTGGCTCTGGGGTGGGACTGAGGATGCGGGTTTACAGTGCAGGAGGATGCTCTGGGCTGAGACCAAGGGGTTCGGAGGGCAGGACGGGCATTGGAGCTGGAGCAGGAGGTTGGGGCGTGGAAGGGGGGGTCGGGGTTCAGGCTCCATGCGGCACTTATCTCAAGCACCTCGCAGAGGCAGCAGCATGTCCCGCCTCCAGCTTCTACATAGAGGCGCAGCCAGGCAGCTCTGCACGCTACCCCATCCACAGGCACCGCCCCTGCAGCTCCCAATGGTCACAGTTCCTGGCCAATGGGAGCTGCAGGGGCGGCATTTGGGGCAAGGGGCAGCATGCGGAGCCCCCTTATTGCCCCTATGTGTAGGGGCTGGAGAGGGGACACGCCACTGCTTCCAGGAGCCATGCGGAGCCATGGTACACGCAGAGCCCGGCGGGAGTTCAAGGGCCAGATTAAAATACCTGAAGGGCTGGATGTAGCCCCTGGGCCTTAGTTTGCCCACCCCTGTATTATACTGAAGGGAAACTGAGGTACAAAGACTGAACAACCTATCAAGGGAGCACAGCGTAGTTAACAGAGCAGCCTGCACTAGAACTCAGATACCCCTCATTCAGGCCCAGTACCCACTAGAGAAAGAAGTGTGTTTTTAAAAACAGGTTAGCCAACACTCTTACAATCCTAGCAGAGACAAACCTCCCATCTTGTGTAAACGAGGTTTTTCTACACTCAGCACCAAGCGGCCACTACCAGTTTATCTCCAGCGGCAATCGCAGCGAGTCACTGGTGCTTTAACCACTGAGTCACACAGATGAGCACCGAGCTCGGTCAGACACCATCACGGTTAAGCCGCTGGTAGCTTCTCTGCACTAGCACTGCCACTGGTAGAGCTGAACTGGTGATAGCAACAATGAGAAACCTTGGTATAAGAGGCTACTGCAGACACAGCCCATGACAACCACGGCCCAGGAAAGGTGGAAGGGGAATGGCTGCAGGACAAGCGCCACTACAAATTTTGACAAGACAAAACATAAATAAATCAACCATCAATTTTTTGCTACTGTGGAGGCAAACTTTAATCGGACTATAAAAGGCCTGGGGATTTTTTAAACCCATTTGTTATTTATGAAGCACCATAGGTGTGCCCGGTTCTTTAGAGGCATAAAAAAAGTGATGATAATCCCTGGCCTGAGGACTTCATAGTCTAAATAAGACATAACACAGCACGGGATGACAAACAAAAGACTACAGAAGGGGATCTGGGACAAAAGAGGGCTTCTGCAGAGAAAGCCCATGATATGCTTATTGTTACCTACGTGTGTTGAAGTTAATCTGAAATCCCATAGAGATGCTACGCTTTGCTTGAGGGTGGAAGCAAATTGTTGTGTATTTGCTGGTTTAATCACTAGAAAATCAAAAAAGGAATCCTACAAAAAGTGAACATATGGACAAGTGGCTAAGGAGAAGCACAAAAGAGTAGCACAAGCACCTAGGGACAAAATTAGAAAGGCCGAGACACAAAATGAGTTACCCCTTGCAAGGGACACAAAAGGCAGCAGGAAGAGGTTATTTAACTAGGTGCAAGACAAAGACAAAGGATAGGGTAGGTTCTCTATTTAGCAGGGAAACAATGTCTGATGGTACCAAGAAGGCAGAGGTGCTTCATGCCTATTTTGCTTCAGTTTTCACTAAGAAGGTTGATGGTGACCAGATACTGGACAAAATTAATATTGAGAACATGGGGGAGGGGAGGCAACCCAAAACCAGGAAAGAGCAGATTAAAGAATACGGATATAAATCGGACGTATTCAAGTAAGCAGGGCCTGATGAAATTCATCCGATGGTACTTAAGGAACTAGCTGAAGCAATCTTAGCAATTATCTTCGAGGGTGCATGAGGTCCCAGAGGGTTGGAAAAAGGCACAAAAATAGTACTGGACTTTAAAAACAGAGAACAAAGAGGACCTGGGGAATTACAGACCAACCTGCCTCCCCTCGAGATCTGGAAAGATACTGGGGAAAGTTATTAAACAACCAATTTGTAAGCCCCTAGAGGATAACAGGGTTCTAAGGAATAGCCAGCATGTATTTGTCAACAATAACCAACCCAACCCAGTTTCCTTTGTTGACAGGGTTATTGGCCTATTGGCTGGTGTGAAGCAGTCGACTGGAATCTCTTGATTTTAGTAACGCTTTAATACAGTCCCACATGCCATTCTCATAAGGAAACGAAAGAGAAATGTGGTCGAGAAAAAATTAGTATCAGGTGGGTGAACAACTGGGTAAAAGATTGTTCTCAAAGAATAGTTCACAGTGGTTCACTATCAAACTGGCGGAGATGCTTCTCGTGGGATCCTGCAGGGGCCAGTCCTGGGTCTGGTACTATTCAACCTCTTCATCCATGATTTGGATAATGGAGAGGATGCTAATAAAAATCTCTGGGTGACACCAAGCTGGGAGGGGTGACAAGCACTTTGGAGGACAGGATTAGAACGAAAACAACCTTGACAACACAGGGAATTGGTTGGAAATCAACAAGATGAAATTCAACAAAGACAAGTGCAAAGTATCACATTTAGGAAGGAAAAATCAAATGTGCCACTACAAAATTAGGAATAACTGGCTAGGTGATAGTGCCGCGGAAAGGGATCGGAGGTTACAACAGATCACAAATTGAATATGAGCCAGCACTGATGCAGTTGCAAAACAGGCTAATACTCTGGAGTGTATTAAGAGGAGTGCCATATATAAGACACTGGTGGTAATTGTGCTGCTCTACTCAGTACTGGTGAGGGCTCAGCTGGAGTAGTGTGTCCAATTCTGGATGCCACTCCAAGAAAGATGTGGATAAATTGGAGAGAGTCCAGAGGAGAGCAACAAACATGATAGAACGGTTTGGAAAACCCGACCTATGAGGAAAGATTAAAAACAAGCATGTTTAGTCTTTAGAAGGGATTCTGGTAACAGTCTTCAAGTACATTAAGAACTGTTATTAAGAGGACAGTCGTCAATTGTTCTGTGGCACTCTGAGTAGGTTTGCCAGGCATGAAGAAGAACTCTGTGTAAGCTTGAAAGCTTTTCTCTCACCCCAACAGAAACTGGTCCAAAAAATTACCTCCCCTACCTTTGTCTCTCTAATTGTTCTCTGCGTCCACTGAAGGGAGGATAAATAGTAATTGGCTTAATCTGCAGCAAAGGAGCAACATTCAAACTTTAAGGGTAGTTAAATACTGTGATAGGCTCCCAAGGGAAGTTGTGGGATCCCCGTCACTGGAGGTTTTCAAGACCAAGTTAGACAAACCCCTGTCAGGACTGATTAAGGTTCACTTGGTCCTGCGTCAGCGCAAGGGGCTGGACTTGATGACCACTCGAGGTCCCTTCCAGCCCTCAAAAAGGAACACCCCCACCCCCATCCCTGACTTCACTATTTCTTGATGGATCAGAGTTTAAAAATCTTGGTCATCTGGAAATTCTGCAAGTCGAAGAGTGGAGTTGTCTCTGATTCGGAGGTTCTCTTGGCAAGCCTGTGTGTATATATTATATGGGGCAGACATATGCGGAAGGGCTGCATATGCCTTAGTGTTGAGTATTTAGGGAAAGGGAGGAGCAGGGCATAAGGGAGGTCACGTTCATTTTTAGAGGGGGGGAGGAAAGTCACCCAAGCAGACTCCCTTGATGTGTGTGCCCCAGCGGATGTGGAGGAGGGAATGTAGGAGTGGGAGCAGGGGGGAGAAGATACTTAGGAGATGCGAAGCGGGATCCAGATTGAAAACAGATGGGATTTTCCATGCCAACCTGACATCCGATACCGAGAGAGGCGGGGCAGAACTTCCCGTTCAGAGAACCTTGGCAGCCAATCAACTGTCAGAGGGGAAAAAAAATTGTTTGGTTTAAAATCCCCACTCTCTCGCACTGCCTGGGTCGATGGGAAACAGGGTTTCTGGCAGCAGACGGGCCTGCAGTTTGGTGGCGTTGTTTTTAAAACTTTGATCGTTAAGCGGCCAATGGATATGCTCTGTGCTGCTGGCCCAAAGCCCAGCCAGCTAGTTAATACCTGACTTGGGGCAGCTTCATGGATATTCAGCACCCACCAAGGTCCTGACACAGGCGCGCCGAGAAGTTAGGGAAAGCTGTGTTTTTTTCTAACCACACGCACCCACCAAAAGAAGACTGAGTAAGGCTAGTGCTAAATGGAAATGGGTGATTTTGCAGGAAGGGGTGACAATGGGATTGCATCCAGGGGTTTGCCAGAGGGGTGATACCAAACTTGGGGAATCAGCAGGATTTTGTAGCAGGAAGACTAAGGCGAGGCAGTGGGGTGGGTTAACAAGGTCTAGCTGTCTTTTCTAACTCTAACTGCTACTGTCTCGCAGTAAAAAGTGCAAGGAACAAAATTAAGAGTGGCGCACGGGGCCCTCAGAGGGTGTTGCCAATGCACACTAGTTGTGATCACCGTGGTAGAAAAGCAGGTTAGCGACCAGCACAATAGCTGGAGTGACCAACAGAAAGAGCTGATGGCTCAGGAGGGAATCCGGGGGCCAGTGTGCCCCAAGTGTGCAGGTGCCAGGACAAAGAGGACAAGTGTTCAACCATGAAGAAGTGAGGGTGAAATAGATGAAGCCTGAGCACGTGACCACTCATAGACAGAGCACGTATACACAATCCTTGCACACACCTAGGGACTGGCAATTATTCTCTCCCCTGACCCAGTTGACTCCACCAGGGATAAGGGAAAACTCCCTCTCCAGTTTTCCAGCCCAAGGCGGGGGCATCTGCCTCCCTCGTGGGTTTCACAGTTCCTTTAAAAACCAGAAACGAAAAATTAATAGCGCAGGCCTGACCGCATACTTTCCAGGGGCTCTGGGAGACCAGCTCCCGGCAAGCCCTGCAACACACACTCTTTTCATTCAGGGATTTAAATACCCAATTGTGTCTCTTTTCAGCACATTCATTTTTAGCATTTTAATGATACGGTCCCCAGCTCTTGCCCTACTTGGATTGGCTGCCGCCTTTTTCACTCTTCACCGAAGGAGACTGGGAGGAAAGAGGGGTTAGCAAGAGGTCAAACATTTATTCTAAACCAAGTGTTTTTCCAGCAGGCAGGGGGTCCTGCAAGAAACAAAGACAAAGTGGTCAGTCAATTTCTCTGCCTGAAAGCCCTAGCTACACCTTCCACTCAAGGGCTCTCAGATTTGCAATGCATCTTAGAAAAGTGAGTTTACATAGGGTAAAAGATCGCTTCCAGAAGAGGGCATCAGCAAGAGAAGCTGCAACAATCCCACCCCAGATGGGATGCTGCTTCCATCTCTCTCCCTCCAGCTGAGTGAAGCAAACTGGTCTCAGAAGAGAGATTTCTTACAGCTGTCCGCCCTTTGCAACTGGAACTTTCCCTGGGCACTGTCAACAGCATCCCCATTGCAGCCAAGCAGAAGACACCATCTGCAAGTGGTAACTAGCAAGGAGCTAGAATTAATGCAATGCCCTCGTTATCGTTAACAGGAACAAACCTGCTTCCTTCTCCTCCAATCCTCTTCCCATGGAAAGGTAAATACATCTACCTGCCTCAGACGCCCACCATGGAGCCGAAGTGTATAGCTTAAAAAGCTCTATATGAATGATGTGCTGTGTGCTTGGGTGCCTCCCTTCCATCCCCCTGCCTCTAGAGCCTGTCAGGGCAACACTGGTTTTTCCACTGGAAAGCTCACAAAGATATTTCAGGCATGTTAGAGCACAACTCAAAGACTCTACCAGGAACTACAAGGAAACTCAGAAGACAAAGGACCGAGCAGGGAAAAATATCCTCTTTCCTGCCACCAAAGAGATCCGTAACCCTTCCCCAACCTTGGGGAAATCCCACCTCCTTGCTTTCCCCTCCAGTAAACTGACTCCCCCCTTAAGGAGGGTCTATAAGGGTGAACGTGGCTTTATTCATATCCCACGGAACAAGTCACAAGCTCAGCCAGTGTAAATCCATGTAGTTCCACTGACTTCAGTGGCTAGTGTAAATGGACAGAGCTTTAACGGAGCGACACAGATTCCCATCAGCTGAGGAACTAGCTCAACAAGTCCTTTTAATACTTAAAAACAACACACCAACCTCTAGCACTTAACACCTTCTAAGGGCCCTGATCCTGCAAGCTGCCTCGGACGGACAGATCCGTACCCTCTGGGAGCTCCAGGAGGGCAGAGGGAGTCAAATTATGCAGAACACCTTGCAGCAGGATTAGGGCATGAAACTTTTTGTTGTTTGTTTTTAAAGGGACAATGCATCCTTCAACAGTCCCTACCCCCGCCCCACCTCACGTCCTCACACTGCCAGAGAGCACCACCAAATCCTGTACCATTTCCAATTTGTTTGAAACACGTGCCTCCACCCACGCCTCGCCCAGCACCCATACAGCCCTGCCCCAACATTAGGCGCACACCATTCGGCCCTGGCTCCTAGCTCAAACAAGGGCCATCTGCTCTGTCTGCTCGGTCTCTCCCTCTGACTCAAGTGAACCTCACCTCCGACACCCCATTTCTAAAGGCATCGGGGCGGGGGGGAGATGCTGATGTCGTTTCCACCCTTCTCCCCAACACAGACCCCATCAAAACCAGCCCCCCTCCCCGCAGCCTCCACCATGGTGCTTCCGACATCAGCTGCTCCGAGGATTTTTTCCACCAAGTAATATCGAAATGATATTTATTAAATTTGCTCTCTAAGTCCCTCAATCTGCTCCATAATACAGTGAATCTGTGAGGTAGTTTCACTGATCCTGCCTCAGTGAGACCAGATTAACATAGATGATCCCGGCTTTGCAGCTCCCTCATTCCGGGGGAAGGTGGGGGGGTCAAAGGTTATGCAAGAAAGGCAAAACACAGTGGCAGTGATGCTCTGGCATGAAAGTCTCTTTCTTTCATGTGCTCAGCTCACTGCCCAGGGGGAAAAGCTCCTGGGCTCTTAAGATGGCTTCCAAGGGCGGTTTCAGGTGGCAAGGTCAGTGCACTCAGAGTGGACTTGGTGCAACCCAAAAAACATTGCTCTTATCTTAACTTCCGAGCGCATCACCGTTTTAAAAACAGCCCCTTTATAAAAACAACCCAAGAAGTCCATTAAATCTAAAATTAGCTCTGCACAAGTTCATCAGATCACTACCTCAGCATTCAGTAAAATTATGAAAATCATCAAAACAAGGAGGCGCCAGAGAGGAGGCTCTACAACCTCCCATCCCTGCTTACAACAGCTAATTACTTCAAGTTTTACTGGATTTAACTGATTTATTAAGTTTTTATTATTAAAAAAAAATACTCCCTGAAACCTCCAGGAAGTACGCAGAGCCAGGCTGGGAAGCTGCACTCCTGTTGCATAATGTCCCACACCCATTAGCTGTCCACAGGTTGCATTTTGTCCATGTCCCGATCTTGCAATTGGAGCCCCATAGACCCTGCCGACTGCAGTGGGGCAGGAGCAAGGATCCCTCTGCATGAATCCAACTGAAGGATCAGGGCCTTGGTATATGAGCTACTACTTCACACAACGCACCGTGAACCTGTGGAACTCACTGTAAGGGGATGTTGTGAAGGCCAAAAGCATAACGGAGCTCAAGAAAGAATCAGATAAGTTCATGGAGGGTGGGTCCATCACTGGCTATTGGCCAAGACGGTCAGGGAAGCAACCCCAGGCTCTGAGTATCCCTAAACCTCTGACTGCCAATAGCTGTGACTACAGGAGAGGGGATGAATCAGTCGATAAAATTCATTCCCGCTGAAACACTGGCCGCTGTCGGAAGACAAGACACTGGACTAAATAGACCCAGTGTGGCCGTTCTTATGAACTCTTCCAAGCAAGACCCATCTTTGTTCTTGCACACATATTGATGTGCAATAAATAGTGCACCAGCCCTCCCCTCCCCCCGAAACGTGTACTCACCATCACAGCAGTGACACACCCTGGGAGCCCATGAATTTAACTGCATGCTCGTCTATAGGTTCAGCACCCATAGGCCTCACTGACCTGCTCCCAGCTCTCCTTCCACCTTTCCCACCTGAACTCTGAACTCTAGGAGTTGACTGGGAGCAACTGAGGTTCTTTACCACCGTTGAATCCTCTAAGTCTGAAAGGAACCTCTCACTAGACAGCCTGGGCTAGCCAAGTGTTCCAGTACTGACCCTTGCCCATACACCTTTGGGGCACCAAATTTCCTGTTGCTTTGTGCAGCCGCGTGCCACTCCAGCCCCTGCTCCACCTCTTCCCCATGGCCCCCGCCCCTGTCCTGCCCCCATTCCACCCCTCCCCCAATGCCTCTGCCCCACCCCACCTCTTCGCACCCCAGATCCACCCCCACTCCGCTGAGGACTGCACCAGGGTGGGGCCTGCACTCACCAGCAGCGGAAAGTGCAGTGACCCAGACCCAGCCGTGCCAGTGCAGGGGGGTGGTTCCTCCTTGTCCCCCAACCCAGCCCCCGCCCCAACCTGTGGAGGCCTGGGGCTACCGCTGCCCCGCCACGGAGGCCGGGGACCCCACACACATCGCCCCCGCAGCAGGGCTGCATAGGGCCCCAGACTAGCTAGGGACGGCCTGACTGGTAGATGCGGTTATACGTCGTTAGGGCCAGCACTGGTTTCCCCAAAGGCTCCAGCCTTATTTTGGGCTGTTCTGCTCCTTCCCCATGCCACCCTTCCTCCTTCCCACCTTTAAATGAGCTGAAACTGTCAAAGACACCATAAAGCCAAAATAACCAAGGCCTGTGGATCGTTAGAACAAGCTGTGAGGATCGGCTTTGTTTTGACCAGACTTTTGGAAAGTGCTGAAAGTTTGGGAGGGCTCAGGTCGTCCTTTGCTACTTAAACGGCAGCTCACTGAAGCGGAGTGGCACACAGGTGTCCCGGTTAGCCAGACAGGGGTTCCTCCTTGCAGGGAACACCATTTTAAATAACAGGGAACCTCTACCCCAGGCAAGGTGTAATTTTTGCATTCAAATCAAACGAGATAAAAGGCGCCACATAACAGAAATAGTCATTAATAACACTAACTCATCAGCTGTACTAGTCTAGCAGCCCACGCTTTTGAGATAGTCCCCTTAGAGATCCTTGGTCATATTCCAATAGCATCAAAGGGCCGACCTAGACTTAGAATCCTACCGTGCTAGGCACTGTACATACACATCGCAAGCTCTTTGGCCAAGGACTGTCTCTTACCATCTATGCAGACCAAAAAAAAAGACAATGGCACTGAAAGGGAAAGGGACCTGCCCAGGGTCACCCAGCAGGTCAGTGGCACAGCCAGGAAGAGAAGCCAGGCCTCCTGAGTCCATAGCCAGTCACCAATCCATTAGGCCACACTGCAAGATCAATCTAGTTTTTCCTCACCCTTCCCTTAAGTCTTGAGGACAGAGGGAACCCCGGGGCCAGTTTCACCATTAGGAGTAAGCTCCAGGTCTTCCCAGCTCTCCCATGAGACACAGATGTGTCTCATCCCAGCTTTCTGCATCATCTTAGCATCAGCATCCCTGCCTCACTGCTGCAAACCAACGCTAACCTGCCGGACATGTACTCAGACCCCACAGCTCCAAAATGGAGTCGTTTCTTCCCCTTCACAGCGCTGACAGGATTAAGCCGAAAAACTGGCCCCAGTTTTGCATTTGCTTTTAAAAAAAAAAAAAAAAAAAAAAATCAGTAATCATGCTGGAAAAATCGTACCAGAAAATATAAAATTGCTAAAATGTTCCCTGGCAGAATATCCAAATACTTAATTTAAAAAAGAAAGCTGCTGGTAATTTAAAAAACAAATGTTTAAGCAATCACGCATGTTTATTTAATTTGTCCTTTTTATGCCAGAAAAGGCCCAGGGCTGCTTGGAGTTAGTGTTACACAGCATGATCGAGCGTATACATGGCTACTTCGCTGGTCTGTTACAAAATGGAAGCAGGGAAAAGCCGTAAGGAGACAGCATGGAAGGTAAGGAAACATTCACTGGGGGTCTAGGCTGTCCTAATAGAAATAGACAGGAGTGGGATTAAGATGAAATAGGGCACCAGTCCCACAGCCCCTGAGAAGAGATGGGACTGCTGAGCTGGATACTAGAGGCAGATCTCCTTGGTTCTTTCAGCTGCTCTGTCATTCACGACATGCTGTGGTGCAAATGAATTCCCTTCTCTCTGCCTCAGTTTCTCTCTATAAAGGGTGAAGGCTTAGTTCAGCTATAGCCAGTAAATACCCCAGTGTCTTCTGATAGAAAAAGCTGAGCATTATTTGCTCGTCTTCTCCGCCTCGGGACCAAAGAGCTTACATAGATTTGTGGAGTCTGCTCCCTGTTCCACCTCAACGGGCTGCCTGTGCTGTTCCAAGGAATGGACACACGCCCTGGCAAACTTGGAAGGCCTAACCAAGGAGAACCGAAATACTGCTGCCTCGCAGAGGTGATGAATGTTTTTTACCACACAGTTTCCAACTGTCCCTCTGCAAGTTACACAAACTTTTAGACCTTAGTTTAAGAAGCAGTAACACACACACAAAATCTGTTTAAAATGCTTTGAACAGCAATTAATTCTCGGCTCAGTATTTATGGTAGCCCGGATGGGAACTGATCGCCCATTGATTAATGGATTGGAAGAATCATCTTACTGCAACACAGGGCTTGCAATACTGCTCTTTCCAGTGTTCGCAGAGAGGAAAGCACAGCAAAGCTTGCGATGAAGTTGTGTGATAGGTCACAATAAAAGACTTGTTTAATCCACCACATGGTCGTTTGCCCTCACGTCGCCTGCTGTGGGTAAATTTATCGAGTGAGGGATTTATGGCAGAGGATGCAGTTTCATGGTCTGCAGAGAAAGTGACAATTATCTTGTCTTGCACCCCACTCAGTGTCAACAGGGTTTGATTTGCTGTGAAGGCAAAGGAGCCCCGCTGAGCCAGTTTCATACCAGACACGGCACTTGTACTGCAGCAGAATTTCGGTGGTGTTTGAGAGACCGTCCGCTACGTCAATGTGGGCAGCCACAAACCATGACGCACGTTCTCGAGGGCTGCAAAATGACTCAACTTCCTGGAGGTCTCTGTGCCTCTGAACATCACTGATAAGAACGCCATGGCTTGGCTTGACCAACTGCATAGGACAAATAATAAAACAGGGTCTACGACCACCTCTGCTGTCTTCCACTGAAAGGTTATTTCGTAACAACGTACAGCGATATTCCTCGATGAGTCACAGCAGAGAAGCCTGGGTCTCCTACAGCAACAGTGAATTTGAAGGGACCATCTTTGCTGTTTCTACTGGTAGAAGAGCCTCTTTGCCAGTACGCTGTGTCACACCAAGACCCCCTCCTCCTCCACTCACCAGTAGAAGTGAGCTGCAACGGGTTTTATCTAATCAGAGACTCTGCCGGGCTCTCTTCTGATATAAAGAGGGTCTGTAAAGATTTATTTTCTGCATCATACCTTTAAAATACCAGAAATATCAGCTCCAATTGTCCATGGTTTTGCTGGAGTGATGCCGGAGGAAAGGGGGTGGAAATGCACTCAGAGCTCTCAGCCTTAAGGCAAATGGGGCAAGAATGATGAATCTGCAAAGACAGCCCAAGTGTTCATTAGTGAGTCCATAGCTCCCCCTGCCCACTCCCAAAGCTTATAGGTCTGGGCTACACCCAAAGTTGCAACAATTTAACTAAAAGGTGGGATATTGCACTGATGTCCTTAGGCTGGTTATTGAACTAGAAACACGCTAAAACCAACATACGCCAAGTTTATAGCTACGTCAGAGTCTACACATAAAGTGACACAAGTTTAAGTGGTACAATATCACTCTTTAGTCAAACAGTGCAACTCTGTGTTTAGACAAGCCTTCCGCCTCTTGCAAGTTCAGAATTTCACTAGTTCTCCAATCGCCAGAGAGTCTGCGGCAGCATGAGAGACTCAAACACCTAATGTACATTAGTGTTAAAGCAGTTTGTGTAGTGAAAATTAAAGGATCCATTCATGAGACCAAACAGCAGAGGGCTGGACAGTGAGAAGAGCTGTTTTTTCCAGCTGAGATTTGAAGCAAGAGGGAGAGACTTGGGAAGGTTTTTTTCCAAACGGCAGGTGCTGCGAAGAAGGTGGCACTCATACAACTGGCTACACCGCCTGGAAGAAGAGAGATGACTGGCACCTGTGAAAGAGACACTCCGCAAGGTAGGACAGAGAACGATTTCGGAGAGAGCTGAACTTGAACAGAGAGCCAGTAAAGGTGCTGGAGGATGGGACGATGTGGTCCCACTTCTTGTGCCCGCCAGATGGTGGGCAGTGGTTGTTCTGAAGTCCTTAAAAACCAGGAAGTTCAGGGATAAGCACAGCTCTGCTCCGACAGGGCCATGGGACCCTGGGTGTTCATACTACAGCAGGTCCAGCTACGGCCAGAGGCATGAGGCTTCAGCCAAGCAGATTGCAAGGGGGCGAACTCTCAACCAACATTATGAACTGCAAAATGGAAGCACAACAGTGTGCACCAAGGACAGGATGAGATTCACTAGAGCTGGGCCCCCTGTTCTTAACTCTGGAAGTCAGAGCAGGATTTCTTGGTTAACGGTCACAGGACAAATACAAGTATTGGAGTGCAACCTGGACCGCGAAAGAGCAACTTACAGATGTAGAATTATTTTTTTTAACGTAACGGCACTTAAAAACAAAACAATGGAAAACTTTAGAGCCTAGAAGTTGAACCATGAAGCAGCAGACAAATGTTTAGCATATGTGGCATGTAAATATCTTGCAGTGCTGGCTACAATGCCATATGAACGCCTGTTCTCACTGTCAGGTGACATTGTATGTAAGAAGCAGGCAGCAGAATCTCCCATCAATGTAAACAAACGTGTTTGTCTTAGCAATTGGCTGAACAAGAAGTAGGATGGAGTGGACTTGTATGTGGCGAACTGAAAAATACTATTTATTTTCTATACCTTTTTTACAGTACAAATATTTGCAATAAAAAATAAAATAAAGTGAGCACTGTACACTTAGTATTCTGCTTCAGAGTGGTAGCCGGGTTAGTCTGTATCAGCAAAAACCAGGAGGAGTCCTTGTGGCACCTTAAGAGACTTTAAATGGACAACGTCCACCTTGATTGCATTAAACTCCTTAGCACTACAAAAGTAATTTTCCTCCTTTGATAGTCACCCCTTCTTGTCAACTGTGGGGAATAGGCCACTTTCACCTTAATTGAATTATGCCCAAATAAATCGGTTAGTCTCTAAGGTGCCACAAGGACTCCTCGTTGTTTCAGTGTTCTCTGCTGTAACAGAAATCAATACATTAGAAAAAACTTCCAATAATATTTATAATAAATTTAAATTGGTAATCTATTGTTAAGGGTGTGATTAAAACTGTGATGAACCACAGCTTTTCTGTGAAATGTAGTTGATTTGTTTTGCATTAACTGCAACTGAATGACAGTGCTAGTCCACACGTTTCCAGATTTCTGAAACGTCATAAGGGACCGAATTTTCAGGGTGAGGTGCTCAGCATTGTTCTTTAAAAGGGCCTTAGTCGGTGTCTTCAATTGGATATTCAAATGTGATTTGGTGGGTTTTTTTGGAAGTCCTGCTCCCTCCTCTCCCCCTGCTCCAAATTGGCTTGCCCCCGATGGTGCTGAAAGGCTTGTACATAGATTTCGGTGCTAACCAACAGATCCCCTTTCTTGGAAGGATTCTTAAAAGACAACATGCAGCTGAGCCAGGCTCAATTTCACCCATCATTATCTTTGGCTTTAACAAACAGCTTCTGGGGATGGCAGGCACTGTATTAATTTTTTCCCCTGTATAACATGCAGGTTGATTAGTTTGCCTCCCTGTCAACTGCAGGATGCATTAAGGCCTCAAAATCTGAACTATGGCGTCACAGGGACTGGGGAGTTCATGGGGACAGATCTTGGTCCCATTCAAAACAATCCACGTAACATCAGCCTCCAAGAGGCCGGCCTTCAGACACCCCATCTACCTCCCACCTCAAGGGTAGTTGGGTCCAAGTCTCACCACCCTACATAGGGAAGAGGGAGACAGGGATTTTTCAAAGGAGCGCAAGGCATCAAGGACTCGCCCCCCACGTTTGTTCTGCATTCATGGACGTGACACCACCGATGGCTTTCTACCCTCCCTCCACTGCAAAAGCAGGGGGTTCCCATGGAGAGCGGCTGGGGTTAGAGCGTTTACGCCAGTTTCCTGCTGGGGAGGATACTCCCTACACAGCTTACTGCACGTTTCCCGGTGAGGCTAGGGTGGGAGGGAACGTGATGGGCAGGTCACGCCCCCGTCTCTGTAATCGGCCTGCGTGTCTCCTCCATTACCAATGGGTGCGGCTTTGGAGACACCATAACGTACAGGGAAAGGGGATGGCTCTGACCAGCACTTCAGAGAACAGTGGGCAAGTAGGGGGGATGTTAAGGTTTTAACCGAATTCTCCAAATCCCTTCAAAGCCTCTTTATTAAGAGAGAGAAATTCCCCCTTCCCCAGTGAAATCATCTCTAATCCTTCACGCTGCTGTCCACAGCACCGGTCTCCTTTCACTTGCTGGGACACGTGAAATAATTAGAGGAGATTAAAGAGACTGGGACTTTTCAGCTTGGAAAAGAGACGAGTGAGGGGGGATATGACAAAGGGCTACAAAATCATGACTGGTGCAGAGAAAGGAAATAAGGAAGTGTTATTTACTCCTTCCCATAACACAAGAACTAGGGGTCACCCAATGAAATTAATAGGCAGCAAGTTTAAAACAAATACAAAGCAGTATTTTTTCACACCACACATAGTTAGCCTGTGGAACTCCTTGCCAGAGGATGTTGCGAAGGCCAAAACTATAACAGGGTTCAAAAAAAGAACTAGATAAGTTCATGGAGGACAGGTCCATCAATGGCTATTAGCCAGGATGGTGTCCCTGACCTCTTTTTCCCAGAAGCAAGGGGGATGGATCACTTGATAATTACCTTTCCTTTTCATTCCCTCTGGGGCACCTGGCACTGGCCACTGTGGGAAAACAAGACACTGGGCCAGATGGACCTTTGGTCTGCCTGTTCTTATAGAAGAGAAGCTGGAGGCGGCAGGGGGAGGACAGAGTCTCTGCAGCAGAGGAGCTGCCGTTCCCTCCTCCCCTCCGAAGGCAGTGGGCTTCCCCAGCAATTGCAGCAGGAGGGGAGGTGCTAGAGCTTGGGATGCTGGAAAAGGGGGCAGCCTCACCTGGGGACATGGCTCTCCTAGCTATTTGGGGCAGGGGGAAAGTAGGATGAAGAGGAAGGAGGGGCCAGGCTGGAGCCAGGGTGCTGCTAGCGCTCAGCACCATGACCCAGACTCTTCCAGGATGCAGGAATGGGAGCTGCCTGTTGCACTGTGTGTCCATCAGCAGGCGGGTCTCTCCTCTCCTCCTCCCACCCCTTGCAGCTTCTAGTTATCTAACGGTGAGGGAGCAGGACGATTAGTGTTTTGCCTCCCGCAGAGTTTCCATGAGTGGTTCCCCCCTGTGGTAACAAATGCAGCATCTGGAGGCCCGGTGGCATATCTGATGCAATGGCTGATCCTCCAGGAGGCAGGCTATTGAAAAACAGGATTAATTAGTCCTCAGGAGGGGCACTCCTTAGAGTCTCAAGTTAGGATCCCACACGCGATGGCTTTAGAGCGCTGTCACAGACAGAGCTGTCCCGGCTGCAGTGTGCACAGAACTACATACCTAACCCTTGTCCTGCTTACTAGGGACAGCAGTAGCTCAGGGAATGTAGGAACCCAGCAGAAATCAACAATCAGAACTAGACAGGCCCATTCCCAGGTTTCCCCACTGAGCGTTCCCCAGCAAGCAGGAGCCCCTACAGTGCAGGTTTAAGTTTGTATTTAGATGTATTCTATTTTCCAGTCTTTCCGGTTGCAGACAGAGCACCTTTCCGATGTGCAGTAAATGCAAGGCAGTGCAGTCTTCCAGAACCTGCAGTCAGCTCACGCCAGTGCCTCAGCAGCTGCTTAAAGCTGTGCAGCGCAGCCATGGAGCGAAGCGAACAAGACCTGATGCAGCTTCCCAGCTGTTCAGAACCTTGCAGGCAGCAGGGAATCTGTCAAGGATTACATCAGCGTCACTGCTGGGGAAAGCTCTGGGCAGCAGCGGAGGCAGGCCCGGGCATTGTTCACCAGGGAGGAGACTTCCAAGTACAGAGATGGGGGAGAACAAAGAGGGGGAGGCCATTCCTACCCCTTCCGAGGGTCTGGAGATCTTGGAGGGAGGGAGCAGAGCCCATTAGCAGCTGACGGGGGTGGAGCTGCAGATCTGCAAGTCAGAGTAATACAGATGATGGAAACGAGGACAGCCCTTTTCCCTTCTCAAAAGCCGAGTTGGAGCCCTTCCCCGCCCCAGCTTTGGTATCTCCAGGTGGCTGGTACTGCAGTCGCAGTGCCCTGACCGGGAGGAGTCTGGTACATGTCAAACTCTGTCTGGCAGCGCACTAAACCCCTCCTCCCCATACGCCTACCGCTAGCATAAGCCTCTCCAAAGCCCTTTATACCTCCCACAGGTGGAGAGGTTATGGGGAAAAAAAATCAGTACGAGCGTGCACCCCCTACGCTCTTCAAGCCTTCCCTGAAATAACTCCTTTGCAGTCTCCGCCTTCAGCCATGCTCAGAGCCAGGTTGCATTTCAGAGCCCCACAACGTGCAGCAATCCCCGAGTGACGTAAGCCAGAAGTGCCTGTGACAGGTGAGAATCGTCTTCAAGAACTCCCCGCCCCCACACCCTCCTGCATTCCCACAGGCCAGCCCCATCCCAGAAGCCTTTTTTCTCCATTCCCTGCATTAGGTGGAGCAGCGAAGTCCCGCTTAGCCAAGCATCTCACCAGGAAGACCTCAAAAAACTGGGGCAGCAGAAGCAGCCTCCTGCAATAATTCGGCCGGGAAGCGGCTTTGGGAAACTCGTCTCTGGTGCTTTTAACGGGTCCATTTCTGTTTGTTTGCATTTAAAAAAAAAATAAAAGAAACTTTGCTGCAGTTTCTCTGTGCAAATCCTCCGACGAGGTCACACCAAGCAAGAGCCAAAACGGCGCTCTCCAAGAGCACGAAAACAGAGGAAGTGATCTCCTCCTCCTCCCGCACGCCGCTGCCCCTCAGGGGTTTGATATCTTGTAACTGAATCTCTCCCTCACACACACACTATAAATAATGTGATACGTAACATGCTGTAAAAGAAAGTGCTTCGCGGCTGCACTCTGCCTCTCCCTGAAATAGCTGCGCTCCAAGAGCGGCGTGTCAGAGCTCACAGCACAGTATTGTGCCGACTCCACCAACTGCGGGAACTGTGGATTTCTCCCTTCCCCCACTCTCACTCTTCCAGTTGTAAAGCAAGATCTCTCCTTCATGCAAACACAACGTGTTCAGGCCTGGGGCTATGCATTCCGAGTGCGGCTCCTGCCAGCCAGTGCAACTGGAAACCTGCTGTTTCCCTGTTAAATACATCTGAGCTTATGCGATGGTTAAATACTATGCAGTATACAATACGCATCCCAGAGCGTGAGTTGTCCAGGGCAAAGAAAAAGTTTTACTCTGGCTTTGTAATGTGCTAGGTAAATACATGCTATAACAGTCTGTATCCTTATGTTCACTCTCTTTACAAAACAACAACAGGTTTTGTACAAATTATGCCTTGTGAGGAATCACTTGAAAACTCGTAATTTGCTGATCATTATTGTCCTAGTAAAACATGTGTAGCAACATTGCAAACAAAGTTATAAGATTCTGCTATATGACATTCTTGAGACATGTTCCAAGTTTAGAAAAGCAGCTACAAAACAGTTAATTAGAGACAAAAGGCAAACAGATGCCTCAGCCAGGTATCGGCAAAATCAAATGAACCAATGCCCGTTAAGCAGCAATTCTTTGGCAGGAAGAAAAGGATGAGTGCGAAAAAATATCTACATTTTGGCAAAGAAACAGCTGGAATTTCCAGTTGCCACAGACTTTCTGCCTCCTGAACCTCAGCTGGAGATGATTCTCAAAGAAAAAAGAACTGTAAGAAAGAAGAATGGATACCCCAAAATACTTCTCCCTTTCTCTCTGCCCATGGCATCAACATCACCTGAAGGGCAAGGACATTAACACTGCTGTGGGGGAAGGATCCTGGCTGAAAGGAATCCAAGCAGTAAGACTGCTGATAGCGTGTGGTGAGAGAAACTTTTGCTTTGAATTCATTCAGCTTGTTAAGTTAGGAGTTCGTTGCATTTTACCTTTTATTTCTTTGTAACCAATTCTGACTTCTATGCCACAGTACTTTTAATCACTTAAAGTCCTTCTGTAATTAAACAAAAAATTATTTTATTGTTTTATCTGAACCAGTGTGTTCGGGAAATTCCATTTAAGAAAACAAAATTTGTGCATATTATTTTCTATTAATGAAATGACAGACTTTATATGAGCTTGTATTGACTAGGAGGGTGCTGGGCAGTATTTCTGCGGGAAAGTCAGGGACTGAGAGTTTGCTGGTGTTACCATGCAGTGTAATTAATGAGTGGCTGGCTATAGTACTCGTACAATATAACAGAGAGAGATTTACAGGCTGAAGGTTGTATGTGAGCAGACCAGAACTGGTTGCTCTCAAAGCAAAGCAGTGTAAGAGGCACCCCAGACTGGAAAAATATGGGGACACATCTGTCCATGAGTCCTGAGTATTAGGGGTGCTAGTGCCAATGTAGGATCCAGGCCTGTATTTTCGCTTGAGATAGTATTTTGGGTTTTGCTTGCCTGTTTGATTTTTTAATACAGATACATTCTCACTACTACTATGTGTACACAAAGAACAAAGACACTGTGTACATTGCTTTTGCCTAAGCCAGATGGGTTTGTTAGTATAATGGGAACACATAAGAGCAGTTAAAGTGTTATGGGGCATAGTGGGAATATCATATTTGAACACAAACTTGAAGACTGTCTCAACTATCTCAAGGCAAGGTCAAGCAACCTGTGAGGAGGGGCAAGGGATTATGGGGGGAGAAGGCAGAAAACACTAAAAGGCCAGAGAAATGCCTGCCCCTGACTATAGCACAACCTCACTCCTTACCCATCCCAAGGGATACAAAAAAAAGCAGGACAAAGACCCACAACCCTCCAAAATGGAACATGACCCTAAGTTGTAAGGGGTGGAACTGTGGGGGTGCATTTGAGGTATAATTATGTCTGCTGAGGAGGGGGGAGACAGGACACTGGGAAACAAGGCTCTGCAGCGTCAGAGCTATGGGATACATGCTTGCTGGAAAGTAATCCCAAAAAACATCACACTGCCTACACTTTGAACTTCTGGTCTTCTGTCTGCGTGACAAGAACCAGGAGAGCGGGTGAAGGGAAAACCCACTAACAGGGAGTCATGTCACACAAGGCAATCCAATTTACATCCGCATCAAGGGTTCTCCATGGTGCATAGCTCCTCACTCTGGTGGTTGTTCTCTTGGCTCAGTTCTGGCAGGTTGCTATAAAATGTCAAATCAGGGTGCTTCTGTCATCAATCTCATGGACCCATTGAACTCTTATTCTAGGGGTGAGAAAGCATCTCTGCTAGGTAGCTCCCACGCTGCATGGTCTGCTCTGTCTTCTCCAATAGGGCCTTTTACTGTGTCAACAAGGGAGAGACCGAACAGCCTGCATGCACTCACCAGAGTCTGGGAAGGGACAGAGTATTATGCAAGGGAGGCCTGAAATTCATGATTGGGTGGAGAAGGCAAGCCTTCTCCAAACTAGGGCCCTATTCAACATCGATCTCCATGCAATAGATGGGGAGGAGAGGGAAGATTTGTCTACCTGGATCCCCCTTCTTTGCCCCATTAGGTTTTGGAAGAGAGTTCAGTAATGCAAATATGGGAGTCAAGAGAAGACAGCGGGGAGAACGGTCAGTCTGGAGGGAGGTTACTAGGGGAGTTGCTCAGGGATCACTCTTGGGACCAATCTTACTTAATATTTTTATTCCTGACCTTGGCATCAAAAGGGGGAGCGTACTAATAAAATCTGCAGATGACACAAAGTTGGGAGGTATTGCCAATACGGAGGAGGACCGGAATATCATACAAGATCTAAATTACCTTGTAAACTAGAACAATAGAAATAGGATGAAATTTAATAGTGCAGAGCGAAGTCATGCATTTAAGGAATAACAAGAATTTTTGCTTTAAATGGGGCCATATCAATTTAAAGTGACAGAGGAGAAGAAAGACCTGTGTGTACTGGTTAAGCAGAGGAGGGCTATGAGCCGTCAATATGATACAGCCATGAAAAAGCCTAATCCAGTCCTAGGATGCATCAGGCGAGGTACTTCCAGTAGCGATAAGGAGATGTTAGTACCATTATACAAGGCACTGGTAAGACCTCATCTAGAATAGTGTGTGCAATTCTGCTCTCTCATGTTTAAGAAAGATGAATTCAAACTAGAACACCTGCAGAGAAGGGCTACTAGGATGATCTGAGGAATGGAAAACCGACCTTATGCAAGGAGACTTAACGAGCTTGACTTGTTTAGCGTAACCAAACAAAGGCCGAGGGGAGACAGGATTGCTCTCTATATAAACTGGCCATCAACAACTTTAGGCTTGAAATTAGATGAGAGCTTCTAACCATCAGAAGTGAGTCATAGGGTAGAAAACCTAACTGGCTTCAAGACTGAGCCTGATAAATGTATGGAGAGGATGGGATGATGAGCCTACTTGCAATGGCATGTAGCAGCAAACATCTCCAATGGCCAGTGATGGGACACAAGATGGGGAGAGCTCCGAGTTACTGAGAATTCTTTGCCAGGTGTCTGGCTGGTGGGTCTTTCCCACATGCTCAGGGGCTAACTTATCGTCATATTTGGGGTTTGGAGGGAATATTCCCCTGGGTCAGACTGTCAGACTGGGGGGGTTTCTGGGGGGTGGGCGGGGGGGTTGCCCTTCCTCTGCAGCACAGGGAACGGGTCGCTTGCAGGTTTAAACTAGTGTGAAGGGTGGAGTCCCTGTAACTTGAAGTCTTTAAATTGTGACTTGAGGATGTCCCATAACTCAGCCAGAGGCTAGAGAGTCTATCTCAGAAGTGGGTGGGTGAGGCTCGGTGGCCTGCAATGGGCAGGAGGTCATGCTAGAGAATCATGATGGTCCCTTCTGACCTTAAAGTCTATCACAAAGAGCCCCACCACCACCAGCAGCTGATCCACAGCTGGAGGGCAGCTTGGCCATTCAAGCACGGGTAACACAAACCCCAGATGGGTGACGTTCCCATCTCCATGGTAGCAAAACTGAGTTAATTGACAGTCCTCCCATACCACCAGGGGAGTAAGTAAATCCCTTTCCTGTTATCGCTTGGAACTAGCCCCTTGCCTTGGCGCCTTGCCGCCAGCTGTGAATTCCCCGCCCTGTCCACACCGATGGATCGCAGGTGTCTGGAGCTCTTAGCCAGGCTGTCACAGACAGAGGCGTCTGTGGGTGCTCTCGCCGCTGGAGAAGAACAGCGTGAAGGAGGAGGGCATCTACTGCAGATGCCCACTAGGGCCATAGCGAAAAGTCAGGGCAATGCAAAGGACAGGCCTTCCCCCAAAGCCCACAGGGAAGCAGAGAGCCTCAGAGTGCGTTCCCAGAAGATCAGCATGTTATATGGTGCTTTGGATTCCCCCCCACCCCCTGCACATGTGCTTCCCCTTCTCACTACCCTACGTCCCATCAGCCGCCCGCCAGAGACAGCCCCGGAAGCTGCAGGTTAACAAATCCAATTTGTCAGGCACAAGAGGCAAAGCGTTTCATTTGCGCCAGCCCTTTTCTTTATGAAATTGCTCAGACATTTGAGACGTGCCATGTCACCGAGTCACTCGGTGGCAGAGCAGGGGACAGCGGTGGAAAGCAAAAAAGGAAAGGAAACAAATTCAACCTCATCTCCTGCTCCACCTCGGCCTGGGAGGGGGACTGAGCGCTGGACAGCGTGAGGCATGTGGGCCATTAGCCCTCAGCCTGATGGCTACCTACATGAGGGGAAGGGATAGCTCAGTGGTTTGAGCATTGGCCTGCTAAAACCAGGATTGTGAGCTCAATCCTTGAGGGGGCCATTTAGGCATATGGGACAAAAATCTGTTAGATTATTTAATTAGGGATTGGTCCTGCTTTGAGCAGGGGGTAGGACTAGATGATCTCCTGAGGTCCATTCCAACCATGATATTCTATGAGGCCTGGATTCCTTGCATCTCTTCTATGGGGCCAACTCAGCCCTTTATGTCAACCCCCACTGCTTCTCTGCCAATAACACCAGCCTTCGGCACCCACTTACTACATTTTCAAACAAGCACCTTTTAGCTTTCTCCCATGTGGTCCCTTCCACAGTAAATTATTTGTACCTCTGTAGCACCCAGGAGCAGAACCCCCCACCCCCAGTGCTAGGTGCTGTACAAACACTGAATAAAAAGGACCCTCCCTGTCCCAGAGGAGGAGCTTGCAGAGCCATCGCCCCCAGGGTCCTCCTTCCCTCCCCTGCCCCCAGCCTTGACACCTATCACACACACAATGGTCAGGCAGCTGCTATGTTGAAACCGCTGCGGATCATGCTGATGAGGATTGTTTCCTTGTGCTTCCCTCTCTGTCGGCATTTATTGTCTCTTGGCTTAGACTTAACACTAGAGGCTCTGTGGGGCAGAGACCATTCCTTGCTTCTGATTGTACAGAGCCCAGCGCCACATGCCTGCAGGTTCTGTGTGTGAGGTGTGCCGGCGGGGGCCAGGGGAGAGGAGGGGTAGGCACCCCCTGTCCATGCATCCCACATAGGCACAGAGTTTGAGGGGAAGGAGAAAGGCGGAAGGAGAAAAATTTCCATATATCCTCCTCCACACACAGGGGAAGAGGGGTGAGGGACAGGGGGGATCCCTGTCAGCCAGCCTCCCCCCCCCGCCACACACAAACAAACATAGCCTGTGGGAGAGAAAAAGCAGAGCTTACCTGACTTTTCAGAACAGAAGCACACAGCGATGGTAACTTTACATACAGTTGGCCTTTTATCCAATAGATAGCGGCTGACTGAAAACGTTACATGCTGGGGTTTTAAAACAAGGCTTTTAAAGAGATTTTCAATTTTCTCACATCTAGGGGGGAGGGCTTCACCCGGCCTCCCCTGCACAAATGTTCTCTGATTCTTTTGCAAGACTCACACACACACACACACTGAACTGGGTGAGTGGGAACTCAAGTTCCATCCTTGGCAGAGACTGCAGGATTGTGACGTGTACAGCCATCTGCCGGGACAGAGCCCAAGCTCAGTGCAGAGAGGCCAAGCGCACACCAGAGGACACAGACTCTGGGTCACATTTGGGCCAGGCCAATAGAGATGAAAGGCCCCGGGAGCAGTCATTACCAGTTCCAAAGCACCTCACCCTCAAGAACATTTCTGTCTAATATGAAGCCAACAGAGACTTGCAACCCATAATCGGAGCTCTTCCTCTTGGATTTATCTCGTGCTTGGCAAGGCTAGACGCTTTATTTTTGTATCCCACAGTTGTAGGCCCAGTTTCACCAATTATGAAGGGGCCTGGAAGTGACTTAATCGTTGTACGGCTAGCAGCATTAGCTAAATTCCCTAGACAGGACTAAGCAGGCTTGGTCCCCAGGCCAGATCCTTCAAGCCCACTGACTGTGTTTATTGGGGGCACACCATTCCTGCAATGTCAGATGTTTAACTACAGGGGGATTAGCTGGCTCCAGATTTCAGTTAGTCACCCACCACCTGGTCTCTCCTTCCAAAGGATGCCCAACTGATACTCCCCTGAAATGCATCTCCATTTGGACACGATCTTGGGAGCTGCGAGCACAGGAGCGAACTGGTTACTCTCTCTGGACCATTCCCCAACAGCCAGTGCACGATCTCTCTCTGATGCATGGTTCTCGAGCACTTTTTCCCATCCGGTTTTAAGTGACCTGAGCATCAGGGCTTCCACATTTTCCTGAAGAAGGCATTCTACCATTGCCTAGGTCTGAGCAGCAGGAAACTTTCCCTGCAATCCCCACACTGACTTAGGTACCAACTTCCAATGAGGGGCCGCAAAGATGGTTTGTTGGCTACCCAGGAGCACGCTTGGCACTGAAAGACTCTCCGAATCACTGCACCAGGCCTAGGTCTTCTCCCACCAGGAGCCCTCAATGTAGGCAGGGGCAGATGTGGCCCAAGCACACTGGATCTTCTGGGCTGCTCGATGCAGGCAGCCTACGTTAGAGCAGCCCTCAGGGCTGCTCTAGTTTATGCCGGGTAGATTCCCGGAAGGGTATGGGGGGTGGGGGGGGGAGGAGGGAGGAGAGGGAGATGAAACCACCACACCGCAGGCTGTCCCTCAGAGGCACGGCACCGAACTCCTTTACTTCCACCCATTGTGCCTCATTGCGTCGAAGCAGTTCTTTGCTGCCGTGGTCGCGGGATGGGGAAGGCAAGCAAGCCCCGAAGGGCCAGGTACACAGCCAGTGGCAGGAGTCTGGCCCCACAGGGTTTATTCTCCTCCCTCAGGTGGCAGGTCTAACCCGCTCTCTCCTCCCTCACACGCACCGAGGATCAGGGTCCCCCGCACACGTCCAAAGGGCAGCGACAGTGCAAGGCTCAGACCAAAGGGACGTTGAGAAGCTGCGATGTGGGAACTGGGATATTCTGGGTCACCATCCCCAACGTACAGGGCCCAGCACCACGACGAGGCAGGCCCCAGGCTGGGGGACTGAAAGGTCTTCCCAAGGCTGACCTGTCAGTTCTGTCCAGACGATTTCCGGTCCCCACCGCGAATGGCTGCAGTTTCGTCTGCCCCAGCAAACCTCTCCTCGGCGAAACAGCCGAGGCTGCACGGAGTGACAGCTCCGAATGGATAGGCACTCGGCTCCGATCTGTCCCTTCGGCCTGAGTGCACGGAGCCAGGCTCAGGAGGCAGGGCGGCCTGGTGATTCGATTAAACACGGTATGTCCCCTGCAGCAGGATGTTTACTGGGGGTGGGGAACTCCATTGGGGTGACACGGGCCACATGGTTACTCTCAGTAAAAAAGCCTTCTGCAGACACCGCCGCGGGCAGCTAAGGGGTCTCTGCTGATGGCTTGTGGTCTCCATACTGGATCCGCAGCCGGGGCGTGGAGCAGGGGAAATTGAGAACTAATCTGGCAATGCAGAGATGCCAGGACTGACCCAGTCAGCACCGCGCTGTAGGACTGACATCAGCATCTCAGCTTTCGGGTTTAAAAATAAGAAGCAGGATTTGAAAAGGAGGATAAATAGCTGGATCAGAGGAGGAGAGGCAGGGATGTGAAACAAACCAGGCTGCTGTTCGCATGGAATCCATCCTTTCGAGGAAGCAGCAGGCGGCCCACTGACTTCCACAGCAGCCGGCCCCCCACGGACAAGGAGCTGCAGAAACTTCTGTCCGAGGCCGAAAAGATCGCTGGCTGGAAAGCGGCCAAGAGTCCCATCGTGCCCCGGTTTCTGCAGCTAGCTGGGTTATTCGCTCCTTCCCTCGTGTAAGGAAGTTCCCCTCGGGAAACAAAAATAAAGGCTTGAGAATTGAGAGAGAGAAGTCCCGGGCAGACTTGCCCCCTCTCCCCTTGTGCATTCCCTGACCTGATCCCACTGAAGGGTCACCAGGGCTGGCGTTAGACTAGATGGGGCTTGAGGCCGAAGCCCAAGGGTTTCAGCCCTGGGTGGTGGGGCTCAGGCTCCATCCCCCCTCCCCCACCAGCCCCCCCGGTTGGGACGGAAGCCTTTGAGCTTTGACCTCCCTGCCAAGAGTGGTGGGGCTCGGGCGTCAGTCCCCCTCCTGGGGTCATGGAGTCATTTTTGTTGTCAGAAGGAGGTTGCAGTGCAATGAAGTTTGAGAACCCATGTGTTATACATAAATTAAAACACTTTCTTTCTATCACGGGGTTTGCACTCAGAGGCTTGCTGTGTGAAAGGGGTCAACACAAACCTTTGAGAACCACTGGCTTAGAGCGTCTGCATTAAAGCGCGACCATTGTACAGCTGAGACGGTGCCGCATTTTAAGTGGAGACATGCCCTCAGCTAAGCTTTCTCCTTCACCCCGCAGCCCTTCGTCGGGCCCACCGCAAGCCAGCCTAGGACACCAAAAAGCCACAAGCATAGAGATTTTATGGCTGCTCTCATGACTGATGACAAGAATGGGTGAGATCAGAGAAAAGACGACACGAATGACAGCCCTCTGTGGAACTGAGTCTACGCCATCCTGCACTTCCAGTCTCAGAAGTCGGCGTGGAGGGCAAGGCTCTCATGCATGCTCCTCCCCAGACTCAGCCAGTGGGAGTTTTCCCTAGGAAGAGCAGGAGCAAAAAGCTGGAACCGAAGAAGCTACAGGTAAGCACACGGATACAGAGCGGGTGGGAACAGTATTTTTGCTGCTGCTACTCTCGGTAAAGAGCCACCAAGAGTAAGAGCAGAAAAATCTATTTCCACGCGTTTAAAAGGACTGTGGGGTTTTTCAATGTAAAGAAGAGAATACATTGAAATGCTGTTTAAGAGGGTCTATCCAAAGATGGTATTTTTAAAATAAGTGAACTTCAGAAAAAAATCCAGTTGACAGCATCGCTTCAAGGACATTCTGTAGATTAAAGAGCTGCACAAAGCATTCTGGGTGGCTTTATGCAAATCACCCTACATACTAGCAGCATGAGGACATTTTAATGCTATTTCCTAGGAAAAAACCTGCAGTGGAAGGCAAGGAAAATGCTCATTACAGCAGCACTTAAGAGACCCCAGGTGAGACCAGGGCCCCATTATGCCAACTCTGTATTGTACACATCATAGAAAAGACAGCCCCTACCTGTGGGAGTTTATGCTCTAAGGAGACAAGACAAAGGGTGGAAGGAAAAACAAGCACAGAGTGGTGAAGTGACTTACCCAAGGCCACCAAGCAAGTCAATAGCAGAGCCAGGCCTCCTCTTCCAGGTCACAGCCCTGTTAGACAGCTCTGCCACTCAAATCACTTGGACAAGTCCCTTTCCCTTTCTGAGTCTCAGGTCCCTCAGCCTGGGGACAATGAAACTTCCCTCCTTCAAGATTTATGGATGAAGACTGCTGTATGAAAAAGCTGCTATTATTATCCCTAATCTTGCCCGAGAATCCTATCAGAGCAGCAACCCCATTGAAACCAGACTCAATAGATACTTTTCCCTGTCTCCATTAAATATCAAATGCTGACCTCCAACCGTATTTCTTCTCCCTCCTTCCCCCAGCAGAGAGCTCCAAGAGGCTGTGGGGACTGGAAAAGGAGAGAATTCTTATCTGCAAGGGACATTTAATATTTTATGGCCCTTCCCCTCTTACTTCTGAGAAAATCTTGACTGTTCAGACCTCTCCCCCGTTCCTGTGTAAAGGGGGAGACCTGCTGCTGTTTCTAGGTTGCTTGGGATGGGAAGTGTCTAGACACTAGCACGCCCCAAGGCTGGAGGCAAGCGAGGCCAGTAATGGAATCCAATGCTGCTTGAGTCAGGCAAGGAAAGTCATGTTCCTGTTCCCACCCGCCGAGCCAGGTGGAAAGTGTGGCAAGAGAGATTTCCTCCATGTGCGTGTTAAGAGCCACTGGAGACAAGTGGGCACGGGGGATTGGGGAAGGAATCTGTGTGACCAAGGACATCAAAAGACTGGGATTTGGAAGTTATCACTCAGACAAAATTCTTTTTTGATCTGCTGGGGGACTGGACTAACATCCCTCTTGTCCTCTCCAGCTTCTGCAGCTGTGCCAGGACTGGGAACCCCTCTCATGTTATCCCTGGACAGCTGGCCAGACCAGACGCTGCAAAGTCTGGGCCGTGGGGTGAGGGAGAGGGAGAAGGAGAGGTACAGGACAAAAGCCACCATGGAATGGAGCTATCGCCTATTCTTTGAGATCTAGAAACCTAGGGATCTCATGGTAGCCTGCCAGCCACTCTCCCTTCAGCATTAAGGGCTCTCCTGAGCATCCAGTCTGCCTCAAGTTGGAGGTGCACAAGGATTTCTTCTCACTCTCTTAGGAACCAGTGGCAAGGGAGGTGTGCAGTCTGGTAGTCCAAGCACAGTTCTGGGAGCCAGGAACTTCTAAGCTCCAGCCCAGCACAGCTATATTGGGCAGGGGTGTGCGTTTGTTTCCCCCCCGCCCCCCCGTAGCCATGCCAATGTAATTCATGCCAATGTAGACCAAGCCCAAGTCTTCCCCGCTTTAGCTCTGCAGTAGCAGCCCTGCTGGAGTTAGCCAGTGCCGGGCTCCTCCAAAAGTCCACAGAGCCCAACTAGCAAATCGCCCCCTACCTCATCAATCACCCCCCAGGCCTCTCTCCTCAGAGCTGCAGCTCCACGTGTCCGAATGGTCTGTAAGCTCCTCAGGGCAGGCACTGCATAGTCAAGCACAGAGGCTGACAATACCCACCGCATCACAGTTGACGAGCGTCTTGCAGAGGGTGAGATGCACGATTGAGTGTAGCCGGCACAATGGAATTTAGTTACCCGGTATTGGAGCACTGAGACGGGAGCAAACATCCAATTCCCCAGGTGGTCCTTTCCCTTTATTAGTTCACAGCATTAGCCCCAAGGCCATCAAGAACAGAGAGGAAACCCCTAACTGAATCCCTTGCTCATGGGCCTCCTGGAGGAACCTGCCACTCAGGACTGTGTGAGGCGTTTGTTGTTTTTCCTTTGTCTTCCTGGACTTTAATAAACAGGTCTCCAGCCCATGATTAGGAGGCAGCTTAAGAACTCAGCAGTGACAATATTTCACTAGCCATATCTTCTCTGATGGATTAGAGCAGAGATGTTTAAAAAAAAAACCACAGTCCAGCCCTGCAAACGGAAACTATCTGCGGAGACGCTATAAACAGATTTCTGTCTAGAAACCCATCCAGGATCCCAGTGAGGCTGACCTCTGGAAATTTCTCACCCCGCTCCAAAGGGCTTTGTGACAGGGCAGAGAGGCAATTTTCAGAACCCAGAAGTACAAAAGACAACAGGAAATCTCAGTTGAAAAAGGGAAATTCTGCACATGATCTAGCATCGGCCCAGGAGGAAGAAATGCTGCAGAAACAGGAAAGGGGTTTTTTAAAATAAGAGAAAAACTGAGCAGTTCAAGTTTATTCCAGAGCCCTCTGGGGACTATAACTGGTTGACTCTGATGCTGAAGGTCAAACAGAAACCCTGCAGGAGCCAGCTGTAGAAAGCTCTCAGTCTCTCCTCTAAAGAAGAGCTGTGGGATATTCAATAAGCAACCTACTGCTTCCTCTCCGGCTCTGGTTTCTCCTGGGGAAGCAGAACCATGCTGTCACCCTGCAGCTGTGTCCTCCTCCAAAGATTAGCAGCCATTTACAGTTCCACAGTGCATTTCAAGTCCAGGAACTCCACGGGCTTCATCACATGCTCCACTCTGTTTCCAGAGGGGGTGTCTTTGTTCCCACTTCGCTGCCGCTGCTCCTCCAGTCTGGCTGGATGGTGGAGCCTGATGCCTCGCTCCTGTGATTAGAGAGACATCGGTGAAGCCGCAGACCTCCTTGTGATAAGTAAATCCAACCAAGAGGGGAATGAAACAAGCCTCCCCTCAGCAGGGGATTCAAAGGCTATTACACTGCGTTCAACAGGCCACTCTGGCTCTCTCATACTGTGAGCTCTACCCTGCTTCAAGGGAGACTTATTGCGGCTGCATCATTAGTCTCTGCATCTGCACGGGCATGAAAGACACCAGCCTTTCTTGAGTGCCCCCACAGGATCCACTGCCCCAGCTCCCGCAGCTGCTTGAAGCGGGGGAGTCAGGGGAAAGGCCCGAGCTGTTGACAGACCACCTGTGGCAGGCAGTGTGGTCGTGGCATGTGGATGGGGGACTCTGGAGACCTGGGCTCTAACATCCGCTGATCCCAGAAAAGCCTCTCGGTTGCCCATTTGCAAGGCAGGGGAGAACGCTCTGCATCCGGCAGGGCCGTGGCGAGGCTGCGTTCGCGCAGCTCACCTCAGATGGAGGCACAAGGCAGCATTCAGTGACGTTTTTGGAGCCCCTGCTAGTAAGAGGCTACTCTAATGCTCCCCAACATGTTTAAAAAGGGAAGCAAGCATCACCCCGAGATGGACTTTAAGACCGTGAACAGAGTGACCGTGCACACTAATGCAGTGGGCAGTCCAGAAAAGAGGAGGTTTGCTTACTGCTTTATTTAGCCGTTGAGTGAGCAATTCTCTACCTACAAGGTGAGGGATGGGGGTGGAAAGACAAGGAGCAAGTTGCCAGTTCCCTCTTCCAGCTCCAAAATGTATTAATTATCCCTGGGTGGCTTCTGGCAGAGCAGAGAGATCACTCCCTGATTAGAAGATGTTTATCAGGAAACTATAATGAAGGTGGGACACTGACACTGTGATTAATATTATATTTCAGCAAGATTTAAATGAAATGATCCATCATCCCAAATAGAAGATCAGCAATGCCTGCTGCCAATTATCAGAGTGGCTTGGGGACAGGGGCTCTCTGGTATACAGCTGCAAATGAGTCCGTCACCTTGGCTTCCTGCTTACAATGAACGCAGAGGAGGGTAGGTAAATGCATTCTTCTTATATTTCACAGCCATTTTATAATTTCTCACCTACAACCTCTCTGCCCACTGGTGTTTTCCACTGGAGTTTGACAAAGATCAAGCCAAGCTTCACAGCATCACCCATGTGGTATGTAAATCATAGAATATCAGGACTGGAAGGGACCTCAGGAGGTCCCACCTAGTCCAACCCCCTGCTCAAAGGGGGACCAATCCCCAACTAAATCATCCAACAGATTTTTGTCCCATATGCCTAAATGGCCCCCTCAAGGATTGAACTCACAACCCTGGGTTTAGCAGGCCTATGCTCAAACCACTGAGCTATTCCTCCCCTCTTGTTTCACAGATGGGAACAATTAAGATACTGAGATGGGACAGTGACTTGCCCAAGATCCTAAAACAAGCAGAGGTGGAAATAGAACCCAGGAATCCAGTTTCTCTTTCCTGTTCTGAACACTAGACCAGGGCTATCAAGCCTGCATTCCTAATAAACTGGTTTTAACTAAAGTATTGTTCAAGCTAGGTTATGGGATTCCTCAGACACTCAGGGGAGATATGCACCTTTGGGCACCAGAGATGGGTATGTGGCAAAGTGGGGGAATGAGGGAAAGCCATTCCATAACACCGAAGTGAAGACTCGCTCCGCAGTCCGAGCCAGGCTCGGTTACCTGCCTCTAGGGAGGAAGCTATAGGAAATCTCTCTCTTCTGATCATGTCTATTCTACATTTGGTTACCTGTTGCTTCTTGGTGGGGTTGCAAGTTACAAAATACAATACTTTCAACAAGGGTGCCACACCATGGTGTAGGGCATGGAAGCCAGAAAAGTGACAGGCTGCTGCAATCCGAACTGGAATGCACCACACGTTCATCTGAATTTTAAATACAGAGCGTTACGAGTGGCGTGCTAACAACGGGCACAGCAGCAGTGTCAGACAAGCAGCCTCAGCACTACGGCTTTTATGGTAATTTTCAGGGACTTACCCAGAAGGCCCTGCAGCGGGAGAGATTTTTCTTGGCAGCCGTCCTAAAATAATTTATGTTCCTCTATGTTATACGTAAACATTTAAAAAAAATAAAATAAAATGGGGACGGAGCAAAGGAAGGATCTAACTGGCTGGCTTCTCCTGGTCTGTGATCACAGCATGGAAAGTGCAGTATGAAGAGGGGAGGAAGTGTGGTCCCTGCCCTGAGGAACACACAGGCTGACGAAAGATTCCACTTTAGGGTATTGTTTTGCCTTAGAGAGAGACGCTCCCTTATGGGGGGATCCAACTAACAAAACAGGTTAGTGCCCTCCCGCCGCCATGAAGAGAGTCCCCCTGTGCAGCAGTGATTGGTGGGTGGCCATGTGTAAGAGGAGCAGCAAAATGTTAACAGGCAGCGTCTTCTTGCCAAGCATTCAGCTGAACCACGCCGTTTCCGATCCCCAAATAAGGGTTGTCGCCACAACCTTCCCTCTTCTGTGCACACCTGACCGCTGCCAGTTTACGACAAATGGCTATTTTACCGCGAGCCAGGCAGAGCGTCCCTCATCAGGGACAAAAGCAGCTCTGTCCCTCGTATGAGCCACTGTGGCACTTTGTGGGAGGCAGCTAGAACAGCGAAGAATTTGGGGGCACAAGGAAGATCTCATAAAAAAGAGATTCTAAGTAAGGGGTCCAAGAGGGTCAGCCAGGGTAGCAAACATCTGATTTATAGGAATGCTACAGAGAAAGGGGTGATAGTAGCAGTAATCCAGTTGCCCTACAATGTATCGATGGCTATGAAAACCCTCAGGAAAGGTCCCCCCAACTGACATCTCTTCCTCTTGCCTGATCCTCCATTAACAAAAAATTCCCCTTTTCTATTCTGGGCTCACAACAGCTGAGGGACAACTACGCCTCCACCCACTTATCCCATGTCCAAATTCCCCGTGGAAAGAGGCCTGATGAGACTGCTCCATTCACTGAGTGACCTGTCCTTTGCTATCGTTTTCTCAGCATCCCGGATGGTTCCTGTCAGGGCGATATAGGAACGTCACGTGGAGAGTTGGGAACTGTTGGCCAGTTTCCTACAACCTCACCCTTTCCAACGGACAGGGAGGAAAGGACGAAAACCCTTCCTCATGTGACGGACAGTAAAGCAGGCAAGTAGGTGTTAACAGAGAGAAGTCAGGAAGAAGAAAGTCCTGATCAGTGAGGGCTCCAAGAAACACCCTCCACTTAATTTAGGATTTCATGAGAATAAAAAGGAAACCAGGTACAACAACCGTGGTAGATGGAGAGAGAGAGATTAAGATTTAAGCTTGATTGAAGCTTTTTTAAAATAACAGTTCCTGCAAAGTTTGCAATCCACATACAAGCACCATGGTGACAATGGAAAACCAGCCAATGAAACCGACTACCCACAAAAGTGAAATGGATCAATACAGTTTAATTGTCGCAGTGAGCACAAAATGCAGGAAAAACTATGATGTTGGGACGGGGAGGGAGGAAAGGGAGGAACAATAAATTAGATTTTTAGAAGAACATCTCAGCTTCAATGTTCTACAAAGTTATCAGCAACACAGGGATATTTAAATTGATTTTTTTCTTTACAGTACACCTTTAAGCAGTTAGCTCAAAGAGATGTTAAGATAAGATTTAACCATCTCTAATACTGAATTTTAAACAAGACCGCTGTTTTCAGAGAAGAGATTATTCCATTTCGAGGAATCAGGCACGTACCCACATATTACCTCCCCGCCCCTGCCCCTTAAAGCCATTTTGAATACTGCAACTGCTGAGTTTATTGAGAGAGGGTGAATGGCCACAGAGGCACAGTTACTCGCCTCCAGAGATGGAGAGTGCTTTGCCTCCAGCTTTGGGCCTTATAACCCAGAGTGTGGGGCTCACGGGTGTAACCTCACATCTCATCGCGCATTTACTGTTTAAAGACTGAAAAGAAAAAAAAATCCTTGTTATATGAAGCCCATAAAGAGTCAGGACATTCTCGAATTCAGAGTCTGCCACATGCTGCTTAATTCTGGGCCCCTTTGGAGCCACTGCTGATGGATGCCCAGAGGGGCACAACATCACTTGCGTGGGAGGGAAAAGGGAACACAGCCCAGACCATCTACAAAGTTTATTAAAACCCAGACCCAAAATAAGTTATTGTGCATTGTCTGGTTTGGGAATGACCAAAGCGTCACATTTTACGGCAAACTGAGACAACGGGGTACTGGAGAAATTCCAATCAATACCCTTTTATTTAGTTAACATTCTGGATGTTGTTCCAAGAACAGGTTGATCATGCAAGATACAAAGGCAGCACAAATGAGTACATTACAATGCCCACAAAGTGCTGTGTTTTTGAGAGTTATGCATACTATTTAGGACTGGTTTACATCAGAAGACTTGCAAGCGTTTACCAGAACAGGTATTTAAAGTCAGTTTATTTACACCCATGAAAACTTGTAACGTAATGTAGATGCACTTAAACCAGCTTAACACTCACTGTAAATCAGTTTAGCAAGACGCCAAATTAAACTAAACTAAACTGATTTAATCAAAGCTTAAGACGATTTAAGTGCATCTACATTACATTTGTGGTTTGTCCAGTTTAGCTAAATTGATTAAAAGCCCCATTCTGTTAAACCATGTCAAGTTTTCTAACGTACCCCAGTCCTTACACTTGCAAACACTGCCATGGAAAACGGAAATAGGCTGTATTATTAGTTATTTGCATCTTAATAGCACCCAGAGGCCCCATCTTCATTGTGCTAGGAGCTGTACAAACAAAGTTGATCTCTGCCTTGAAGAGCTCACAATTCAACTGTGACAGGGGAAGCAGGACAAGAGTGAGACCACAGTATTCAGGGATGGAAAAACTGGGACTGACAAGGGGCATTCTGCTGAAAGGCAGGATATTACATCCCTAGCAGAGAGACCACAAAGGCATGACTGGGATCCAGAAGGGAGATACATATTGATGTGCCTCCCAAGCCCTCAAGAGAGGCGCATATCCCAGCACTTCAGTGCTGGGGCCTCTCCTCTGAAAGCCCACAGTTGGGCTCCAGGACCCCTTGTCACCTGTCCCATTCCTCTCTGTAAACAAGTTGCCAGGGAAAATAAATAGTTACTAACATGGTTAGTTAATTGGATTTTGGCAGAGCTTTTCCAGGGCAATTCAGAAGGAGCCATCAGATCTAAATGGACACGCTCATACTTGAATATCAGACACTAAGAGGGGAGAGGGTGCAGGAAAAAGATCCGGCTAAGAGCACGAACCCCATCACTGCCAGTAGCCCCCCACCAAGTCACTTAGATGTTAAATTTAGAGGGAGGCTACCGCTAGGCCTCACCCAGCGGCAGAAGGGAATAGAGGCAAAGCACAGGACAAGCAGACACTTCCCCCGGGCCATGGCTGATCCAGGAAGAAGGACCCAACCTACCACGGCCCAGCCACACGGGCAAGGCCAGAAGGGCTCGAGCGCGCTTTGGGGAGGACAAGCCAGTCCCACATACAGTGATGCCATCAAGAGAAAAGGACCCCATGAGAAATCGCTGCAAGACAGCCACCTCTCTTTCCAGCAAGCATCCCGGCCACAACTTGAGGCGTAGGAGAACCAACCACACGCAGGAGCCCAGCCAGCCACAAGTACCCTAGGACAGCAGAGCTGGAGGAACAAGAAGGTCCTGAATAAACAAGTAGACATTTGCTTACTGCCGGAGGGCCATGTTTCTCCCCTGACTCCCTGACCTCTGTGCAAACCTCCTACTGACTTCAGCAGGCTCCGCAGGGAGTATGCAGTCTTCATCGACACCCTGGCCCATGGGCCACCATTAAATACAGAACGTGACCCTCTTCTCCTCCAAAGGTTCGGAGTGGGCAGTAGGGGGATGGATCACTTGGTGACGACCTGTGTTCATTCCTTCTGGGGCACCTGGCATTGGACACGGTGGGAAGACAGGACACTAGGCGAGATGGACCTTTGGTCTGATCCAGTCTTGCCCTTCTTACTTTAAGCTGTTTGACAGCTCTTTGCTCTATGACAACATTTGAAAGCGTCCGGCACAAGGACTCATGAGTGGGGCCAGCCAGCCACACCCTCAAAGAGTGCCATTTGCCAGCCAAACACGTCCCCGGGGAGTGCTGTCTGTTAATCCACCGTTCTGTATTTAAAAGCTGTTCTGGAGCTCAAAGCCAACAGGCTTAGGAAAATCACACATCCCAACAGCCACCATATCCAGGAGCGGCAAGAGGGCAACAAAGACAGAAAATTACTTTTCCAATCCCTGGGGCTGGGTTGTTGCCATCAAGCAGTGGCTTAGAGGGAACGCGTGCACAGGGCACGCAGGACAGGCTCGGCTAGATGAGCGGAGCCAAAAATAATCAGACAGAGTCCAGGCAGCGACGGCAAATATGGACGCCAAGTTAGATAAATTGGTAAGCCGAGGGAAATGAAAGCCTGAGAGAAGCAGATTGGAACAGACCCGAACGACTGGCGAGAGACGGAAAATAAATAAATAAAAAGACAAAGTTTCCAGTTTACTAGGCTGTGCTGTCAAAGAAACCAAAAATCACTCAAGTTCTAAAACAGTCCGCCCGCTTCGCCACTGAGTCCTTGTCCAGAATCTATGGCTCACTGCCAAACAATCAGATCGGAAAAGGGAAGCCCCAGGATCACGTCTGGAGTAGTGCGCCCCACAAAACGTTACATGTTAGTTGGGAAAAGGAAGCTGGTTTGTAACACCCCCAGTTTGTTTGTGGGGTATAATTCCAGGACTTAAAATGAAAGAATTTTTAAAGTTGTAATGGATTCTGACAGTTATCTTTATATTACAGTAATATCTAGAGACCCCAACCAAGATCAGGGCCGCGTGTGCTAGCACTGCCCAGACAGTAAGAGACACAGCCTGCCTCAAAGCGCTGATGTTCTAAGCAGAAGTCAGAGTGGGAGGGAAAGAGCAGATAAAGAAGTGACTTGCCCAGGGTCACCCAGCAGGCCAGTGGCAAAGCTGGGCAGAGAACTCAAGTTTCCAAATGCCTAGGCTTGTGTATGATGCATTAGATTGGGGATTCTCAACCTTTTTCTTTCTGAGCCCCCCACAACAGGTTATAAAAACTCCATGGCCCATCTGTGCCACAACAACGTTTTTCTACATATAAAAGCCAGAGCCGGTGTCAGGGATCAGCAAGCAAGCCCCCACATCACAGGGGGCCCCACAAAGCTAAGTTGCTCAGGCTTCTACTTCAGCCCCAGTGGGCAGAGTTCAGGGCCCAGGGCTTCAACTCCGCATGGCGAGGCTTTGGCTTTCTGCCCTGGGCCCCAGCAACTCTAACACTGGCCCTGCTTGGTAGAGCCCCTGAAACTGGTTCACAGCCACCCAGGGGGCCCTGGACCCCTGGTTGAAAACCACTGCATTAGATCACAATCGCTAGATTAAAAACTCAAAGCACTGAGACCCTCAGATGTGAGAGAGTAAGGTTCATTAGTAAAACTGGAAGGATCTGACTGGAATTTACTTTTTACCAATATTTTACATTTTCACTCTGCTTAGGCAGTGAAATTAGACTGGTCAATTTCACATTTGCTCATGATCACTTCCACTATTTGATTTCTCATGATGCATTTGGACTTTCCATGCAGCCTGGGAACGTCTGAGTTCTCCCTACCCTCTCCCTCCCCAAACTCATGGTAAATAAGTTATTTGTGGAATGCTCTTTTTTTTTAAATCATGTAGACTTTATAAGTTCTATCAGGTTTAATAACTCGTTTTAGACTCAAAATTTATAAGTCGTGGGTAAACTACACAATAGTACCCATTTAATTCAATTGAATAATCTCTCTCTACCACAGATCTGGATTGCCAACGCAGGCGTGGTTAGGGCTGGCTTCACTGTACCTTACCCCATAGTCTTGTAATTGCAACAAAATTATATTTTAATTAGAAACTAAGGTTCAAGATACAATCCATATGCTGTGGCAGGCCACAGGAAATCACTCCATGGACAAGGATGTTTCATCTCCCTGCCCACTCAGCCCTCAAACAGCATGGAATAGTGAACAGCTATGGAAGCCACATTAATTTATTTTATAGTAAGCAAAACAGTTGCAACAGTCCAAGTCCAATCTATTGGGTTAGGTAGATTTTTTTTCAGAATGCTGAACCTCGAAAGGGCACAAGACAAACTATCACCAGACAGGATTCCCATCCAGATACCCATCTACAGCTAACCCCACACTTATCAAGGTCTCAGCTCACTGCGTGGTATCAAATTGTTTATTTAGCCAGCTGGATCAAATGCTTCGAGGCGTCCATGTTGGGTTAGGCCACGCAAGCCTGGTAGGCTGTAGGACCAAACACTGCGTTATGCTGCAGTGAAGTAGGCCTTTCTTCATCATCATGACCTACCAAATCAGGAAAATTGGACTTTGTTGTCTTACCACCACCAGGTGATTAACTCCGTGCATCAAGCCTAAGACTGGATTTGGAGAATGTCCAGTTTCACCTGATTTGGGATAGTTGAGTCAGTCTGCCAAGCCTCCTGAATAGACCTGGGAGGGGAGCAATTAATCCTAATCCTAAACCATCCCTTTCCATAAAGACCTTTTAAAGGACAGAGACCTGGGACAGGGCCCCGAATCAATAACAATGTAGCAGCTGCTCTAATGACCTGCCTAGCTGGACATCTGAGATCTCTTTTACTCAGGTGAAGATAAAGACAATTGCACTGCAACAATTCACACTGCACGAAGAAAGGGATATTTTCCCCTAAAAACAAAACAAAAAACTAGTGAACGTTATTCGTTGCCACTGAGAGAAAAAAGAAACAGATTCTTCTCCTTTAGAACACAAGCTGCGTTCAGCCACTCTTCCATACAGGACTAAGATGGTTAAACTGTAAATCCCTTGGAGCAGGGACTGTCTTTTTGTTCTGTGTTTGTACAGCGCCTAGCATAGCGAGGTCCTGGGCCATGACAAGGGCTTCAATAACAGAAAATCAATACATAGATGCTAGGGAAATGCAGACTCTCTGAATTATCTTAGAAGGAGTTAACAAATATTAGCTAAGACTTACCCCCTACCGCTGCAAGGCTGGTAAGCATTAACCCCATTTTACAGGTGGGTTTACTGACACCAAGAGAGGCCGAGCGACTTGCTTAAGTTCTCACAGTAAATCAGTCAGGAACAGAGCCCAGGAGTCCTGACTCCCAGTTGTCCCGCCCTAGCCTCTCAATCCGACTCGCCTTCGGCAGAGCAGGGAGTTCAAGCCAGGAGCCAATCCTGTCAATCTCCTGCTCCACCCACTGACCACACTGCTTCTCAGTGCTCACTTCTGGATTTGTCTCCTCGTAATAGGGAAAATTAAAATGTGACTGTTCTATAAAGAGGATTGTTCACACGCAATCTGGCCTGCTCACAATCTCCTTCCCAGGACAGTTAAATGGGAGTCCGTTATCAAAGCAAAATGGGAGTATTATTTCAATCTGAGGCGCCTATTACTCCACTAGAAAAACGTATGCCATTCCCCTTGTGAAATATGGGACCTCGCTGCACACAGGAAGGAAGTGCCAGCAAATTCATTGGTTAATAAATCAATCTGGCAGGGAACAATTAACAGTTTCCAATAATCAATTAGGCAGGAGCAGCAATTCTCTCCCATCCAGCAACGGATCTGAAATATGGCCCCTTTTGTAATTATCGCCAGTCGGGTGGGTTTCAGAACAATGCACGTCCAGCTAATGGCTGCAGGCTCGGGATCCCACTCCAGATGCACGGAGAGTCAGGCATCGTTGTTCATGAGTCACACCCGGACTCCAAGCCAGGGCTTTTATTGCAACAGAAGAGGGAGATGCGAATGCAGGGGATTGGCATTCAGCCTCAGCCTTTAGAATCAAGGCACTCCTGGAAGCCGGGCAAACATTTATAGCAGTACTTTGCACTTCTCTTTGGACTTCATCCGAGGACCTCCAAGCCTTTCACAAAATGTAAGTTAAGCTTCCCAGTACCTCATGGGTACATAAGTTACGCCCATTTTACATATGAGAAAAGTAGAGGCAGGGATAAATCAAGCAACACGCCCAAGGTCACAGACTAAGTCGACAGGTAGGTTGGGACTAAAACCAGCGCTCACAACACCTGGTCCTGTGTTTTCACCACCAGACCATCCTTCCTCCCAGGCAGGTAACACATGCAGCTACGCAGGCACATATGACAGCAGCGCATGCAAAATACCAGATACTGATTGCAAACAAGTGGCACTGTGTTGCATCCTGCTGTTTGGGACACAGGACGTCCGAGAACAAGGATTCCCATTCTCAACCCTACTGCTGAGCGACCTCCCAGCAGGAAGCAAGAGGCTACGTCCTAGTGCCAGGAACACCTAGAAGTAGTTCTGGTCCTAGCAGGGAATGACCAACCACATTCCAGACAGGCTGTAAGAAATCAGTCATTTCCGCCTCAAGCCCAAGATGATCCTCGCTTTGGGGTTCACAAGAAGGTCATCAGAATGATCCTGAACGAGAAAGTCTTGTCCTTCCCACCCTGAGCCAGCACCTCTCCGAACACTGAGCACTCGGAGGGGAAGGAAAAGGTGGACACCCACTTTCTCCGCTTTCATCCCCCTTCCAGGCAATAAAATGCACTTGGAGCACGGAGTGGAAGGAAAGAGAATGGAAAATATCTTCTCTACCACTCCCCGCCTTCTCTGACAGGCACATGCCTGCTCCCCACCCCACTCAAGAAAGGGCCCGGGAAAAAGAGAAGAGCGGTTGGCTAATATGGTTTCACCCAGCACAGAGAGAAGTGATAGCGAGTCAGGCCAACCACAGACAAAAGATGGTTATAATACTAAGCTAGGACTTGAGACCTAGGCTAGATTCCCAGCTCCGCCACAGACTTCCTGGGTGACCCTGGGAATGTCACTTAAGTTTCAGCTCATCCTCTGTATTGTGGGGCTAACAGCGCTTTGCCCAGCTCACAGGGGTGTGAGGATTAAAGACTGCAAGGTGCTCAAGAGTACACAGAGAAGTATATTAAACAGAGAAGATACAAGAGGACACCACCCAGTTAGGGCACCTGCCCAAAGTTGTGGGCCTGTGACGAGATGGGAAAGCAAGCCAGGGGGTGGGAAGTGGAAAAGCTGAAGGAGGCAGCGTGGGATGGGGCAATGCTCCCCACAGGAGATGGGGCACACTGTGGGTTGGGTTTGCTAGGAGCGGAAAGGCTGCCCTGCCTCCCAGGCGTTTGCAGCCAGAGGTTTTTCACATCCTACACTGATGGTCTCGCCTATAAATCCTGCAAGAGTGCTGGACGCAGGAGGCTCCTTCCCCTCCAGGGGTCCATCCTGGATGACTGGGAGCAGCCTCCCTCTTTTCTCAGAGCCTCCCCATTTCCCATCAGTCCAGGGGGATCAGAGATCTCCCATCTTTAAAAGTCACCAAGTCCACAGCTCTCTCCCATGGACCCCAACATCTGCTTCTCACAGTTCCAGTCTCTTGGTGATGGAGAGGGAAATGGAACTAAACCCACAAGGTTATTCCTGTGGCCAGCAATTTCTTTACTGCCAGCTGAAAGAACCCAGAGCACATGCCTACAGAGGCACTGAAATGCAGCCACCTCGCTGGTGGAGCACAGTAGGTATGCACAGCAAAGAGAAAAGGGGCAGGGGAGGGGAGAAAAGGGGATTCTGGCCAATGATACCTGGGCAGACTCCTTAAAGAAAGGGCCTTGGGACTTTTAGCACCCAAGCAGGTCAGAGCTCAGTTTGTCGAGGGCTCAGCTGAAGGAAGAGACGTGTATAAGCCATTGAATTCCACCTCCCCGGCTCAGACCAAGCTCCTTCCACTCACAGCAAGCACAGCGCCCCGGCACATGCACCACGTGGGCTCCGAGGTGCCACCGCGTTCTGCACCGTGAGTCACTGGTTAATTTGCACCCTGTGAAAAATGAGAAATTGACGTGTTTTTTTTACAGATTTCCCCTGAAGCGCCTGCAACACGGTTCAGAGCAGAGGATGAAAAACAAGAGAATCCATTTAACTCCATCTCCAGAGCATTTTGCTTTGTTTGGCTTCTAGGCGATACGTTGCCACAGCTGCTGCTGCCGTGTTAGATTGATTGGCGACCTGATGGTCAGTCCCATGCTTGACGATGACCCGCAGCTTGTATCAGCCACTGTCCCCATGGCACTCCATATCCATCTGCCTCGCAGCACAGCAGCCGGCATCACACCAGGGGGAGCAGCTGGCCTCCCCCCACAAAGCACCCCGAGTTCCATGTTCCGGCCCAGTGACACACACAAAATCCACCTCTTAACCGATCAAGATCCCATATTTCATTCAGAAATCAAACTCCCCCCCCTTCAGCATCTGCTCCAGATTAAAGAGCATTTTACCACCCCTATCCCGTCAGCCGCACTTCACTGGACGTCCCCTACAGAACAATCAAGCAACAGCGTGACTTTTGCGAACGGGGTGGATTATATTCCAATTTGATGTGACTCAGTGTTTAAGATTCAACCTCCTCCGTGCAAATCCAGACACTGTGCCTGGTACCATCTCCTTGGAAAGAAAGTTGCCATGTCAATGGGTTTTTTGGGGTAGACTCTGCATGGGGCACATTGCCCTATGGATAAAGGGATGGGCACAATGTCACCAAGACACTGGCAGTGCTTTTCACAGCTACCCCCTGCTTGTCTTGCAAGCAGATCAGGCTGGAACTGGGTTCTCCCACTGCTTCAGCTCTGAGTGCAAATTAAAAAGCACACACACACCCAAAGCAAGATGGGTAGAAAGAGAGAGAAATGGCATGTGGAAGCTCCATCAATAATTTTAGACATAGGAGACAACGGGAAGATGCTGCCTTTTATCCTTTCCCCCTTTGGAAAAGTTTGTTGTTGTTTTAAACACACACACGGTTGGTTTCTGTTCAGCTAGCCAGCACGCTGCAGCTCCTCTGACACCACCACTTCCCTGAAGAGCTCAGTTCCCCCGGCAAAGAGAGGGGAACCCAGCTGTAGCTCTTAGCAAGAGCAGGCGGCCAGAAGCCGAGGGAGGAGGATACACAAGCTTTTAGTGCCCAGTGCTAAGCAAGCAGCAGTTGCAAGTCCGTTGGAAGTCAGATGCAACCGCTATAAACCAAGGGGGGAGGGATTCAGCTGTTGGTGGAAAATATAAACCGCCCATGCTGCAGACACAAGGGGGCGAGGGAGGGGGCAGGGAAGGACACACACAGAAAAAGGATCAGAAGCCAAACAGTGCAGGCAGCATCTCTGCAGGCTTGATGAAAACCATTTTTCCTTTTAGAGATGCTTGCCCCGATTCTCTTAGCATTTGTTCCTAGTTCCTCATCGCCCTTGGAACAAAGCGCGGCTGCATGTTAATGTTTTATACCATTATTCTAACAGCCATGCCAAAGACTAAAAGCAAGAGCAATTCCTTGCAGAGCAGGAGACGCTACACTCCCTGAATACTTGGATGGCTCTGAAAAAAAAAAAAAAAAAGAACTAATAAAAAATCCAAGCCAAACACAAAGACTCTACATCCTAATATTTTCAATTGGTTTTGATTGATTCTGTAAATTGTGCTTTAATGCAGTCAGGAGAAAATTGCTCCAAGCTGAAAACATTAAAGCGTTGTCAATTATCCCCCAAACACGTTAGGTTTACTTCTGTTCGGTTTTAGTACGTTCCTCCGCTCTGCATTGGTAAGACACAGGCATCATGGATGTAACAATAGGCTTCAGGGACTAAGGAGTCATCAGAACTTACATTTCCACCCCCCCACCCCCCGGCCCACACATACACAGTAAACCAGTGATTTTGCGCAGTTCTGTCTTCTGGGGCTGGAGCCGAGGCAATTCCCCTCCAAATCAAGATACCAGAAGCACCACCAAACGCAGCGCCATTATTTCACTTTGCCCTTCTCGCCCAAGGATCAGAGCACTGTCTACTGAGCGTCAGCATGCTTCTCGGCGCTGGTAGCATCACTTGGATGCGCCCACTTTACAGATCTGGCACAAGGCAGAAGCAACTTGCCCAAAGTCGCACCAGGAGTCAGTGGCAGAGCCCAGGATTCCAGAGGCTAATGAGACAACTGCGCCTCCCAGAAAGAGCCTGTCATTAAGGAAGGGAATCAAATCCAAGGGTTTGGCTGACGATTAACATGTAGCACATAGGTAACGGAAAATCTATTCACTCATGAACTGCTACGGCTCCCACCCAACCCCACAGCCGTTTACTGGGGAGAAGAGATTTTCCAATACGTACTGAACCTTCCATCTCACACCCAGCTGCTCCACCACACAAGAAGCCACAAACACAACGGAAGCCGGCGCATTCTCTCAACAGCGTTTAATTTCAATTCCAAGGAAAAGGGATAAAGCACACAATGGATGAGCTCTCAGCTCTCCCCTTCCCCACCAACACTCACAGAGAGCGAGAGCACACAGACTCACTACACCAACACACACCTGAGGTCCCAGCCCAGTGAAAACCCTGCACCAGCAGGATCCAGAATGGCCCTGGATTGGGATGTGGCATTAGCTCGAAAGCCAAGGCTCAGTGCAGCGAGCAGTATCTTTGCAGCTCAGAACGCTTGGAAGCCAATTACCTTCCCCACACACGCACACTGCTCCCCAAAAGCCAATGACTATTTCCTTAAAGATCAGGGTTTCTTCAGCCCCAGAACTACACGGAACGTATCAATACAACAGACTGACGGGGGATAATGCAGAGGGCAAACAACCTCACACAAAGGAATAAAAGATCTTGAGCACCAGGAATGGGGGGGGGTCTCTTAAAGAGAAGACGCGACCCTAATACCCTCTTCCCCTCCTCCCCATCACCAGTCACCATCACATGCAAAAGCCAGACACACCTGAGAGCCATCCTTCTGTGCAGAGAGGAGGGTATTTTTTTAATCCATCAGCGTTTCCAGTTGAACACCATAGACCGATGCCGTCTGCAGAGTAGGTACCACTGGAGGCGGGCCCGGAGACCTTATCCTGGGATAAATCCATTTGGTTCTGACAATCTTCTACCACTCAAACCCCTCAAAAACTACAGATCGTTTTACTCATCATCTGGCTGCATCCAGCAGCTTCCCCCACCCAGCCACCCCACGCACCTCAAAACAAAGGGGAGCCACTCAAGCGCCAATTTACATGCAGGGCTTTGCTGATGGGGGCAGGGAAGTCTCTTAAGTCTTCAAGACAAGAAGTTAGGGAGGAATTAGTTCTGCTGTCTGTCAGTCAGCTGCAAAAGGAGCAATCTGAAACATTACCAATTGGTGTCCAAGGGCGAAGAAGTTAGTTTTCAAACTAAGTGAGGCGGGAAGAAGAGTGGAATCATCTCCCCACGATGATGCAATGATTTCCCCGTGACGCCACAAGTCAAGGTCATAGCATCTCTCTGCGTGCTGCGCAGTGTCTCATTCCCCTCCGCCCCCTTTCTACATATTGCACCTAATTATGTCAATCTCCCTAGGATTAGAGCACCATTAGACACAGCAGGTAGAAATCCTGTTACCGGGGTAGAGGGGAAGCTTCAGACTACAATGCTACAATCTTTCGGAGCCGAGTTGCAACTGTCATCAGTGGCCTGTCTTCCTCCAGCCTGGTACTTCACTCACCCCTCCTTGGGAGAGGCACACAGTTGCCCTACTGTTGGTATCAGAAACCCAGATTATAAGTGATACAGTAAAATCCAGATTTTGCAACCTGGACTCCTGGCATCTATACATCTGAGCCTTAGTTCATTTTATTTTGTTAGATCCTACCTTGCAGGTGGCTGTAATCCTAGAAGAGTGTCACCAGTTGCATTTACTTGCCTTGAATTTGTGTGTATGTACACACAGTGCACACAATACCTTTTTAAATGGACCATATGCGAATACCTGTGCACCTCTTCTGACTACCAATTTGACTGTGGACTCTCTCTTTATTAAAAGCCCTCTGAGATCTCAAATACCTTTGCAGTGAGCAAGCACAGACAAAAAGCATCACACACTTGTTAAAAAACAGGAATATAAAAAGAGCCTGGATTCCCAAAACCCATTAACCCACCCCTTTGGCTGAAGCAGCAAGTGCCTAATAGGTGAAAGAATTGACCACTTGCCTCATTTTTCCCCTCAAAAGAGCTGCCCAAATCAATCAGGTGTTTTAACAGCGTATGGCTAAAGCCAGAGGCCTGTCCCAGGGATGCTGGTGTCATACCCAATTTCCGTGAGATTAAAAAACATGATTCAAAAGCCACACACACAGGTCTCTCTCTCAGATCCAGAGCGGGAATATGAATGCAGCTTGGATAAAACGGACTACTTAGTAGAATATATACGGTAATCAAAGACCAGCCCCCCTACGGCCTAACGCTACAAGGGTCTAGCAATCACATCGACTCAGCGCCAAGGGAAATCCAGGATTCCAGTCGAAGGCTGGCTACATGGAAAGCCAGCCTGAATGAAGCAACTTGAAGGCAGAAGCTTTTCAGACCTAGATACAGGTGCAGCAGCAGGTAAAATACACCAAGCAAACAGCAGGATATTTCTCTGATTGAAGGCAATAATACTCATCTCCTACTGAGCCAGCCTCGAGGGAGGGGTCAGTGGGAAGCCGATTAAGCTCTCTTATTCAGGGCCGGAGATAACCGAATCCTAATTCGAAAGAGCGCAAAACTCAGCTAGGGCCCCCTCTCAGCAAGTGCCCCGTCCCCTTTCCTGTTCAGTTAAGCCAGGCAAATAAATACATAAAACCCAAATCAGAGAGAAATCAAGGAGTGCGACCTCAAAAAAACCCCCAGGTGTCGTTTAATGAGGAATCAAACAGCAAGAACAAACGGAAAAAGAAAAGCCAGAGCAGGAGGCGCAGCTACCAAGCTGAACGAAGGAGACCCAGGACGCCCCCTTGGGAACAATGCAATCCATCCGAACGCATCCAGACACGCAGCCAACGCACGCAGGACCAGTTTTCAGGAAGGCTGGAGGGAGGGTTCCATGTTCCCACCCCCACCTCCACCCCCCGGCAGCGCAATCAACCGTATGGTGATTTAGGAGGTGGCCTCACAACCATAACTAAAAAGAGAACAGGAAAGATGGTGGCTGTTTCCACCGAGCCTGCCGATAAGAGCTCATACAGTCAGGGAGGGTCCTGCAAGTCACACGGAGCAGGGATGAGCGAAGGCAACAGTGCCAAACGAGCGGAGGAAATAAGGCTCTTTGGATGCCCCTATAGGGGTAAAAGGTGGGGAGAGGACACAGAAGCAGCCCCTCTGTCAAAGGCAAACGAGTGACTTAATTACACAGGGAGTTTCTGCTTTTCAAAACATTTACTGCTCCAGCCCCAAGTTGAGCAGCGTCTACACCAAAGTGAGATGTCGGGGTTATTTCTCCATCTCTCGTGTGATTTGTTGCTTTTTCCTGGACACGGTTCAGCCATCTGTGGCTCATAGAGGTACTTCAGAGGAACAATTCCCCCTCCTTTTGAAATACACCAGATACCACGTATTATTAAACTACCCACGGGGCACGACTGTCACCCCAAGATCTCCTCTAAGAAGGGATTTTTCACACCCCAACCCCCACTGCAGGTGCCTGGGCACATACCATGATTTTTTTTTGAAGCCATCTTCTGATCAGCCAAATGTACAGGCCATTGACAATGCCTCTGGAGAGTGAAGGACTGGAAAACAGGCTTGGTGTCTACACGACGGAACGGGAAGCTGTGGTCTGTGGCAGCAACAATACATGGTTGGGCAGGGGGAGAGAAATCACACAGGGGAAGGAGACCTATTTGTGAGTTACGTGGGACCACAACGGGACCCAGGAGCAGCAGTGGCGCTAGGTGGAAGCAGACTAAGCAATTGCTCAGGGTCCCAAGCAGCTCAAGGGGCCCCCGATTTACGATTACCCCCAAAATACCATCCCTCTCTTTCAACGCGGACCAAACAAGCATATTTCCATGTGCTGGGCTGCTATATTTTTTGGTTCGTGGAAATAATGCAATTGATATTTTTACGGAGTGGGTGAAGGGTCAAAGAGACCAGGACCCCCAGTATATTCCTGTTTAGGGCCTCCAGTGGGCTAGCATCACCTCTGCCCACAAGGCACAGGCTGCAAGGAGGTGCGGGGAACACAATGGGACACAGGCAACAAGCTGGGGTGCACCATGAGGGCGCAGTCCTGCCGACAAGGGGCAGGCCACACGCGTGCCGTAAGAGGCATGAGACATGGTAAAGGCATCGCCACGGGGACAGCATGTCCAGGCCACCAGAGCACAGCGGGCAGCGGAGCTAACACGGCCGCAGGTGAGCTGAGCAGGATTTCTGGTGCCCGGGAGAAGAGGCGCTGAGTCAACAGAAGGGGGCAGGATGCCCACAGGCTGGGGAGCAAAGCTGGGCACTGGCGACTGTGGGTGAAAGCTGGGAGGTGGGGGACAGGCTGGGCGATGCACATCGTGGGCTGTTTCTGGAAAGCGGGAGGCTACTTCGCTGTGCGGCGAGGGGAGGAGAAGAAATGGGGAGATCCTCAGGAGCGGGGGGGGAGGTGAGGAGGGGTTTAGGGGTTTCCCTCGGGGGATGTCTCCACAGACCACGGGCACTGCAACCTCTCCCAGCAGCATCGCCTGGAGCAGCCAGAGAGCTGGGAGGAGCTCCTTGGCAGCGGCCTCCTCCCTGGTACCCAAGTGCAAGGCCTGCCAAAGATGCAGCTCCCGCCCCCGGCACAATGGCCGGTTGCACCAGCGGCGCATCTTCAGCGCCCCGATCAGCGCAAGCCCGGAGCCAGCCTCCTCCCCACCCCCCAAATCCCTCGTGCAATGCTCGGGACTCCCCAGCGGAGCTTCCCCTCTCCCGTCCCCTTGCATCCAGCGTCTGGCTGTCCCCAGCGCATCCTCCCCGAGCTTCCCCTGCCCAGCGCCGCCCACTCTCCCGATGCAATCCGCTCCTTCCCCCCTCGACTCGGATGCACCCCGCCTTCAGCCCAAGGGGAACCCCTCCCCGATGCTCTCCCGCCTCCTACCTGGAGCGAACCCCCCGATTCTTGCGCGCGATCTTCCTGCTCCCTCAGTACAGCCTCGCCGCAAACTGCCTCCCGCCCAGCACAGCCCCCTCCCCAAATCCACCCTCCCGGGGCCATCCTCACCTCCACCCACTGCAATCTGGCCTGAGTTCAATCCCCCCCCCACCCCAAATCCCCACAGCTCGGGCGCTGCCTGATCCTGTCCCCAACGAAGCCCCTCCCCAATTCTCCATTGCAACCTGCCCCCCTTCTACTACACTGTAACTCCCGATGCTCCGCTACAACCTCCCCACTTCTGCTCAATTGCACCCTCCCCCGCAAAGCACCTTGCCCTGACGCTCCAATCCACCCTGGCCCACACCCTTGGGGCTCCATTGCAATCTGCCCCCCCATGCACTCCCCCTCCCGCTTCACTGCAATCCCCCTGCTGCTCCAATCCAGCCTGCCCCACGCCCCTAAGGCTCCATTGTAATCCCCCCCGTGCAACCCTCCTACTGCTCCATTGCAACTCCCGCCGCTCCAATGAAACCTCCAAACACCCCTAAAGCTCCATTGCACACACACCCCCGTGCAACCCTCCTAGTGCTCCAACCCAACCTGCCCCACGCCCCTAAGCCTCCAATGCAACCCCCCGTGCACCCTCCCTGCTCCATTGCAACTCCCGCTGCCCCAGTGCAACCTCCCCACACCCCTAAACCTCCCGTGCAACCCCCATCCCAGTGCATCGCTCCTCCTGCTCCCGTGCAAACTGTGCACACACACACACACCCCAGTGCATCCCCCACCCCTTACCTGGCGGCTGGGCTGCCCGCTCACATCCTCGCCCGCCGTCCGGCCGGAGGAGGCGCATTAATCCCGGGCAGCCCCCTCCTCCCCCGGACCCGCTCGGCTCCCGGCTGAGGATGCTGCGCGGAGGAGGGGGCGGGCGGGCGCGCGGGGGACACTGCGGCTCCAGCTCCCTCCCGGGATCCAGACACTCTCACAGGTGATGTCATTCCCCGAGCCTCCGCCGCCTGACGTCATCGGGGGGCGGGGCCCGAGGGGAGGAAAAAAGGGGGCGGGGCGGTCTGCGTCACCGCAGAGGCGAGGGGCAGCCGGCGCCCCGCCCAGGCCGGCCAATGGGAGGGTGGCGCCGCCGTCACGCGGGCAGGGCGGGCTCGAGGGCGGGAGGGGGAGATTTAAAGGGCGAGGCGGAAGCGGCGTCCACGTGGGCGCGGCAGCACGTGGGGCGGGAGGGGGTGGTTGAAGGGCTGTCGCGCCTCGTGCTGCAAAGAGGATTCAGAGGGAAGGGGACACAATGCGGGAGGGGGACTTTAAAGGGAGAGGTGGGGCCACGTGCTGCAGGCGGGGCGGTTAAAGAGCTGGGAGGTGGAGGAGGTTTTGCAAGGCAGGAATCCTCTCTGGAGCAAAGGTCAGGGGGACACCCAGGACATGGTGCAAGGGGCGGGGGCAGGGAGCGCGTTAAAGCCAGAGAGAGCACCTGGTGTGAGTAGGCAACTCACTAGAGGAGGGGTCCAGTCTGTTAGCCAAGTTTGTGGTCCTGCAGCAGCTGCCTGCACTGCTAGGCCTGCACTCCCTCATCTGGAAGAGAGATTGCCTGCTTCCAGCATTCGCTTAGACCCAGGGTTGTACTATTGCTTTCAATTTGTCACACGTAGGGAACAGGCACAGGATCATCTACTAACAGCCAACTCCCTGTCTGTGCCTCAGCCTTGTGCAGAAAGACAGCTCAAACCTGAAGCATCACTTGAATCCCCCTTTAGCCCAGCAGGGACTTAAGTGCTACATAGACCTAATGCTAGCTCTCCACAGAGGGGTGAATTTCACCCAACAAGAATGAGGGAGTTATCACAAAACCACAACCCAGCATAGTCACTTTGATATCAGTGTATTTCCTCTTATGTGCCTTTCAATGCAATGTTTGAGAATTCCATCACCATCATGGTTATATATATATATTTTTAACCTCCTGTATTAATATGGTCACATCTTGACAGAGCCCGCCTCCTGCCTGGATGCCCACTGGAGGTTTTGAGGTCCTGCCAGAGATGCCAGCTGTCAGGAAAACTAAATAAAAAACACTGCAGTTTCAAGGCTTCCAACCCCATAATTGCATCCCCATGTTCATATTTATTTTTCATCAAATGCAACAATGGGATGGGGAGAGGGGGCTTATTGAGAACTCTGCAGATGCACTCATCACCCCCTTTCCTGAGGGTGCTGAGGTCTGGGCAAAGGGACTTTAGTTACTTAATCACAAAATCATTAGACACAGAGGCAGAAAGGACCTGCTAATTCCTCTAGGCCATCCCTTGGCCAGTATGGGATTGTTTGCTGGAGTATATGTTGTACGCTGGCTGGCTTGACATCTGCCACCATCAATGCAAAGACTAAAATGTTTATGTCCTTCTGGTATGTCAGTACTTTTGTGACCAGATCTAGATTGGCTATTTCAGGAAGTGTCTGGATTCTTCCCATGTATATTGCCATCTTGTTGGGAGATGATGAGGGCAATATACATACCTAGACGGAGACAACAGGTAGATAGGGAGCCCACCACATTTCCATAAAATGTAGCAAATGCTACCACCATTGTATTTAAAGTCTCGAACCTACAGACAAACTCCAGTGCAAGCGAGAGGAGGTTTAGCATAGGGGCAAGTAAAGTTAAGTGCTTGGTATAGCCCTCTGTAATTAAAGTTAAGTCTCAAGCCCTTAAATGTAGCCTTTGGGAAGCAAATAAAAGCATTACTCTCATTCCTGTTGCTCATGGAGTGTTGTGTGTATAGGCACTGTGTACGAGTGAAAAGAAAAGTTCTGCCTACAGGCGCCCTAATTTTGTATTAGGCCTCTGTTATCACATATACTCACCGCCAGCATATCCCTTTGTGTCAGGACGCAGCTTTGCAGGGGTTCTTCCTCTCCAGTGTCCCCCCTCACATCCTGCTTCCACAATAGTCCACTGTTTCTGTGTCCTCACCCTTCAGCCCGGTCAGCTTGTGTCCAGTCCCTTTCCAGCATTAACAGAAGGCAAATTAAATCTGAACTCAAAATAGCCCTAGACTTTAAAGTCCATAGTACACACAGTAGTCCATCACAATAGTCCAAGGCCAACGTTGTCAAGGGAATGCCCCTAACTGGGCCACAATATTTGGATTAGGGCTAGGAGAGCCTTCCTTCCCTGACCCGGCTTCACCCAGAACTGACCCCTAAGAGAAACAGCCAGTCTGACCTGCTGGGCTCTGACTGGCTTCCACCTGCTCCTGGCTCTTCTAGCTGCCGGAGGACCAACTCTCACTGGTTTTGCCTGCAGCTGATTATGGGAAAGGGAAGCCTCTCTAGGGAGCCCCTGGAGGTCTGTGCTTGCTGGTGTTTCCTTCCAGAAGGACACCACTTTAGGGATGGGTGTGTCAAGGCAGTGGTGCGGCCTCTGGCAACATCTGCAACACCCCATCACAGCCTGCAAGTCAGTAAAGCATTTTGAGTCCATCCTTATTCACCAAAACACATGCTTAACTTTAAGTAGGTGCTTAAGAACCACTCCATGCGTAAGTACTTTGCTCAGGAGGGGCTGACTGCTGAATCGGTGACTTATTGAGGCGCTGGGAGGCACCTGCCAAGTTACACCTGCCTGGTAGGGAGAGTGAGGGTTGCAATGAGTGGGTAGCGGAGCACTTTGTTAGTGCTGAGGACAATGCTAAGCCTACATCTCTCCAGACATGTCCATTTTCCATCTCTCTTAGTACGCTGCACTTGTGTGTGTGTGTGTGTGTGTGTGTAAGGGAATGTGTCTCGGTCTTACATTTGCATTCAGTGTGGGGGCTATGACTCGTGTCCCACCTTATTTCTACCCACCCTTAGCCTCCTCTCACAACCATGCTGGACTTAACCGTCAACCTTGCACACCCATGCTACGAATCAAAGCCAAAATGGAAAGGACCTGTGAATCCGTGCTCCATCGGGACAATCAGGGCCGGATCTGACTTACGCTGGTGAAGCGCCATTGGTTTCAGCAGAGAGACCCATGATTTACACCGATGAAAGGAGAATCCTGCCCAAGAGTGGCCAGGAACAGCATAATGGATCTCTGAGGTCTGTGTTTGTCCTTTAGGCTCGCTCTGGGCACCCTCGGCGTTAGCTCATTTGTCCCTTACTGTTTGGGAACAGGGGCACTAGCTCCAAGACCCTGAGGCATTTTCCTTTTATCACCTGAGGAACCCTGTCGTAAAGCTGCAAACTGCCACACTTCAGCAAAAGAGAAGAATATTGAGCACTGAATGGCTCAATTTCCAAAACTGGAGAAGTAATGAAGAGGAAACAGTTTAACACAGAAGCACATCTTGAAAAGAAGGAGCTCCCCCATGCCCCTGTTTTACTATGAAGCCTGTATTTAGTTAGTTCTGGAAATACTGAAGAATCAATAGCCCCTGGAAAGGACTGAAGAAGGACTGAGGCAGCTAAGAAGGGTTGCAAAAATGTGCCAGGAATGGATGATAACTTTATAGGGCTCCAAATCAGACAGAGAGGTGGAGAGATGATCCTAAGATCATCACCTGGCATGTGGAAGCATTGGTCAAGATTTTCCATGACGACTAGTGATTGGGGTAGTTCAGGTTTTGTGTGCACATCTGGAAACCCCTTCAACTGACCTGCTTGTCAGAAGATGTTCAGACCCAACTGCTGAAAATAAAGCCTCTTTAAGTTCTCTCAATTTGGGCACCCATAAATGGAGACATCCTAAACATTTAGACTCTTCTGAACAGTCTGGCCATCACTCCTGTTTTGAGGTGTAAAGTCTTTCACTTGATTTTGACAGTTTCTAGTCCTAGCCTAGCGGTAGCCAATAGGCCATTACTGGTGCTGTTTGAACTGCAATGCACCTTGGTTCATTTTTGGTTTTAAATATTTGTATTTAATAAAATAGAGTGAGAAGAAGGGATTAGGGAGTCCCGCTTCTAAAAGAGTGTAGCACCATAAGAGCTCCTCTCACTCATTAGAGATCTAGGTTATGTGCACACACCACAATGACAACAACCTACTTTAAAAGAACACTATTAAGGTTGCAAAGCCAAGCACTCAAAGGCTAGAGAATGCCAGAATTAAGGTTGCCTGTGCAACCTTAATTTGGCCCCCTTGTGCATATGCATTATGATACAGTCTTTAATTACAAGATCTCATACTGATTTTTCCTCTACCTTTCCAAACCACATCTTTGTGAGAAAAATTTCCACTTAGGATTTCGGGTCCATTCATTTTACACAAGTGTAGCTTCACTGACGTTCCTCTTGTTTGCACTGGTATACGTGAATCGGACCCTTGGATTTTTATTTTTGAAGGAGATAAAAGTACTTTCTGTCTTCTGTAAAATCTCAACCCTTAGAAGGTTCAGCATACTGAATAGCTCCTGCTTCATTGCACAAAATTTTGCTCTTTTGAGAAAAAGCAGGGAACTCTTGTGAGAAGGGTAAATATTACACTGTAAAGCATCTGTTGCTCTCTGAACTTTTGCTTGATCCTGTTGTGGGCATCTAGGATACTGCCTAAATGTCAGCCTCTACATGAGCTTGAACTGCTTCAGTGGAAACCAACAGGAAAATATTATTATTCAGCTCCTCGGCAGGTTGGGCAATATGTGAGAGAGAAACAGAGCCACTCCGCCATAGCGTGGATACTAACGAGATCAAATCCCAGCAGCCAGACTTAAAAACAGGATTCAAGTTTGACTATTTGCCTACCTGTCATCTCGCCATAACCTTCCTGAGCCTGTGGGCTCCGTGGGGCAGAAACTCTGCTTTTTCTCAGATGTACAATGCCTGGAACAAGAGGCCCCGATCCCTTCATGAATTATTACTGTTATTATTTCTTTATTTCTATTGCGGTAGCAATTAAGAGCCTCAGTCATGAACTAGAACCCCATTGTGATAGGTGCTGTACAAACAGAGCAAAGAGAAATTCCTCCCTCACACATTTTAAAATGTAAGGCCAGGTGTAAATGCAGTTTTCATGTCAGTATAACTATGTTGGATAGGACTGTGATTTTTTTTCTTAACATAACTATGTCGGGACGATCCCTAGTGTGGAATCAATTAAACTAGTATAAAGCTGCCTCATACTTATGAAGATTATTCCCCTTCCCTCTGAGAAATATCTATGCTGTTATAAGCACATGTATACCAGTATAACTGTATCCACATTGGCAGGGCTGTATGTATCACTTTAACTATACTAGTTAAAATGGTACAACGTTTGTGTTTAGACATGCCCCGAGTATAAGACAAGGGACAACAGGTGGATGCAGACAGACAGAGGAGGGAGCACAAAGGAAACAATGAGATAATAGTGGTCAGCAAGACAGGCAGCGATCGGCACACCAGCTGCCTAGCCGCTGTCAAGAGTTGTCAAGAATAAGACCTCTAGGCTGTACATAATAAAAATGATAAACAATCATAATGATATTTGGATCAATCCCAAGGCCTTTACTCAGTATTTACTCATTGCTTAACTTGGACAAAAATTTCCACTGACTTTGATGCAAACTCACCTGAGTGAAAATAAAATCCTCCATTTCAGAAACAGTCTCCATCCGGATGCAGGTTGGGTCAATGCCTGATTTTAAGGCTCTATAGTGACAAATCCAGCATCTCGGTCCTTATTTATCAAAGGTCTGGAGGAGAGTTTTGGCAATAACATTTCTGATGGGCTCTTTCCACCTGCCAACTTCACTAGATAGTTCTCCCTCCATCAGAACATATGTTGATTGTTGTACTCCAAACAGATCATATGCAACAAAAAGACAACTAATTGCCAGGGCAGTATCCCTAGATTCAGAGTACATTGCAACTTCAATGCCATCCATTGCCATATAGATATAACTATAGATATCTTTTGTGCAGTCAAGAGGTTGCCATTGCTACAGCCTTGAAAACAAATTGTGTGGGTTGAATCTGCTCTGGGTTTCTCAGTAGAAGAAGAAATACAAACACACATCAGTGCTGTCATAGAGTGTGGAGGGACTGATATGATTAATAAGATAGGAAGGCATGTTTACCTTGAGGCACCGGCTTGCTTTATTTCAGCTCGAGAGGTGCTAGCCCTGCACAGTACTTATAATTGTGTTGGGAACTTTATAAATATGTTTTTAACTTAACGTTCTTATCTCTTTGGATATGGAAATATATTGGGAACATTATAGGTGTAAGGATGTGTGTCTGAACTTAGATACCATGGGTTCAACTAAATGTTACACTGCACAAGTGTAGCCGTACTATTGCTGGTTGAAACATTTCTAACTCGACATTTTTTTGCTGTCAAATGCCAAATTGTCAAAATGGACGCTGATTTTGGGAAAGGGTCTATTTCACCAAATCTCCCAGTTAAAAAAGTTTGGATCTGTTTTAATTGTCAAAATGGGATGTTTTGACATTTTAAAAATAAATTTTAGTTTTTCCACTATAAAACACCTTTGTTTCAAAAAGCATAGTTAATTTATACCAAAACCAAAAAGGTTAATATATTTTTACAAGGTCAAAATCAAAACAAATGGCTTCATCATTATCTAAATGAATCATTTTGATTCACTCAATCCAAAACATTTTGGGGATTATCAGTTCACAACGATGTTCAAGAGTTTGACTTGTCATCCTGTTTTGGGACAGGAAAGTTTATTGCCATCTCAAAAATTCTCACAGGTCAGGAAAACCATTTCCTGCCCGGTCTTAGTCACATGTTAGGGCCAGTCAGAATGGTGCATTTTGCCCTGGAATATATTATAGCTCAACAAGTTGCAGGGCAATGGAGCATCAGCCAAGCCCTGCCAAATCCTGAAGTCCTTACTCAGATGAGGAAAACCCTAAAAGTGATTGTTATGTACTGCATCCTGGATGAGTGACTCTGCCCTCTAGTGGCTGGCATACAGAGCAGCTATGGCACCTGCTTCTATTGCAAACTCTTCAAGTTCTTTCTTCCTTCAGGATGTAGAGGGTTGCATGCTAGGCGATGAAGGAGTGGGGATTTAGAGAGCCAGCTCTCCATGTGGGTAATTGTGATTTAAATAGTGATTTGGGTCAGATTCTCCATTGCCCTATATTTGTATGGTCATTTACACCAGCATACGATGCTACTACACAAGAACTGTGTATTTTGCACTCCCTTTGCACTGGTGTAATTGACCACACAAAGCCCAGGGCAACAGAGAACCTAGTCCGTCATGTCTCTTGTTGGTGTGACAAATTCATGCACGCAATTCAGCTCAGGCTGAATAACTGATCCAACAGAAGTCGTGAGTGCCCAGCATCTTTCAGGATTTGGTTCAAAGGCAGGTTTGTCTGAGAAATGACTGACTAGGGACTTTTGCCCAACATAACTGGCACTTGGCTTCAGTACTGGCTTAAGTTTGATACAGTAGAGACATTACCTTGTATGCAGAAGACAATAACTTCCTAGCTTCACTCCAATGGTGGTGGAAGAAGCAGAACTCTGAGCTTTTCTGAATATGACTTACAGCTTTCCTGGGAGACGGTTTGTGTGTTGAACCTCACTAACGCTGTAGTGGATAGACCCCAACTCACCAGCAGGGCTCCAAAGCCCCTTTTGCAGCTGCTTTTCCATTGGGGTACAAGGTGTCCTGATTTTATAGGGACAGAACCAATTTTTGGGACTTTTTCTAATATAGGCTTCTATTCTCCCCCACCCCGTCCCGATTTTTCACATTTGCTGTCTGGTCACCCTATTCTCCAGGTTGCTGCTCCAGCCTCCAGTCCTTGGGATGGACGAGTGGCTGCAACCCAGAGGCACCCTGTATGCAAGGAGTCAGTGGCCACATAATCATGGACCCCGTGTCCAAATCCCCCACCTGTCCCTGAACTGCCCCTTCCCAAGTTAATTCATGCAAAGGTGATGTAGAGTTCTCCTGCATGCAGGGGATAAGATCCTGCTGCAGTGCCTGCTCAAACAGTCTCCCACCGTCTCTGCACTGGAACCTTCCCAGTTCTGCTCTTCCATGGACCCTACATCCAGAGGCGAATGCCACTTCTAATGCAGAATTCCATGCTGGGATCTGCACAGCCTCTCTGTAATCCCTATAACCTGGCATGTTCTTATGCCATAGTGCCTGTTGCAAAATGAGGATGACTTATTTTGTTCCACTCTCAAAGAGCTGTCCTTGCTATATCTAGTTTCCTCACTCTATTTTCCTTCTTGAATTTGTTACACAGCCATTTAAAAATGTGCCCTGTGGCGAACATCACAGCACCATTACGCTAGCTACTGTATCTCGGGCATCAGTGTTCTGGAGGGATGTATCATATTTTACAGTCATTTGCTCATTTGTCATGCAATCAAATCTTTTGATCAGACATAGGAGAAATAGAAATAGCAATTATTAACAATACCCATTTTGGTCTTGCTTGACCAGTTTTTTGTGGGGAGAGGAGTTAAAGGAGAAATTGATTCATTTGCAATTCAACTCTCAAACATATTTTTAATTAGGAAGCTCAAATATCCTGATGCGCTATATTCTTGAAGGAAAAGGAGTTTGCCCTGGTGACCAATCAACACATCATTGTATACTTTGCGGCTGAGAGAGATGTGTGAAAGGAAATGTAAAGTAAATAGAGCTTATAAAATCTTGTACACAGATGAGTGGTATATTGCTGTTTAAAATTTATTGGCCCAATTCTCTGTTGCCCTTCACCTGGTGCATATCATTTTCACTGGTACAACGGCGTGCAATGTGGGTGCAAAAATGAAGGGCTGGGTGGACATTTTCCACCATCATGGTTTTTCCTTTGAAAAATGTCGATTCATCAAAAGTGAAATGTTTCCTGAAAACACATTGCCTGTGACAACAATGTGTTTTGAAATGAAAATGGAAAGAAATGATGTTGAAATTTTCCATTTAGACCTTTCTGGAATGTTCGGTTTGGAAGTAGCTCTTCGTGTTCATTTTTTTATAGTGTATTAAAATATGAAATGAAAAATGCCAGACTCAGAACAAAACATTTTGGTTTTGTCACAACAACAGCTTTCAATCCGCGATGTCTTGTGGGTTCTCCAAGGTGAGCTGAAACTGTTTGCAGGGGTGGAAATCAGCCAGGTGAAAATCAGACCCTATATCTGCACCACACGGGTATCCCATTCTCAGTGAATTCCTTGAGTCCTGGCCCAATCTGCACCGGACTTGAGGTTAAAACTTGAGATGGATTCTCTAAGTCTCTTTGCTGGTTGATCCAATGTCCTGGTCAGGAACATGGAAGCGAGGTACCCAGGATATTACATATGGAAACCTAAGGAAGAGACAGATACTTATATATTGCAGTGATGGAATCATATAAGGGAGTGGTTCTCAACCAGGGATCGTGGGCCGCCTGAGGGACCCTAAGCAAAGGGTTTATTTTGGCAGATCCCTAAAGGGTCTGCCAAAATAAACCAGAGAACAGGGCTGGGTGTTAGACTTTCTGGGGCTTATTGTTGAAAGCTGAATGAAGCCTCAGCCCCGCCACCTCAGGCTGAATGCCAAGGCAACTTAGCTTCTCGGTGCTCCCTATGGTGTGGAGCCTTGGGCAATTACCCTGCTTGCTACAACCTGACACCAGGCCTGGCTTTTAATCTACTGGATAGGCAGAAAACCAGTTGTGGCACAGGTGGGCCATGGAATTTTTAGAGCCTGTTGGATGGGCCTCAGAAAAAAAAAGGTTGAGAACCTCTTGCTTCAGAATTTTGGTTCTGGGTTCATGGTGAATCCTACTTTGTTCTGAGTTTCTTTTCCCACCTGCTGTCATTGTTGCTATTAACCCCTATGAGAATTACTGCAGAGAACACAAGTGTGGGTAAAATCTACTTGTGTGCAAAGAGCCGGGAGTTGCATGCCCAGCAGATAACGGTGATCAGGATTTCATGGCGGGGGGGAGAAAGGGAGAGAATGAATTCTCAGCTTTGTTCCATCTTTGGTATGGCTTGGGGCCAGGCAGATTTTCTTCCCATAGTTTTACATATGAAAAGCTCGAGCGTTGTCACTGCTGAGTTATGAAAAAGGCATTGATCTGTCCTCTGTGGTATTTGAATTCAGTTCTTAAATTAAAGCTAGGCAAAACACCACGTTAAAGAACAAGCACAGGGCCAGATCGATGGCGCCTCGCCGCTCCAGAGTCGAAAGGGCGCGAGACAATCCATAAATTCCTTGTCGAGCTGGGATTGTCCCCACCCCCTCGCAGGGGCAACAGCTCTGCCCAGAACTCCCACCTCCTGGAGGGATCACAGAGGCATGTACCTTTCTGCTAGCCCTGAGGACCCTGGCTCCTTCCCTCTGGCTCTCTGAAGGTGCACAAGAGGTCCCAGCAACTGAAGTGGGGAGTATGTTTCCCCAGCATGGATGGAGGTTGCAAAATGTTAATACATTTTAAGCTGCATTGAGGTTTTGGCTGCTTTCCGTCGGGTGTGGGGGAGGATGATGTGCCCCCCACCACGTCCTCTCCAGCCACACATCCCAGATCCCCATAATTGGTGGAGGGTTCTAGGCAGAATCCAGGCGCTGGAGGCTTAACATGGGACGGGGCTGGAATTCAAGGAGGCAGCAGTGGGGACTTACTTGGGTAAGCAGCGCTGTAATGCTGCTGAAGTCAATGAGCGTCTCTCATTGACCTTGCGAACACCAGATTAGGCTCAAAGTATTTCAATAGCAAGAACTGCCGAAGTAACATCCCTCCCCACAGCTGGTTGGAGCTGTGCAGCCAAATGGTTGAGAAGGAATGATTTTTCCTGGCATCGCCCTTTAGCAACTCCCCAGGAGCTTCCACAGGACATAATGCAGACCCTATGCCCTCCTCTGGAGTGCTGAACACCCCCCTGATTTTAATATGAGTGGAGCAAATTGTAGGATCAGGAACAAGCCTGATCACAAAACTTTGCATTTTTGTTGTTCCCTCCAGCTGCAGATCTCAGCACACTGATGGAAAGGGGACAGTGCAGCATGTAATGGCACAGCAGAAATCTGGTACAGCAACTTATTTCAAAGTGATGAAAGGCAATGCTTTTTCACCCCCACAAAAAAAACCCGTGGAACTCACTGCCACAGGATATTATTGAAGCCAGGCGCTTGGGAGGATTTAGAGAAAGGAATGGAGCTCTAAATGGCAAGTGATAACATCCACCGCTACATTAGACAGGGTGAAATATAAATGAAGGGTATAAACCCTCCTGCTTCAGGGCAGAAGCCCGTCACTAACAAGGTTAGGAAGAAGCTTTCAACTCAGGATAGATTATCCCCTAGTTGTCCACTGGGGAGTAGGTTTCTTGCACCTTCCTCTCAAGGAATTGACCCCTGGCACTGTCAGACACAGGTAATATCTGTGCTGCAATTAGAGGGGTGACTACAGAACCAGGCGATAGATCAAAGCTAGCTTGAGTACCAATAGCAGTGAAGCCTCAGCAGCAAAGGTGGCATCATGTGCTTGCTGCTTGGGTACATACCCTAGATTCCAGGCAGATCTGTACAGTCAATGCCTCACTGTTATTGTGACTTGAGCCAACTAGATTAAAGCTAACTTGGGTATGTCTACATGTGCAGCCGTCACACCTCTGATTGCAGTGTGGACATACCCACTGGATACCAGCCTACATGGGCTATTGATCTGATCCTGTATGGCAATAACAACATTCCTACGCCAGTAGGTTGCCCAGCTGGAATGGTCTCCCAGGGACTGGTTTGATCATTTTGCTGGTGTGGAAATTCTGTTGATTGTCCTGGTGTTTTGACAGTATCATTATGGGGAGCGGTGGGATTTCATTCTGGGTTACAGGGCGGGCACACATAAAACACATGAGACACACTCTGCTTCTGGAGAACATTGTCCAAGAACAATAGTTACTCTTCCTGTTAGTTCAGTTACAGATCAAATAATTGGAACAAAAATTCACAAGTGGCTTCAGCTACAAATTAACTTAACAAAACATTCTGAAAGTGTTGCAGGACTGCGGAGAATACAAACGCAGATCATGCTGGCGGCAGAGACGTGCCAAGTGTCTGCTTGGATTCTTACACATCAACATTTTCTCAGCATCGGCTAACACAAAAAGCAGCCAAAGATGGGTAGAATATAACAACTCAGCCCAAGATGAGGGTATGCCACGATGGAAGCCTACGGAAACATGAATAGCTTTCTGCACCTCTGATGTTTTTCAGTTGTGTCATTGGTACTTTGCCTTATCATGAACATTGTGACCTGAATTCTGCTTTAGGAGTGAAAAAAGGGCTGAATTCTGCTCTTGGTTACACCAAGATGGCTCTCTTGAAGTCAACAGAGTTGCATCAGTGTAATTGACCACAAACTCGGGCCCAGTATCACCATTCCATAGCAGCAGAGCAGGGACATTCTGGCTCCTGGCAAATGCTGCAAAATTAGCTTTCAAACAAGACAATGGCCACTGGTGATGATATTCAGCTCCAACACAGGTTCTGAGGAAATTCAGGTGGTTTGCACCCAGATTATGCTGTTTTGCCTGAATGCAACATCTTACATTTGTTGAGGAAATAACAGATCATCTGATTTCTCTTCAGTTTCATTTCTGAGAGGGACGTTTACATCTGCAGTCATCAGTGATTTTTTTCCCTCAGCCATATAGCGGGACTGGAGTTTACCTGCTAATAGGCAGTGGATACATTGAGAAAGTTTAGGCAGGGGAAGCTGAGTTGAGATGAGAGATATTGAGCACTCTAAATATAGAACAGCTGAGTGGGATGCTGTGAACAAGCGCCTTTCCCAACCTGCTCTCCAAACGCAGTCCACACTGCATGTAACAGAGTCCAGCCCTTTATCAACAATAACAGAGCAAAGACCAGCTCAAGCCTTCTCCCCAATTTTAGCTGCTTCTAGGGCTCTTCCTTGCAGACTGCTCAGCCCGCACTAGAGATCCTCTCTCCCCAAAGAGCCACTCCCACCTTCCTTTTAACCTCACTGAGTGAGCAAAAATCCACTAACTCTTTCTCAGTGGGATCCACACCTGCTAATGGGGGTTCAGGGAAGCAGCAGGAAACAGGAAGCTCTCCGAGAAGCTGGTGTTAATCAGTCCAGGCTCCTGGGGGTGATAGCGAGGTACATAAGAGGCTCCTCCTCCTCCTCTCTCTTCCTGCAGCTCCTGCTGCTTTCTGTTCTTCCCTCTCACCTTTTCTCCTACCTGCCTGTTACATCTCTTGTGACCTCCTTCTTCCAGCCCAGCACTCCCCCATCTCTGTGCAGAGAATCCATATGCTCCAGCAGCAGACACAATTTTCTACACTTTGGGTCCTAGTGCTCCCCCCACCTGCCCCCAGTCTGGCACCGGTGGCGGCTGCCTTAGTTCGCCTCATGGTAAGGCCAGCCCTGAACCATTTGCACGTCACCTCTCCTTTGTGCCGGGCTGACTGGTGGGCAGGAGCCCTGAGTGCTGCACGAAGACAGCAATCAATGAGGTTGCTCCGCCGTGTGGGGCACGCGCTCTTGGAATAAGCGGCCAGGGCAGGAGGTTTCTGCATTGCTCTTGTTATGATGATTATCCTCAGGCCTGGCTGTCCAGCATAGGCAGCCGCAGAATCTTTTTGTCTGAATGAAACAAGAACAAAACCGGCTGGAGTAGCTGTGTGAGATTAGTCATTAGTCATTTCACCTTCTGGAGCGGCTGCTAATTGAGCCACTGAAATACTCCTGGCACCTGGCAGCTGACTCACTCCCAGCATCAGCACTTAAACACTCAAAGCGAACAGGCCTGTCTTTATGGGTGTCACTCATCTATTCCCCCACACTCGGCTTTGTTCTCGCGGGTCCTGGCAGCCAAAAAGAGGAAGAGACAGATAGGCTCATAATGCCGAATGGGCCATGTCAGTAACATCTCAGCACGGCAAGATACTCACCGGGGCTGGGGAGCCAGAGAAACACGAGAGAAAGCGAAACTCGGCTCTTGTTATACCAGTGTACAGGTTGGGGTCACCCCAGGGAAGTAGCTGCTGAGAATCTCCTTGAATTAGGCCCATTGACTTTGCTTAAGTGAGGCTGGAGGATTTGGCCCAAAGGCAACTAGTTAACCCAACTGTCTTTGCTTTTCCTCAGTGGGGGGAATGGTGGCCCAGGGCCTTCTCTGTCTCCCATTACCCTTGCTCCCGATAATTAATGCACGTATCCTTCCGGCACTCATGGGAGGTAGGAAAATGCTGTTGTGCCATCTGTGAACTGAGAGATTAAGGTCCAGTTCCTCAGAGGTATTTAGACTCCTAATTTGCATTGACTGAGGTTAGGAACCTAAACACCTTTGAGGGTCTGGCAAAAGTCACCCCGTTTACATTTGTGGTAGAGAAGGGAAACAAACCAAGGTCTTCTGAGGGCCAAGCTAGCACCCTAACCACTGGGCCAACCTTCCCTCCAACTAGTTGCACTGCCTGAGGTCCAGCCATGAAGCATCAACCACTAGAAGGACCATTTCTTTAGGGGCAACATCAGTTCTCAGGTTTAATCCTTCCTTGATCTTATAACGCAGGTGACCTGACAGAGGGTTTTGCTTATTCTGAGGAATTATTCCTGCTTAGCAACTCCAGCTCTCTTGCAAGACATCAGAGTGGCCTCTCCAAGGCCTCCATATTCCTCTTGGACAACTCGGAAACACTAGAGCCTGGGCCATAGGTTCTCAACCTGGGGGGTTGACGGTTGACATCAGGGGACACCTGGCCCTTCCCATATTGCTGAACGATCCTGTCTGCTGGATTAGTCTGGAGGAATCCTGCTGGAGCAGAGTCTGTTATCCAAGCACAGTGCAAACGTTGCTGCTCTGTCAGAATCTTTCTCTCTCTCTCTGCACCCCAGCCATTGCACTAGTGGATTGTGTGTGCAGTTGACGTCAATGGGTGTTGCACCTGCTTAAGCCAGTCCTGAATTTGGGCCATATATAAATTGAAACACCCTAAGCTGCAATGAAATATATGATGATAAAACTAGAGAGACCTTGGGCCAGGTCCTGTTGCTCTCCGAGGTGCACACAGCATTGTAAATCTGGAGTGACTCCATGGAAATCGATCAGAATCTGGCCCTTTGCCTCCACTGGGCTCATGTGATGCCGTCAGAACAGGAGAAAGGAATGGTGAAAAAACCCAAAAGATCTTATGCAATGGGAACTGCTGAAGGGGGCAGATAATGAGGCAGAACCGCCGTCATCTGCAGAGAGTCGGTAACCTGGTGACACTTCCTACAAAGCACGAGCCAGGTGATTTAACTTCTAACAAAGCTGTGGCTGTCTCTGATGGGAATGGCCTTGCTCCCGAGGGGCCACTGGCTAATGTGCAGCGTGTGGTAGTGATGCACAAAATCCCGCCATCTCCAGCTGTATCGGGGTTAAAAGGTTAGAAACATACTTCCACAGAGGCTGCATTTGTAATTCTGTTACCAAGGAACAGCTAGTGTGAAACATGCAATGGTACGGGGCAGATTCTGCTCCCACTTACTCCTATGCAAACCCAATGGCCAAATCTATCCTTGGTGTCATTCCATCTGTTTTGAATCAGACACGCCTTTAAGGAAATGTCATATAAAAATGAATAGGAAAGGATCGTATTTCAATAGGTTGTTTTTAAACAGCATCCTTTAATTTCATAGAGAATTAGCTGGACTATAAATCACATGGTATTTTTCCTCTTTCCTGATTGGCTGGCTGACAACATGAATGGGAAATATTGCAATCAAATCTGAAATTTGCTTTTGGCAAGTATCTTTCCAAGTGGATGTTTCAGTGTGTAACTGATCCCTGGAATAATCTGCCTGGGGAAGCGATGGAAGTCTTTGTCTGGAATTATTAAAAGTTAGATTGGACAAAATTCTAGAGAATATACAGTAGGAAACCAGCCTGGGAGCAGATGGACTGTATTGGTCCACAGTGACCGATCGATCTGTCTGTCTGTCTGTCTAGCTAGCTAGCTAGCTAGCTATCCCCATACACCCCCTCTATCTATCTATCTATCTATGCCGTGGATAACACTTCAGTGGTCATCTCTCTATTAGGATATCAAGAATCTTTCTCTCTTATTATTATTTTTGGACTGGCTCCAGTTTCTATTGTCCTGTCCCAAGATGATGTGAAAGATTGTTAATAAAGTCCAGGTGATCTGACTTCATGCCAGTGACCCAAAAGACCCTCCGTAGCAGGCTGCAGGCACATGACTTGGTAATGGAGATTATCTGTTAATGCTGTATGAGAGAGGTGAAGATTTCTCTCTCCTGGTGGAGAGTGGGATTCCATCAGAGAAACCTAGCATCTTGAGCACTTTAACCTATAGTCAATCAGGACTCCCCTAGCATGGCTGGAAGAAGGAGATCAACCACTTTACTAATATCTCACTCCTTTGTAAAACTAACGTTTTATTCTCCCAGGCTCTAGGTTCCCTAATCCTCAATCATGCATTTGGGAAGTGTAGCTTACATCTGAATTTCTCTCTCTATTTTGTTTTTCTTCCTGAGTGAGTGGGCAAGACTGCAGAGCTCTTTAGAACAATGTTTTCCTTCTGTAGAGCGCTGTGATTGGACAGCTATATTTAGGGCAGTTTCTAATTTTCTGGGCTTAATTGATGAACAGAAATACTCAGTCACATGCATTGAAGCAGCTCAGAAAGTTCAACCTGGTCGCTGGGTAGAGCAACTTCTCTCATTCCTGCCAGGGCTGAGAAGTGACCTCTTGGCAACGCCAATTGAACTGGCTCAGAACAGCTCTAAGATTTTTCCCTGAGTGTGAGTACATGGGACCAGATGTCCCAATTGTATTGGGACAGTCCCAATTTTGGGGTCTTTTTCTTATATAGGATCCTATTACCCTCCACCCCTGGTCCCGATTTTTCACGTTTGCGGTCTGGTCACCCTAGCATACGGAGACATAATCATGCACTCAAATTCACGGACTAGATATGTACAGATACACACACATAAAAGGGCCCACACCTGCACACTGAAAAATCTACATCCAGACTAGCATAATCACACATATATGACGTATGCTTAGGCACACCCAAACACTTGTGCATACACAAACACATGCCAAAAGCACACACAACATGCCCAGACCCCGGCACACTCTGGCTACATGCACATATAAACTTAAATACACCACTGTTGGTTTTTTTAAAGCACATAAGGGGGTTAGATGCCAAAATGTCACTGAAATGGGATTTGAGTACATTACTCCCACAGGCTCCTTGGAGAATCCCAGACCACATGCACATGGAAACAGTCATGTGCATATACCTGAACTTCAAAAGGCCCTGATTCTCCTTTACATTAAGGCCAGTTTACACCATTCTAGTCATGTAGCAGGGCCTGAAAGTGGGGGAGAAATCTAATTCACTCCCACTTTGCTAGAGTGGCGGTGTAAAGGAGAATCATTCCCTAATCTGTATAGCAGTACAATGCTCTGATTACAAATTAAGTGCTCTGAAGTCAGGAAATGCAAAAGCCAAAGGCGCTCCTAATAACCTACATATTCCATCCGCATTCAGCGTTCATCCTCACGTTAATCCAGACTGGTGCCATTGACTTCAATAGGATTCCTCTCTGGCTCAACAAAGAACAGAATCTGGCCCCATCCCCAAGTGCTCCTATCATTCTTGAGACTTGCAAACCATGTCATTGCTCTACACTTGGTGGAAATTGTACAGTTTGCAAGTGCAAACTGCCATGCAGTTGTTTTCTAAAGAACTCTCTTTTTTTTAAAGCTTTATTTAGAAGAAAAATAAACTAAATCCGTCTGCGGCCACGAACACAGGGGGCCTGCTGCTCAGTTATGCTAAGCCCCCTTGATGCTGCTTTGACAACTACCCTTACACTAACACTCACTTTGAGACAATTTACAAGGTCAGGTTGAAATCCTGGGCCCATTAAAGTCAATGGCAAAACTCCCATTCCCTTCAGTAGGTCTAAGGCCAGGTCTACACCTGGGGGTTCAACGTATCTTAGGTCGACTTTCCTCGGCGTCCTCACAGCGGCAAGGCGACCGCTGCTGCTCCCCCGTTGACTCTGCTTCCGCCTCTTGCAATGGTGGAGTTCCAGAGTCGACGGGGAGAGCGCTCGCGGATTGATTTATCATGTCTAGACGAGACATGATAAACCAATGTCTGATAGATCAATCATTACCCGCCAATCCGGCGGGTGGTGTAGACCTGGCCTAAGGTTTCACCTCTAAAGTGGTGCAAAGGGATCTTAGTGTAACCAAGTATCAGTCCCAATGGGTGAGTGCTTGCGTCTGACCATGGGTTGAGGTGAATCCTCATCTTCCTTATGGCCTGCTAGGCACTTCTGAGAAATCTGGTCCCCCATCTTCATAAACAAGTTGATGGCCTTTGACTCATTCTTTCCAGAATTATTCAGCTCTGGGATTAGACAAAGCATGAAAACTTTCACCCCCGAAAGAGTCATCAACCCACACAACCATACAATGCAGCATGACCGACTCTCATGGCTGTATCATGACCTCTGACCTTTTTCTCAGTGTCCCAGGTTCTGGAATCAGGAGATTGCATAAGAATCCTAGCTTTCATTTAAAAAAATTAAATCGTAAGTCTCTAGCTCTCATGGTTGCAGAGAAAAGCTTGCAAATGAAGCCAGAAAGCGGACAGCAAATAAAAAGATTCCAGATTCATTACTGTTTTTAAAACACTCATGCTTTTTAAGCCAATTTAATCATTCTGGGGGCCGACTCTATGTGGCCAACACTGCAAATGCATTCAGACAAGCACAGACAACAAGCAGGCAGCACTGTGTACATGGACAATAACTCCAGAATCCGAGGAGTTCTGATACAATGCTAATGAGCGTGGTATAAAAACCTATAGAACATGCCTCCCCAAACATGCTGCATCCAATAGCCACAAAGAGATTCGTTAATCACTTTTTATAATCCATGAAATATGGGATTGCTGGTTTATTTGAGTAGGGCTGTGTCTTATCTGGACCAGCAGGCATTCCAGCTCTCCGCCACCCTCTTTCCTCGGCAAATAATGCAAGCCAAATATGGTGGCCCCTTTGCTGAACTGTAGGTAACAAATGTCAGTGCTGAGCCAGAAGTTCTGTGGGTGTGTGTGTATGTGTGTGTGTGTACAGCTCTGCAGCGCACTCCACACCTTGGTCTGAAACCATCAGAACCTGCTCATTTTGGGGCCATGTGGCAAGGTGCATCTTTGCCCCCAGCCATCTAAGGAGGGAGAGGATTGTTCCCGGGGAGGGGGACGTGAATTTTTAAGTTGCTTACTGAGGGCGGGTTCTCTTAAATTGCACCGGAGATCAGTTTTAAGCGATGCCCTGGGCACCTCAAGCACAAGGAATGGGGCCCTTTGTAGCATTTTCATGCACCCAGAAAGCCGCTTACATAAAGCCGTGCATCAAGGGGACCCGTCATCTGTCTGGGGTTTGCAGGCAGTGGCGAGATCTCACCTTCCTGGGATTCTGCCCATTGCCGCTGCATGCTCCTGTGCCGTGAAGCAGCTGCGCGAAGGCCCCCACGGAGGCTGATGCCGCCATAGAGAAGCGAGGGCGCCCAGGGAGATAAAGCAACTCCTTGCCCTGCCTCCAGTTGCACTGTGCACATGAAGCGACTGCAGGATGCTAATTCGATTCCAAAGGGTCCAATCAGCCTCGGTTGCTGCCCCGAGGGGGCGCGTGCCCCGTTTAGAAATCATCATTAGGCGCATCAAGGAGAGAGTTGCTATGAAACCAAGAGGAAATAACCTCGTTTTTTCCTCGATGCTACCAGCTCTCGCATCCCAAGGAGGTGATCTCTGCACACAGTCCTCTAAGGAAAGTCTGACACTGACTCTGCTCGGACAGTGCCCAAATCCGCCTGCGCGTCCCTTATTGACTGAGCTACGTTGGTATTTGTTTTTTTAAACCTGTTTTGCCAGGCAGCGGCACCCCAGTGCCTATGGGGCTAATTCGGCACGCGGGGCCATCTGCTGCCATTGAGGAGATGCCCCATCTGCTCTCCGTGACAGAGTACCCCCGATGGAGTCTGTCAGACATACGCTAAGCCCTTCCACATCAGCTGCAGAGCCTGGCCTTCCAGAGAGCTTCATCCACACGGCACGCGGAGGAGACTCCAGCCCGGTTCCAACTCCCACATCTGGAGCCTGCCCCTCAGTGCGCTTGGGCCTTGGGCTAGTTACTCATAGCTACGGTTCCTGGTGAGGGACAATAGCGAAGCATTACAGGGCCAAACCGCACCTACACTAAGCCCTGTTTACACCCCTCTAGCGGTGCAGCTTGTAATTCTCACCCAGTTTAAGGCCAGAGAGGTGTAAAGGGGCTTTAGGGTAAAAGACAACCGTGCCCTAGTGGGGCTGGGTGGGTGTAAATCAGGAGAGATTCTGCCCAAGTCTGCCTGCTGTAAGATTGGGGTAAGCAAGAAGGAAATTAGGCTTATGGTTTCCTCTTGGTAACCCCCCGCCCTGCCCCCACACTTGTGAATTACTGAACCTAATAATAGAGACGCTTTGCATTTCTATGGCCCTTTCCAACCAGGACCTGGCTCTCATGTCCTTTGTGCGGTCTTTGGCCCCAGCACAAAAAAACAAACAAACAAACAATGGTTCCATTTTGATAGTGGTTTGATGCCACTTTGCACCGGGGTAAACAACTGCACAAGCTGCTGGCAGCTCTGCTTGGCAGAGTTCTCATTGCTCTGCGTAAGCAACCAGCCCTGCACCGGCCCACTGGAGAATTGAGTCCAGGTGCGGAGCGTCAGGTCCCTGATGAAAGCCATGAAATCCACTGGATTTACTTGCACTGGGGTAACGGGAGCAAAAACGGGAGCCCAGGACTTCAGAGCACATTTGCTTGGCAGCTGTTCAGGACGGTGGTTGGATGCTTTAACCTTTGAAACTGAAGTTCTGCCACAGTCTGTCAATGCACAAGGCAGCTCTGGGCATTGCTGGAGCTGGGCAGCTGCTCTGGAACAGTTCCCCTGGCTCCTGCTGGTGTCAGATCGCTCCAGCTAGAGACAGGGGCGGGACCTGGAGAGATGGAGTCTCTGGAGCCTTGCAAAGCAGGATGGGGACCCCTGGGTCTCCCCCGAGACACCATGCAGATATCGCTCATTCTGCTGATGGGCTAATCGCAAGGGGCTTGGCTGGATGCATCCTGTCTCAGTGGGGGTGGGCTCAAGCCATCCCCGGAGTCACTGTCTGCAGGTGAGCAGATTCTGCTTGGCATATGAACACATCAGGGAAATGGGACAGGCAGAGGACACAGGAGATGTGGGGACAGAAAGACGGAGAAGAATGGAGGGATACGAGGACATGCACAGAGGGGATGGCTGAACAGACAGCGGGTGGAAGAGAGCAAAGGAGGGAGAAGAGAACAGAGGAGTACCGGGCAGGGAGAAGATAAATGAGGGAGAAGCAAAGGAAAACATGAAGAAAATAGGAGAAAGAGGCAGAAGAGCCCAGTTCTCCTTTACACCATGGCCTTGTCTACATAAGAAAGCGGAACTGGTTTAACTTAAAAATAAACCCCAATGTGGCAACAGATATTTTAGTTTAGCTTAAACATCTTCCTATGTTGTTTAGTATTTCTCATAACACAAGAGCTAGGGGTCACCAAATGAAATTAACAGGCAGCAGGTTTAAAACAAACAAAAGGAAGTATTTTGTCACCCAGTGCAGTCAACTTGTGGAACTCTTTGCCAGAGGATGTTATGAAGGCCAAGACTATAACAGACTTTCAAAAAGAGCTAGATAAGTTCATGGAGGATAGGTCCATCAATGGCTATTAGCCAGGATGGGCAGGGATGGTGTCCCTAGCCTCTGCTTGCCAGAAGCTGAGAATGGGCAATGGGCTGGATCACTTGTTGATTACCTGTTCTGTTCATCCCCTCTGGGGCACCTGGCTTTGTCCACTATTGGAAGACAGGCCACTGGGCTGGATGGACCTTAGTCTGACCCAATATGGCCGTTCTTATGATGCTGAACTGAAAAGGCCATGATTTGCTCACTTCTGGTCTTCACTGCTATTTTAACCTGAGTTAACTTACCCAAATTAAGAACACCCTTTTTTTGCAGCACAGACAGACGCTTAGCCTGTGTTAGCTAATACAGACTAACGTCACCCCTTTAAATCCTAGTCTGTACAAGGCTCCAGACATTTCAAAAGCTCCCTTTAAATTGTAATCACGCAGATTTGGTGGGTAAGGAAGCGCCTTCTGATATATGAAGTGCTATAGCAACCAGGCAGGGAAGTTGGGGGTGGGAATAAAAGCATCTGAAGATCAGAAAAGGGAGAATTGAAAGAGAAGCCGGGAGAGTGATAACAAAGGCAGGATGGAGGAATGACAAGGAATGGAGGAATGACAAGGAAAGAAAGGAGTTGCAGAAAGAATGGCAAGCCAGAGGATAACAGGGGGAAGCAAGGTTGGTGCAGGGCTGTGTCTGACTGTGATTTGCACAGGGAATCAATCCTGTCCTAGGTATGCTCTTGGGCAGCTACCTTTCCCACTGCTTGTGCCAGGGTGGCTACATCTCTATTTTTAGCGCACTAGCTTGATCAGTGCTAGCATGGGTACAATTCACAGAGCTGGAAATTGCCCCTTCCAGCTCCAGTGTAGATGTTCCCTAACACTGAGGCCTCTTTACACTGCTCTTTATATATGGAAAACCGAATCTAGAACATATCTAGAAGCAATATCGTTTTTGCTGTAAGGCATTGGACTAGAACTTATGACATCTCGGTTCACTTGCCGGCTCCTTCCCATGTGACCTTGGGCAAGACATTTAATACCAGATTTTCAAAAGAGCTCAGCTTGCATTTAAACACCTAAATAAGTGTGAATACTTTTGAAAATCTGTCCCTTCATCTCTCTGTAACTCAGTTCCCCGTCTGCAAAAAGGAACTAACCGCCCCCCCATGCTTTGTGTGTCTTGTTTCCTTAGACTGTAAACTCTTTGGAACAGAGATTGTCTCTCATTATATATGTGTACAGCACCCAGCATAGTATGCTCCTGATTATAGCAGAAATATCTAGATCCTACCACAACAAGAACAAGAGCTTGTCAGAAAACGTTAGTCAAAACAGTTTGCTGTATTGAAATGTCCTTTTGATGAATCTGAAAATTTTCACGAAGTTGTAGAACCTGATGAAATTTTCTTTTGAAAAAAAAGAAAAAGAAAAAAAATCATTTTGAAAATGTCAGAACGTCACATTTTGATGTGTTTGGAATTAAAGGGTTTGATTTTGTTTCCAAACAACTTTTCTTTTTATGTATTAAAAAAAGAGAAATGGATGAAATCAAAACGAAAATGTTTCGAATGGATTGAAATGACACATTTTTATTGACTCAAAATGAAGTTTGGAATTTTGCTTATAAAAAAATCCCAAAATTTCGTCTGTGTCCCAATTCAGGATGAAATCTCCCCCCAGAAAATGTCAGTTGTTTCCAGGATGGAAAATTCCTTTCCTGACCAGGTCTAAAAATCATGTTTCTAGACATTCATGTTCTCTGTGCCTCACTTTATCCACCTGAAGACGTCATTAAAAGAGTTATCTGACTACCTTGCAGAGTGGTTGTGAGGCTTAAATTAATTGCCATCTCTGGCTGCTTCCTGATAGCCTGCACCATAGCCCTGATCTTCCTGTTTTCATGTCTTCAGGCTGCATTTGCTGCTGGAAGCGCCATGAAAATGGCCACCTCCCACTAAGGGCTGCGTGACCCCCTGATTCGTAAGTGTGGGGATAGAGCAACATTTCCAGGAGTTAGTTAAAGAAGCTACTGTGCAGCATTTCAGGCCTTAAAAGGAACCCAGGCACAATAATTCTCCATCCAGTCTGGGGTGGTTCAGCACTGAGGAACTGGGTTGCATTATGCAAAAGGAGCCAGATGAGGTTTAGCAGGGAAGATTGCAGGTCGTTGGAGGGAAGCTCATCACACACATTCTGCTCCCTCCACCCCTGTCTCCCCCCCCACCACACGCACATTGTGCTTGGCACAGCTCAGCTGTTGTTTACACCCTGCCATTTGGTAGCGGAGGTTTTCATGCATTTAAAAGGTTATTTTGCATTCGGGGAGGCCCCTGTGCCCTTACGTCAGCCTGGACAGAAGGAGGAACGCGGCTCAGCAGTGATCAGAAATGGGGCCCGGCTCATGCTCCTCGCTCGCTCTAGTAAATAAAACCCTGCCAGTGAATTTACGACGGCTCCCTCGACAACGGTAACTCAACGCAGCCTTCATTTCCCGGCTGCCGGCGAGCTGCCTCGCAGATGCCAGAAGCGCAGCCACTGTGACACGGGGATGCGGAAAGACAGTGCTGGAGCCTGGAGCCCCAGCTACCGATTTGCAGCATCAATTCGCTCCTCCTCCACCTGATCCTCCTCTGCTTTGCACCTTGGCTTGGATCCTTCCTTGCACCATGTGCAAGTCATGCACCCCCTTGCAAAATAGGTATAGAAATGCCTCCAGATCGGCAAAGCAACACTTTACCCCCACTGTGTATTGGTATCAATGAGAGCACAAGGCACCAAACAGGGCAGAATCAGGCGACTTAACTTCTGGGGCATGTTTGCTGAATAATAGCTTCCTGGCTCCGGCCACAGGCTCTGGAGTCCAGGCTGGGTTGGGAACGAGTGCAGACTCCACTCCTGAGCCAACAGCAGGTGCAGCCTATAATCCTAGCCCAATGCAGCTGGCCGTTGCGGGAAAGTACCTCTTCGCTAACACGTCTAGGGAGAGGAGGTCCAGATGCTGCTAACTAGGTCACTGCTGGGAAGAAGCTTATGTCACTCGTTCCCGCCCCTGCCCAGCACTAATAGGGTGCTCTGGGAGGGATGCTCACCCTGGTGGAGTCCTTGGGTCTGGTTCCCCATCGCTCCGCGGCATGTGCTGTCATGTACACCAGGGCAAAGGGAGTACAAAGGCAAGATGCCAATCTTCACCTGCTTTGCCCCGGTATAAATGAGTGCAGGTTGCTGCAGGGGGATGGGGAAGGCCCATGGTGGGTGCTGGGTGCCCAGATCTCATTTCCAGGATCTTAGCTGGCACTCCTGTGAGGACCCCGGGCAGGGCAGGGCAGATGGCCCTCCCCGAAGCAGCTGAGGCCTGAGTGCCCAATCTTCACTAGAGAAATGTGGAGAGTTAACCCCACCCAGGCAGCCGCACTTCCGTGCTTTGCAACACTCTCGCCAGCAGGAGCCTCAGTGACAGGGCTAGCGTGGATCTTCCAGCACTCGCTGGTTTACTCTACATACTCCACAGCACAGGGGCAGCTGCTCTCTGAGCTTGCTGGAAGTCACCCTGCTCAGAGCAAGGCTGGGTGGCTAAAACCCCAAAGGCAGGTCTAGGCCACGCTCCCCTGACTTCCTCCTCCCCCCAGGACTGTGCCGGAGCAGGTGCAATGGAGGAGATTCAAACCACAACTGGGGCTGCTAGGCATTGCAATAATGCATCATATATAATGATTAATAGTGCCAGGCCAACGTGTTCCCATGTGACCACACATGTTCCACAGGTCCAGGCTGGGAGATGGCTCCTCTCTGCTGAGTCCCTGGAGGCTGGAGTGGAGGGTGATTGTGTGGGTGATGGAGGGAATGAAGAAGGAGGAAGGGAGGAGAGAGGGTCCCCTAACAGTGAACTCTGAAGTCTGGCTCCAGGGACCATTGGACAGAGAAGCAGTATGGCCTGTTATATAGGGCCTGGGCCTGGGCATCATGTAACCTGCCTTTGCCATTGGCTCTTTGTGAGTCACCTCCCATCTCTGTGCCTCGGTTTCCCCTCCCACCGTTTCTCTCTTCCCCCTTACTCAGATCGTCACCTTTTCAGGGCAGCGCTGCCATGTGTCTGTGCAGCACACAGCACAAGGGGGCTCTGATGTGGGTTGGGGTCTCTGGATGTTGAAAGGGGAGGAGGGCAGTTGGATCCAGTCCACAGCACTGGACCCAGCTCTGGTTGTGTGTGTCCACGTGGGGGGTGCAGGCTCACAGGCTGGGGCAATAGGTGAGGAGAGGGGGAATATCTCCTTTGCTTGCATCTCTGCACCCCGAGCGCCCTAGTGTTCCCAGCCCTGCTCGCCTCTTTGTTGTTGTCTGTAAGGACGCCGAGGCTGATCTAGGCTTCCAGCAAGAAACTTCTGAAAGGTTCTACAAAGGCGAGCGCCTAAGCCGATAAGCCTGGTTTCTCCGCTGGGGGCAAGGCTGTGGGGTAGGGGGCTAGTCAGGGGTAGCAAACCTGCTTTCCCAGCTAAGCCCTCGCCTCAGTCCTGTTTGAGGGCTCGCAATGAGAGAATTGCTGGCAAGGAGAGACATCCATGGGTCTCCGGTAGCATGGTGCAGAGAGACCAGATCTGCATCTCCTTCTGCGCAGCCACTATCTTCCCCTCCATAGTAAAGGGGGAAGCAAGAGCGGCTTAGCAGTTAGAATAAGGAACCAGAGAGAGAGCAACAGAGAGAGCGAGAGCGCTATGCTCATTCCCCCACTTAATCCTGCACCCCAGAAATGCACCCTCTCATTGTCCCCCACTTCTACTCCACCCCAACAGGACACAGGGAATCCCAGAGCCTGGGCAGAGCTGGCATTTTTTACAGGGTTTCTTTCGTTATTATCCTCATGGCTTTCGACCCGCGTATTGCGCCAGTATTTGGACTCTGTCAGGTTGCTTCCTCTAGGAGGAGAACTGGATCGGAGACCCGGGATTTCTTTGTAAAGAAAGAGGACGGCATCAAAGAATCTGCACAAAAGTCCTGCTCCCCCAAACGCAGAAGGAATCAAACCACAGGAGGCAGGTAGTTTCTTGGCTCACAACCCCTCTGTCCATGGAGCTCAGCTGACCGGCCTCGCACGTGGGCTGGGGCTTGGCTGCCAGCCCCCTTCCTCCATGAGGAGCATAGAGGGGTCACCTACCACTGAGGATAGAGCCCTTCCTGGTCAATGGCCATGCTGAGCCTGGGGGTGGCGTGTTCCTTTTCACAGCTCAGCACCCCAGCCGGGTGACGTTTGGTCCGACTTCTTCCCAGGGGGGACAATGCAGAAGTCTAATGACTCAGACCTTCAGCCCCACTCTGGGTTTAACAGTCCTGGTCCTCTTTTGGGTCAGAGTTTTTGGGGTTTTTTGCCTCCCTTTCCTTGGTAGGGGAACCCAGGTTCTACCTCCCCTCTGGGTTCCGGACCAGGGACCTTGGACTAAGCAACTGGAGTCTGCTTCCATGGACTCGCTGCTGTGTCCCTGGGCCGCTTCCCACCTTCAGTCTGAAAAGTCCCCTCGGGCTTCCTACCACCGGGCAGCCCCTTGCAAGCTGGGAGGGGCTGGGTCAGGCCACCACCGCCTCCTCCAGCTTTCTGGGAGGTCTCCCTTGAAGTCTCGTTGCCAGGAAGTTCTGTTCCCTGGGAGCTTCTCTGCTTTCTCTCGAGGAGCAGCCGTTTATCTCAGCTGCTGCTGCTCAGTCACAGTTGGGGGAAGTAACTGCTCTGCCTAGGAACCCCTTTCAGGCTGTTACCGAGGGGGGTTCACATGCCCCATCACTAGGAGCTCGATTGCTTCTGACATTTACCCGGAACGCAGGGCAGCTGGTGCACATCCCTGCCTATAGATCACGGCCCCGCCAGCCCCCTGGCCATACAGTCATTACTCATTCATTAGGATTAAGAAGACATTTGCCTTTGTCTATAGTATTTGTATTACAAGAGCACCCAGAAGTCTGACCCCAGTGTGCTAGGCGCTGTACAAACTCATTTTGGAAGAACCGGTAACTGGGCTCTTCCGCATTCTGGGAGCTGGAGAGTCCAGGATGGGGAGGGATGAATATTTTTGAATGTTAAAATTAAGCTGAAGGATAGACCCCCTCCTAGGCCCATAAAATCCAGGTGACACTCCTGCTTGCCAAGGCAAGAACGACCTTCCTTTTATCAGTGCGTCTTGCTTTATTTTTCCCCCTCGGCCCGTTCCCCACTGTCACATTTCGGCAGGATTAATTTGAGATAAAGTTAGCCTGAGTGACGGCCTTTGCTTTTGTGTTCTCCTTGTCTAGTTTCCGCCTCGCCACCCCTAGAAAAACTCCAGAGAAATTCTTCAGCTTCCAGCCTTGCGATGGGCCCCCCGGCTGAGTCAGGACTTGTCTACCGCCTTCACGTTCAACTGGGGAGAAACTCCTGACAAGCATTGTTTTTACTGCTAATGAAAAGTGAAGCCTGCTGTGCACAGGTGGGATGGGAGGGATGGCAGGAGCCGAGGTGGACACGTCACAGTGATCGAGGGCTTGCGTTTCGCGGGGGATTCTTTGGCACACAAGGCCTCAAAAGCCCTTTGCACTGCCCTGCGCGTCAGGCCCAGCTTGGCACCTTGGGCAGCCGTTCACACCAGTGTAATGTGGGTGAGTGCCACCACTCTGATTTGATTGCATGAGAGTAAATGGCTCCACGAGGCGCTGGGCAAATCAGGCCCTGATGCTTGTGCAAAATCAGGGCAAAGCATGTGCAAAATGGCTCCCCTTCTTGACCCAGTAGCGTTTCACACCTGCTTTGCACCGGAGCGAATGGCTGACTGGTGTAAAGCACCTGGGAGTCAGGCCCTTGTGGTGCAAGGAAGTGGAAAATCAGCTCCCTAGCGTCCAGTCCTGCTCTGTGTGTCACTGCTGGAAACCAGGAATGGATCTGGAAAGTCAGCAGAGCTACAGCAGTGTGAACCTGGAGTCAGGTTCGGGTTCGGAGTCACCTCCCAGCCATGCATCCAAACCAGAGCCTAGGCCCTGCAGGTGTTGGTCTACGTAAATGGGTGGGCAGCGGGGGGCTCAGTGCGCGTGTTTAATGTGACATTGTCAGCAAAACCTTTCCTGAATCAGGACCACAGTGCAGCTCTGGTGTCATTACCCACCTGGTCCTCTCTTTCTCAGCTGGCACATGCCACTGTGCTGGCTTCCCCGTCTCGCCCAGACGGCAGGCGTCTAATCAAACAGGGCCACACGTTACAAAATCAATTTCCTCTCTGTTAATTTTGGTCTCTTAAGATTTATCATTGTCTTTCATCGCCAGATCAAAAGCAATTGGCAAAGTCTCAAAATAACCTTTTAATTCCGAGATGGGAGCCAAGATCCGACGTGTGAATAGCTGTCACGGGGGGCTGGCAGCCGTACCCCTGAAGCACCGTAGCACAATCTGAAAATGCCATGCTGGGGTTGCAATCGATTCTGTACCTGGCTCCCCCACCCAGCTGTGTCCTCACCCTCCGTCCTTCCGTCTGAGTGTGATAACGGTTCTTGATGGAATTAATTAAACGTTTTTTTTCCCAGCTGGAGCCTGTGCTTTGATATTTATGCTCCCAGTCACGGGATGTGTCCATGATTCATTAAGATTTGCATAGTAATTGTTTTCTTCTAACAATCTGGGAGGATCACACCGCAGAGAAACTCTGTCCCCCAAACACACGTGGAATTTTAACTGGTCCAATTTCCATTGCTCAGCAACCTCCTTAGTGAGCTCCTCTCTCACCAGTGACTGATTCTGAGTAAAGTGGTTCTGAAACAGGGAAGAGAGATTCCCCTTCCTTTGTCTTATTTTATACCTCAATCTGAGGAATGCTCCGCCCCTACACTGCACCTGACTCAGTCCCTGGGATATAGCAGGACCAGGGCAGAGTTACGTAGGGCCAGATTCCCCATTCCCCTGCACCTTGGTAACATTTTACATCCACACTGCACTGAGATTTACCCTCGCTTAGGACCTGCTTACTGCTTGTTCATCTGTGTCAGTTCATTACGTTTTTATGAGATGGTTTTTGTCTGCAGTAGATTTAAGGTCAAGTTGCTCCCTTATCAAGCAGGGAAAGGCCACGCACTTGCTTTCACTGGGAATAATGAACACGGGGAGTTTTGGAAACAGCCTTAAAGGGCATGGCGGCATTTGTTTGGCTCTATTTCTCCCTCATGTGCACACAGCTGTCATTTGAGCCATCCTGTGCCACGCTACCTCAATGGAGACCAGTCCCATGGTGTCCCCTGGTTCCGGTTACTGGGTGGGTTAGCAGGGAGGTTGCTTTCTGGGCAACTTCTTGCCTGAAATTCTCCTGAGCTGGCCACCGAGATGGGGGAATTCACACGCAGCTGCCCCCTCCCTCCCTGAAAACTTCCATTTGCAATCAGTGATAAGCACCTATTATGCGGCGGTAGCACCCAGTGAGCCCCCACTGCCTGCCCTCAACTCCATCACACGATCTGCCTCCGGGCAAATGCCAATTACACACTGCCTGCATCTGTGCTGTCGCCCATTATGCCCCTCCCTCTCCCCTCTTTCCTCTGGCACGAGTGATGTACCCTCTGCCTTCTCAGCAGTGCTGCCCCGCATTGTTGATCCCAGTGCTTAGCACCACCCGGATCTTAGCCACCCATGCCATCTGTGCTGGTTCCCCTTACGCTACCCACCCCGTGCCCATTCTGCACTGCTCCCCGCAGCAGGAACGCCTGCCCCTCTGCATACCAGCGCTTGTTCTACCCCAGTGGTTGGTGCCTGCTACGCATGGGCCACGTTAGTGCCCATTTGCTCCAGCATTTGTACCATTCAGCTTAGTGTTTTGTGCCTCTTCTGCAACCTCTTAGTGCTGCTTATTTCACCATCTGCTATGGGGCTTTGTTCCTAGCAGGCACCATGCAAACTTGTCTCCATCATCCTGGCTCTGAACATCTGTTAGGCATCTTCAGCCCTCGGGTTGGCACCTGTTATGAACCCTCCATCCTGACTCTTAATGCTCGCTACACATCTTCTGCCACAGCATTAGTATCCTTATGCTCCACCTGCCTTGCAACTGAGGGTGATTCACTGATGTGGAAGGAAATTATCTGGGCTAAATTCTGTTCTCAGCCACCTGGCTGCAATCTCAGCTGTATTTGCACGAGACTCTCTCATACTTGAGCTCCATGGTGGAGTGCTAAAGTAGACTGGGACTTGAGGTGTGTCACCACTGTTATCTAACGCAGCAGGTCTAGACAATGGGATGGCTTCTGAAGTAGTGTTTTGGCTACATTAGGGCTCCCATGCTTGTTACTGCTGCTTGAGCTGCCCTGATGGTGTAAGAAGTGGGATTTTTTGGTCAGAAAAAGCCTAGTGTAGACACAGTCTCCGTGACTTGACCGGAGCTGAGCCGGGGTCAGTGACCATGGCCCATCCTGGTGTGTTAGATTCATTAGCCTTGCCTTTTTGACTCTGAAGCTTGTACAGATGAAAATATCAGGAAAAAGACACTCTTCCATTGATAACCGTCATCACCTTGGAACGTAGGGCATCCCCTTTGGACTCCAAATCACATTGAGGCTGGACAGCGCTCAGCTCCATCAAGACCCCGCAGAGACTCACTTCTGAACTTAGACTCTCCCTCCCTGCCCCCTTGCCCTGGACGGACTCTTATCTTGAACTTGCACCCGAGTCCTTGCCCTGCCTCCCAGAGGAGCCTAACAGGCTGCAATGAGCTGTCAACTGCTGCTCAGATCCCGCCTCTCTGCTGTGCCCAAACTCCATCCAGTCACAAGGCCTGAGTCCCCAAGGCTGTCTGGCCCATATGGACCTGGTTATGTTACCCAGCATTAGAAACACCCATGATTGGATGGGAGAGGATGAGAAACATGATGATGCTAAAGAAGCAAATCCCCACCGATTACAAATCATCTCATCTGCTAGGCTGTTTTGCCAAGCTGTGTTCTTCCTGCTGGGGGTGCACCGTGTCCACAAACGCGTGTGTTTGGTTGAGGAAATCAACACCCAAAATGTCTATTTCACCGCCAAGACCAGGCATGGCAATTGCGCCCCCGTATCTAATGATTCTTTGACTGGATTATACCAAAGGATGCCGAATGTCATGGAGCAGAGTGATGTGTTGCTGGCAGCTTGGTTGTATCTACAGAGCAGCAGTCACAGGCCCCCAGACTCCTGTGGGGTGGGTGGAAGAGATGGGAAGGCAGCTGACATCAGGCGCAGTTCACTGGGCGTGATTCTCCATCTGTTCTGAGCATCCCCTTGAGTCTCGCAGGCTGATAAATAGTTCTAGAAACGCCTGGGTTCCTCTTCCCAAGGCACTGTCACATTTACTTTGCCTGGGGGACTTGTAACCTTGGCAAATATGGAACTTTTATAGACTTATGTATTCTTGACTTAACTGCTTGGCATCCGATGAGCAAGGACACGTCTCTGCTAGACAGATCTCACTTCCTTATTTAAAAACAAAACCAAAAGCCCTCCAAAGACTGCAGCGGCTCAAAGAGTTGTGGTTGCCTCATGGGAAAACTCAATGAAACACGTTCTCTGTACACTGTTCGGTTTCTGTCCTAGATTTGCTAGTCACCCTCCCCTCCCACTTCCCTCATTCCTTATTAGATGTTATGCTCATGTCACATCCGGAGGGCGGTAGTGGCTAGGAATGTCAACTGAGAACAGGGCTCCATTGTGCTAGGCGCTGTACATATATGTAGTGGAAGACACCCCAGCCCCAAAATGCTTACAGTCTAAAAGATAAGACAAAAAAGCAAGCCAAGGAGGGAGGATAAGGTAAGAAAATTCAAAGGATGTGTACAATTCTTAACTGTTCAGGAACAGAGATTACAACACACCACAGCTGTCTAGCTGCTGTTAGATGGCAGCTCTCTGCGTGAGCTGGAGACATGACAGGAGATTGGAGATGGACCAACGCTGGAGACCCATATCCAGTTGAACCCCACAACTGTTAGTTCCTGGGCATAAAGTCCCAGAGCCTCAAAAGGTATTTAGGCACCTAACTTCCATTATTTCAAAGCTAGTTAGGAGCCTAAATACATTTGAGTAGCTGGGTCAAAGTTACCGGCACACATCAGTGTTTGACTGGAATGGAAAAAAAAAATCAACCTGACCTTGAAAATGGTGTGAATGCTGTAAGAGTGAGCTGACATGTCCTGTGCAAGTGTGTGTGTGTGTGTGTGTGTGTGTGTGTGTGTGAGAAAGAGAGAGAGGGAGAGAGAGACTAGGGTATGCAATGTGACTCTGGTAGCAGTGTTAATCGCCAAGGTGAGCAACGCCGTTATCAAGGGGATTTTTAATGAAACAGAATCCAGAAGGATTTGCCACAGTCTGGCCCTTTCCATAGGACGGGTGTGATTCTTCCTAGATTGCTGATTACGACCCTCTCCACTCCACAGAGTTGCGGTGTTACGCTACCAAATCAAAGCGGTACCATTTTACAATCCCTTTGCCTCAGTGTAAGTGAGGGCAAAGCCCGGGGCCCGTCTCTAGCCCTCGCAACGTTTTCCTGGTTGTCCCCATTCATTTCTGAAGCTGATGGACGCCCCGCCTGGCCTTTTAAATTGCCCAGAAGATCTGATCGCTCCCAGCTCTCCAGAGCGTGATTTGATACAGGCAGTTTAACGCTATCTGATCGCCTCTAAAGTTGGGTTTCTTTTTTACAAAAGGACTCAGAGAATGATGGTCTTTAGGAGCTTGATCGAGTGGCTCTCGGAACTCCCCACCGCCTTGATCCCTCCGGATCATTCAAGCCGTGTCTGTTTTAAAGCCAGGAAATGCTTGCTGCGGGGAGCAACTCACTGCGATCGAAGGCCAAGCGTGACACTCATGCCCCCATTTGATGCTGAGAGAAAGGGTTCCCCCGGATTCTCTGTAGCTCTGCACCGTGTGCTGTCATTTACACTAGTGCAAAGTGGGCGTGAAATGCTCCCGTACCCTACAACCATTCAGGGTGATTCTCCATCCCCCACTAGTGCTCACTGGGCCACAGATAGTGGCTGGGGAGCCAGCTGCAGCCTTGGCTAACTGAGCTGGGTGTTTTAGCTCAGGCAGTTGAAGTTCAGATCTTCCAGTTCCCCTGCCCAGAGGGGCGGTGTTATGCTACCAAATCAATGCAGTGCCATATGACCACCACTTTGCACTGGTGTAAGTGACAGCCCAAGGCAGAAGGTGGCAGAAAAGTCAGGCTTTCCCCTGTGTTTTGAAAAAAAAAATCGCTCATTTTACGTGCTTGATGCCCTCCTTGTTCGCAGCGACAGCTGTTAAACATGCAGGGGGACCATGAGAGGTGAAGAATTTACACCATCCGGATTGAGAATGGAGCCAACCAAGATTCAGATGTTTTTCTAAACGAGATGCTCCCACTCAAACTGAAGCTGTGGGCTTGATCCAGAAATGTCTAGGTGAGGTGCTTTGCCTGTCTCACACAGGGAGTCGGGTTAGATTATTGTACTGGACAGATACTCTATGAATCACACCTACCCAGCACAACCCAACCAGCCAGTCTCCAAAGAGATGCCGCTAGCTCAGCACAAACCAAGCTTTGTAAAGCTTGCCACTTCTTTCCCCCAGATCCCAGAGGAAAGGGTTGAAGGACAGGACTGTCTCAGCAGAAAGGGCCCTAACCTACGTGTACAAACACAAGATGGTGCGGTCTAGGTGAGCAGCAGTCATGACACCTGGATTTCCTTCTCTCATGTTGCCTTGCAACCATGGTCACATCACTTAGCTCAACATTCTCGACAGTGGCCACTGATTTTAGCTGCCTCTGTTTTTGGGCGCCTGACTTGAATCCCTCTGGATTTGCTTTTCAGGGAGCGTGGAGCATCAGCCGCTCCACTGGAAGTCCATGGGAACTGCTTTGACAGCTCCCCACAGCCTCAGTGCTTGTTCTCCTGATCCGTGCTGCTCTGTGAACAGTTGTGGGTTCGTCCCTCACCACCACTGTGCTGGCAACACTCCCAGCCTCCTTTAACACCAAAAGAGGAGAGTCACTCAGTACCCTGGTTTTGGATCCAGAATGCTGCTGCTTCAAGTGATATCGGCAGAGCTAAAGCAACATCTTCAATAGCAGCACTGCAACTGCAATTCTAGTCTATTCCTTGGTAAAACACGAACACACAGGAGAAGAAAAGGCCAATGTTTGTAACTGAGTCCTACTTTCATGCTCCTGGTCAATTTCTTCCTCCAGCTGCCACTACCCTGGTAATTAAAAGAGTTATATGGATGGGGGTAGGGAGGAAAGAAGAATAGGGGCAGTCAGGGGAGAAACAACAAATTGGAAGCTTGAAAATTTGTTGCCTCCACAGCTTGGTTTGTCATTGGGAGCTCGGGGCAACAAGAACAAATCAAGGTAAAAGTGGGGAGAGAGAGAAAAAAAAACCGCACCAAGGTAGCACTGAGGGTCTAATTTATACACACAAAGGGGAGGCAATTCTGAGCTCTGGCAGAAATTGAGTCCTTAATGTACCCAGCTGTGCCTGCAAATTGCTATGAGTGCTGGGAACAGAATGGCCAGTAGCAGATGCGTACCAATTTCCAGACACAAGAGCACTTGTGAAGGTCAGAATGTGGGTCTCGAACTTGAATCTCCTGGATTTCAGGCTCCTACCCAAGATCATTTGGGCCAAATTCTCAGTTCCTGGTGGGCAGCTCTGGATGGCTTCAGTGGAGTGACTGTGCAGACCCAGTGTACCTCACCATGACCCAGGAAAGGTCTTAAGCACATATTCAACTTAAAGCACGTGAGGGCCTGAGGCACCATTGTCTGCACCTTGTGCAGCCGTTCACACCCGTGCAAAGGGGATGCAAAATGCTACTTGCTCCTAGTGTTCTAATTGCGTGTCTGCTTTGCACTAGTGGGCAAGGCTGTATGCAGTGCAAGGGAGTGGAGAATCTGGCCTGTTGACTTCAATGGAAATGCTCGGAGGCTCAGAGTTAAACATGCGTTGTATTGGGAACTGAATGCTTGGCCCCTCAGGATCAAGTCCTTAGGGTCTGCCTCTGTTCCCAGAGACGTCAGTAGCACACCTCCCGTTCATTTCAGTAGAGGAGGATTAGGCACTACAGTGGTGTAATCCTCTCATCCTTCTTTTGATACGATGTGTCTGAATTTTGGAAGGTAAAGATTTGGACTCTTGGGATAGGTGGTGCACTTCTTAAAGCTCGAGCTCCTGGGTTCATGGGATTAGCTGTTTTCATGGGGAAAAAAAGGGAAGTTTCTACCCCTCCTGAGTACAGATACAGTAGACTCTTGATTGTCCAGGATAATAGGGAAAAAAATAACCCTGGTTAATAAAATCCTGGATAATCACCTCCATAGGAAATATGGGGAGAGGGGCATTGGTTCACCAACCAGCTTGCCCGGAGGGGAGGGGGTGTTGGTTCACTGGCTGCCCTGCGCCTTGGTGAGTTTTTGTTTTTGTTTGTGCTTGGGGCAGCAACAAAACCAGAGCCGGCCCTGCGAGTTACATGTATTTTTTTTTTGACATCCTGGTTAATCCACATCCTGGATAATCGAGAGTCTACTGTAAAGGTTGAAAAATTGACCAAAATGCACCCTAAAGACTCAAAAGCAAGGCAAATCAAAAGCACCTGAAATGTATGGTTTGTGTAAAATTTCATGAGTTTTAAGCCAGTCTCTTGATTTTTTTTGAGTGGTTGGGATTGACAAGACGGTCACCATATAATGAACTTTCAAGTACTAAATCAGTACCATATGTTTTGTAGGTGAACCATCACAGAGCATACAAGCATGTGTGTAGGGCTGTTCCCATGCTGTAGGTTAGCCTCATTCCATTGACTTCAAGAGTTTGCAATGACTGCGTCACTCATGAGTTCACAACCATGAATGGGTTAATCTCATGTCTGCCCATCCTCATCCGCTCCCCTCTGACACTGCCCCCAGGACTAGCCTCTGCTATAGAGATGACTTTTGTTCCTTGTTTGTTTTTCCTTCATCTGAAATAAAATTGATCCCCACTGAAAGCATATGGCTAGTCCTTGGGCTTGGGAAAGGAGAGCAAACACCCAGAGCTGTACTGCAATTGCCATTCTCTGAAAGCTGGCCCTGAAGAAGGGAACGTTTATGCAGTATCTGATTATGCTGAAGTGAGGGGTGGGGTGAAGCTGCATTGACTTGAGGAGTCATTTTAGCCCTGGGTTGGAGGCACAAGTTTGCTTGGGTTTTGGTGAGAGACAGCCCCAAGATGAGCTGGGCTTTCCCATGCTGTGGTGTTTGGATCTGGGGTTTTGGTCCAGGCTATTGTAGAGCCAGAGCTCAGTGGCAGCGTTTGGATCTAGGTTTGAAGTTTCTCAAAGTGCCATATGAGCGGGTGTGTTTTCTGGACGGCTGACTTGGGCACCCCCTCTAGTTCAATAGGAGGAGTTTAAAGGAAATAAGGGTGAAGTTCGGTTTTCTGCAGAGCCAGCCATAGATCTAGGTACCACTTGGGTCTTTCTCTGGGTGAATTTCACTCATCACAGAGAAATTGAAAATCCCCTTTCAGCCTGTGGTGGGGCTTCTGTCCTCAGAAATGAAGGAAGAGCTTTCAGAGGCCAGTGACAAAGCTGTGGGGGGGTGCATGTTTGGGTGCTGTGTGATTGTGTATACACAGCTGCAACGAGACAGAATTAATGCAATGCGCCAACAAACCTATGAGGCTCCAAAGGGCCGTGGAGGCCAGAAGCAAATGGCCGGGCAGCTTCGAACTTACAAGACGAGACCATTTAAATCCAAAGCAAAGGTTAACGCTATCTGGCCAGTGCTGGAGGGTTCACGATTTCTCCTCCTGCCAAGGCAGGAGAAGGAAATTTCACTAGTCTGGCCGTCCCCGGGGATGAGCCAGCAGGGATGGTGCTGGGTTAGTGCATAAAAATCCACCAGGGACAGTGATCGTATTTCAAGTGAGAAATAAAAAGGTTACATGCTCATGACAGATGTTGATTTGTATCTTTTATTTAAATAGAAAGTAATTGTGTTGGCTCGGCAGGGTAAAGGTCAGCCGTTTTAAAGGGACAGGCACATCTGTCAAAGGGGACAGTTTAGGTTTGCTTCATTTGTTTACATTCAGGCTGCTTTGCACTGCTCTGGCCTTGCAAAGGGGTGGGAGTTACACTCACACTCACTTTAAGGCCCCTTCTTACTGTCAGAGCGGCGTAAAGCGGCCCCATGTATAACTGAGAACCAGCTCCTGCGTGTCTGATTCTCAGCTCCCCTATTCCTGAGCTAAAGGCAGGTACAGAATGGCAGCTTAAGCCACTTTTCCATTCCCTGTATTCTGGGCCCATGCTGAAGGCCTGTCAAGTCCTCATGTAAATCAGGGCAGACTGGGGGCTGCTCTAGCTTATGTTCCACTTCCCTTCTGGGAGCTGGGAAGCAGAGAATAGCCATATTGGTGTCAGAATCTGGTCCTCAGACTCACATCCATAGAACATACATCTACGACATACAGGTGAACTCCGAGTTCGGCCTACTGGGGCTACTGCAGTGTCAGGGAGGTTAAGATGGTAACTCTGATGCCAAAGAGCCGGAAGTGAGAGTAGCGTAACCCAGCATGGCACACCATCCTGTAAGTAAGACGGGGCGGGGGCGTTAGAGTAGGCGATCTGCTATTTGTTCCACCTTTCCCCTAGGCCTTTGACTGTCAGTGACACCCACTGACGCTTTCTTAGTCATTGGTCACGGGGGCGGGAGTCTAAGTGCATATGTAACATCCCCCTCCCATCTCCACATTTTGCCCCACCCCATCAGACGGTAATTAAACATAAAATAATAACCCAGGAGCCCTCTCACTCCCTCTGCCCCACGTGTAACGTTGCGAGCTCTTCCTGCTGGCTCTGCAGCAGTTGCTGGCCGACATCCTTTCGACTGTTAGCCTGTAGCCATACTGCGTACAGACCCTGTTAGTGACGTCCGCTGGAGTTCTAGGGGTTCTATGGATGGCTGTGAGGTCAAGACCCTTATTCCCAAGAAAAGAGCTGGTCAAAAAGTTTCCACCAGACATTTTTCCCCTCTCCTCCCAGAATATATAATTTTATTAAAAATCAACTGTTGTAGGAAAATGTAGATGTGGACAAGATTTAGGCCAGAAGAGACCATTGGATTAAAGGCCATACAATTTCACTGAAATAAGGAAGACTTTGCTGAGGTGGGATTTGAATTCACAGACAGAGCATAACCAATTAACAGGCCCAGCCCTTAGCCTTTCAGCCACCTCCCCTCAATTATGTGATATCTGTGACACAACTAGGAGAATCAAAACAAAACATTTCATTTTGAATCAGCCAAGGAGGGCTTGGTTCTATGTAACCCTGCCTCAGCATGGGGGGAAGGGATGGGCTAGGTAACCTCTTGAAGTTCCTTCCAGCCCTACATTTTTACGAGACTATGTTGAAATGTTTTGTTTCAGTCAACAATGTCACCACTCTTCAGTTGGTCACTTCCAAACACAAACTTTAAAACAGGTTTTAAAACAAAAAAAAATGAAAGGAAGTATTTTTTTCCACACAATGCACAGTTGACCTGTGGAACTCCTTGCCAGAGGATGCTGTGAAGGTCAAGACTATAACAGTTTCAAAAAAGAACTAGATAAGCTCATGCAGTCTAGGTCCATCAATGGCTATTAGCCAGGATGGACAGGGATGGTGTCCCTGGCCTCTGTTTGCAAGTAGCTGGGAATGGACAACAGGGAATGGATCACTTAGAATCATAGAATTTCAGGGTTAGAAGGGACCTCAGGAGGTATCTAGTCCAACCCCCTGCTCAAGGCAGGACTAATCCCAACTAAATCATGCCAGCCAGGACTTTGTCAAGCCTGACCTTAAATACCACTTCCCTAGGGAACCCATTCCAGTGCTTCACCACCCTCCTAGTGAAAAAGTTTTTCCTACTATCCAACCAATCATCCACTTGATGATTACCTGTTCTGTTCAACACCTCTGGGGCACCTGGCATTGGCCACTGTTGGAGACAGGATTCTGGGCCAGATGGACCTTTGGTCTGACCCAGTGGGGCTGTTCTTAAACTCTTGCCAATTATCGTATTTTGTGACAATTTTCACTAGTTCGCTGCCTTGTTCCAACACAGAAGGGAGGGTGGTTGCAAAATGGTGCCATTGCCTCCAAAAATAAAACCCTATTTGTCAAACAGCTCCACTTAAGGGTTCTGCGGCAGGCTACCAGGATGTGCGGGTCCTGGCATTGTACGGTGGCTTCCTGTGTGCATTTCTTCGTCGCAGCATGGGTCAAACAGACTCGTATCAATACAAGGACACAGCCGCTGGAGGTGAGCAGCAAACGCCTCCCTTATTAAGTCACTTGTCGCTGCAGAAAAGCGGAAGGTGGCTGCTGTAGTCCTGTAATTTTAAGTAGACGGTTAAATTGAGTCTCATCCAACACAAAGCAGCACAGAATATCAATTCACCAAGGGTTTGTTTTCATAGATTTCACAGTTTTTAAGTTCAGAATGGACCCTTTGGATAATCTAGTCTGATCATCTAGTCCAGGGGTCGGCAACCTGGCAGAAGTGGTGTGCCCAGTCTTCATTTATTCACTCTGATTTAAGGTTTTGGTCATACATTATAATGTTTTTAGAAGGTCTCTTTCTATAAGTCTATAATATAGAACTAAACTATTGTTGTATGTCAAGTAAATGAGGTTTTTAAAATGTTTAAGAAGCTTCATTTAAAATTAAATTAAAATGCAGAGTCCCCCAGACCAGTGGCCAGGACCCCGGGCAGTGTGAGTGCCACTGAAAATCAGCTCGTGGGCTGCCTTTGGCACAGGTGCCATAGGTTGCCTACCCCTGATCTAGTCTGACCGGAGAACTTCTCCCTTAACTCAAGCATCTGGTTTAACAGCCTCTGGCTGAGCCAGAGCAGATTGGCTGGAAAGATAGCCAGTCTTAGTAAAGCCTCCTTCACTTGGAGGCTTTTGATTTCCCTTGGTAATCTGTCCCAAGGGTTAATTGCCTGCACTGTTAAAATCTTTGTGCCTATTTCCAGTTTGACCTCTGCTGATTTCCACTTACAGCCATTAGAGCTCGTTCCCTGAGGTCATCTTCTTTTTTTTGTAAGTGTGGCATGAAGACGTGTTGGGCTGGGAGGGGGTTAATACCCCCTGGGCTTCTCAGGGGTCTTTCCATCCCTTGGAGAAAATGTAACATCCCCCACCACACCTTATTTTGGCTTCTGTGAATTGCTACGTCCCTCTCACCCCAACAACAGAGAAGTACGGACAAACATCAAAATACTGTGGAATAGCATTCACTGCCCTAATGCTGAAAGTACATCATTGCCAGGGATGGAAACAAGTGGTGGGACTCCCCGCTCTTTTACACCAGTGGGACGCCATTGACTTCAATTGTAATTGCTCCTGATTTACACTGGAGTTAAAGAGGGGAATATGAGGCATGTGGACGTTGTTTCAGGGAAGAGAGGAGAGAAATCCATGTTTGCAAGGGACTTTGCTATTTCAAAGCTCCTGTGAGTATTTCTCATGGGGGAAATGAGTTGAGAATAGTGAAAGGGGTTCTCCAGGGGGCAATGGGAAACGCCGTGGGTTTGGTGCCAGGTAATGAGCCACTCATCTTGAATAATTTGCCCTTCGTTTGGGCTCGGACTTCGTTTGGAGGGCTCATGGTACCTCTGTGGGCACTTTGGCTCAATCGATACAATCTGCTGCAAGGAAAAAGAGTTTCCAAAACTCCCTTTACGATGCCCGAGCTACAAGAACAGCTTCCAAAATCAAGGACACACAGCAGACAGCCAGACTCCTTGCACCGACACGGTCGCTCCTTCGTAGCCTACCGGCATGGCAAGGACGCTTGAGCCCACTGCGAAGCACTCGTGTAAAGAGCGGCCCAGAGCAAGCCATTTGCAGTGCACGCAGCAGCGAGTTTACGGGGTTCTACAAAACCCAAGAGCTAGGCCAAGTGTTCTTGAGCACCATCTACTGGCCGCTTGACTAATTATTTACATACGTACAGCTTTAGAGCATGCCTGTAACATGTGCAGGTGACTGGTGTTAACCACTTGGGGCTGTTCTAGCTGAAGGCAATTTCCTTTAGCTCTGGTGGCAGGGACCTGTGTATATTTAGAACCAAGTGATGAAGCTTCAAGTCTTAGTTCTCTAAGAGTGTGTGTATGATTATGCAGTAGTTGTGCCATTATCGGCACCAGAGAGGGTGACCAGACAGCAAATGTGAAAAACTGGAACAGGACTGGGGAGTAATAGGAGCCTTTATAAGAAAAAGACCCCAAAATCGGGACATCTGGTCACCCGAGCACCAGATGCCCTGGTTACAACCTTTTGTAGGTCTCTATAGGTTATTATTGGTATTGCAGTAGTGCCATGGGACCCCAGGCATAAACCAGCTGGCCATTGAGCTGGGTGCTGTACAAATACAGAACAGAAAGGCTTACAGCCAAAGTAGAGTAGAGCCTTGGAGTTGCTAACACCTTAGGTGTGGAGGTTGTTTGTACCTCTGAAATGTTCATCACCCTCAACGGAACTTTGTGGTGGTTCTTTGAAAAGGTTACAACTGAACATGGACTTAATACAGCTTTGAAACTTTATTATGAAGAAGAAAAATGCTGCTTTCCTTTTTTTAAAAAGTACTTTACATTTAACAGAACTGTATTTGCTTTTGTTGGTCTCTGAGTGCACACTTCCCATTCCAAATGAGGGGTGTGATTGACTGGTCAGCTCATAACACTGCTGTTCCTAACTCTGAGGTTGTGCTGCATAAGAAAAGAGTCCACAGGTAAAGACAGAAGTGTCACAAGAAAACACGGGGCAGCGTGATCGGCTGCCTAACAGTGGTGAAGCCTTTTGTGGGCATTCTGGATTAACTTTACCTCCTCCTCCTTCTCTCCCATCCACTTCTGTTCCTCTCTGTGCTGAGTTCGGAGAGACCCCTCATGAACCCTGATAGGAGTAGGGGGTTGGGAAATTCCATAGGAAGATGAGTCAGCTGCTTTGTAACTTGGTGTCTTCTCCATGCTGCCAAATGGGTGGGGGCCTTGCTCATTTCCTTCCGGATTCTTTTGCTTTGGAATAACACTTTATACACAGATATGCCAGAGGGCAGATTCCACCTGCTCGAGGAAGATCTGGGTCAATCAAGCTTTGTGCGGGGGACCCAGTTAGAGTTGGGAGGGATGGGATTCACCCCCTCCATTACATGGGCCACCCTCTGGGGCAACAGTTAATTCCCAGGCACCTCCTGACCCCTTTTCCTGTTAAGGAGTACCAGTGCCCCACTAATAAATCCATTGAGTCTAATGGAATAAGCTGGTGTCTATGTGTGTTTTCATAGTGTTTAAGGCCAGGAGGGACCATTAGATGTAGCCTGATCTCCTGTATATCACAGGCCATTAAATTTCACCAGATACCCCTCTACTGAGCTGGATAACTTGCATTTGACTAAAATCTGGGTAGGAGAATGTAGCCATTCAAGATCCTTGGATGCAAGTACTAGGGGGTGAATTTAATCCAGGGCACAGCACCTTACACCCCAGGCTTACTTTGTAATGAAAGAGGTGCCAGGTATCCAGAATTTTTTTAAAAAAATCCATAATTGACACGGCAAGCCCAGAAGTGCTGGGGCTACGAACTGCCAAGAACAGAGATGCAGGGGCTCAGCCCTGCCCTGGCACAAATTAAGCACAGCTCACCTCTGATGATCCCAGAATTAACAGGGAGGAGAATTCCAAAGGGCCTAAGGGAATTTGGTGCCCAGCTCCCTCCTACTTTCAATGGGAATTGGATGCCTCAGTCCCTTGTGCCATTTTGGACATCCCAGTCTAAATTCATACGGTTGCACTGCTCACCCCTGGAGTTGCTATTTCTCCCACATTTTACAGATGGGGAAACTGAGGCACAGAACAATTAAGTGATTTGTCCAGGGCAGGGGAGTGGGTATATCACAGCATGTCAGTAGCAGGGCTGGGAAAGGAAGCCAAGAGACCTGAGTATTTCACGGACCACATGCTGGGTAACATGAAAGGACTCCAAGCTTGTAAAACTAAATTGGCTCTTTATCGAGAGAACTATTTACAGGGGAAGGGGCAGGGGCTTTGGGGGAAGGGGTGGAGTCAGTGGGGGCAGGGTCTGTGGCAGAGCCAGGGGTTGAGCAGTGAGCACGCCCTGGCACACTGGAAAGTTGGCACCTGTAGATCCAGCGCCAGAGTCGGTGCCCTTACAAGGAGCCGCATATTAACTTCTGAAGAGCCTCATGTGGCTCCGCAGCTACAGGTTCCCCCCCGCCCCACCCTAGAATCCCATCCCCCAAATCCCAAACTAAAGCATCAACTGAAACCACTTCCACCCTCTTTAGGCTTGAGCCTTCACCCCTGTTCCCTCCCTCCCCAGTGCGCCCCTCCTCACCTGAGTACCTCCCTGGAGACTGGGGTCCTACTCTTCTGTCAAGACTCAGCCTCAGAGCTTGCCCCACCCCAAAGCTTCTCCCTGTCTCTCTTCCTCTCACAGTTCACAAGAAAACTTCTGAACTCTGCCTGTCTCCCTACAACCCACTCCTACTCTGGGCTTCCTAGTAAGCACCCTCCACCCCCATTTAATTGGGCTTGGCCCATTCTCCAGGTGCACTAATTAAGCTCTCCAGCTCCCTTACCCTTTCAGAGCCAGGGGGGTTTATACACGCCCCTCACATATATCTATCTTGATATAGGGCTATGTAGGGACATAGAGACCCATATAAAAGAAAATGTTACAGCCGCAGTCAGACACGCCTCAGTTTAAATGTAACTGTAGGGCATGAATTTGCACTTCTGTGCATCGGTGGCATGAGCTGAGATGCCTAATGCCACGTGAAGTGTCAATTAATACAGGATCTTTCACACTTTTGTCTTGATGTATTATTTACAAGCCCTGAATGAAAAGGATCCGTTGCTCATAGAAATAGACCAGCTGATGAGAATGCAAGGCCATTGCCAAAATGGGAAGTCTGAGGGGGGTGAGGAAGGTTTTATGCCCCTCCCAGGCTGTCTAGCTTTCTATAGTAAGCTGGTTCAGCCACCCAGCAGGAACAGGCAGATCCCTGCTTGACTAATCTGAGGTGGGGGTGCAACTGGGGGGAAAACCTGCTGGAAGGAAGCAGTTTTGGGAGAAGCTCTGCAGGTGGCCAAAAAGCAGGGGACTTCAGGGTAGCCTAAGAGGAGCAGCAGAACGATTAGTTCAGTTATTTGGACTTACAATGGGACCTTCGGTTACCCCCAGAAAGGAGCCGCACTTTTAAGAAAAGCAGGCCATGGGAAACTTGGGACAGAGACAGGCCATTGGGGGAGCAAGAAAGTCACCAGCAGAGGGGTGCTAGGGGTGATCTCCCCAGCAATACCCTGCCCTGACACCAGGGGCCACTACAACAGTAAGAGTGACTGCTTCCAGGGCCACAAAGGTGGGGCCAAGTCACCCTTGTCCCCACCCCAGAGGATGCTGCATCAAACTCAGCCCCCCATGCAAAGAAGAATGGGGGTTATGCTGTGACCAGTTTGCGTGCTGAGCTTTGCAGACTGGATTAAATGCAGTTTTGCTGTGTAGGTAGCGACTTCCTCCCTGCGCTCCGTTGGCAGACAGGAGTAGGAGACTAGTTTAAATCACATCCGAGGGAAGAGCAAAGCATCCATCAAATAAGACATGAAGACGCTATTTACTATTGTTCTCCAGTTACAGGTACTTTCTAGTCATGTCAGGCCTCCTCGGGCCTTTTCCCTAGAGCTGGTTGCCAGTGTTGTCTGTTAGCCTTAATTAAAGGTGTGCGTGCAGCGCTTGGTGGTTTCTTAAGCTACCCCCGACCATTCTCAGTAGGGACCAGAGCAAAACGCCTGCTCTTTGAAAGGACTGCAACAAAGGATGTGTGGCGACTTTGAAATCTACAATGCATCGTCACCTAGGAATAACGAATGGCGAAATGTTTGCCGGTAAACAGTGCAGAGCTGGAGTTTTCCCTGCTTCTTGGTGCATTGTGGATCTGCAGCACGGAGAAGGTGGGAGGTTTGTGTCCCTATTAGTGAGACCATAGCAGCTAAGGACACCACTTAGAAGACCTAGGTTCTGTTTTCCTTCAGTGTCCTCTCTGGCGGGGGAAAGCAAAGGGTGGCTGTTATGTTTTGTCCAAAGTAATAATAATAATAATCCTCAGCACTCATGTAAATTGCTTTTTATCCTGAGATCTCAAAGCACTTTGCAAAGGTGGGCAAGTGTGCTGCATTATCCCAGCTTTGGGGAGGGGGAAACCGAGGCACAAAGTGTGGTAAAAGGGATCTTGTGTCCAGAAAGTTTTTAAGCGTGATTACAAATAACGATTATAGTGACTGGAAATGAAAGATAATGAAATTAGACGGGGGGAAAGAGGTTTATTTCTTTTTTCACTCTGTTCTACTCCATGCAGATCTCCCTCTCACATGTGGGACAAATACCATGTCTAATTGCTAATAGGAATACAGTACCTATATACCATACCAGCAAATTGCTCCTTGTGCAGATGTAGCTATACCAGTAAAGTTGTACCAGTCTGGTAAAACCATTCCAATATGACTGAAAAAAGCTATACCGGTAAAAACTCAAGTGCATCTACAAGAGGGACTGCTGTGGGCATAGCTATGTCATTCAGGGATCACACCTCTTTACACTCCTGACTGACAGTATTGTGCTGGCAGAAGTCTATAGACAGAGCCAAACACCCACAGTGAGAGACATAAGAATTATTCATGCAGGGTATGTTAGAAAGTGGCGGGGAATTCCTTCCCTTGGACCTGGTCTAGACTTAGAAGTTTTCTCAGTAGGTCGGTTAGGGGTGTGATATATATTTTTTACCTAAATAAATTATAGCAGCAACGTGTGGACCCAGTCAGACCAGAAGAAGGGAGCCTGATACCAATAGAGTTATTTCCCTTGCTGTCGGGGGATACCTATACTGCTATAAAGCATCTTTAGAGTGGTCCAGCTGCATCCGCTCTGGGGACAGGGTGGCTGCATCACTTTCAGAACTGGTATAGTTAAAACAATACAATTTTTGTATGTACGCCAGGCCTCGGTGTGTGTAGCCCTTTCCGTGACTGTGGCTCCATAGGGCTTTAATTCTGACATCAATACCTTGAGGACAGTCGACCTGGGCAAGGGTACCAATGTGTGTGCAACACAGGCGACTTTAGGCTTAAAAGGAGGGATGCCCCTCAGCGCAATGGGCACCAGGGATGTGCTGTGCTTGGCCATTTCCCTCTCACCCAGCTTAGTCAGTGAGGCTCAGTTTGGAGGGTCGTCTTAGGGCTTCCGCTGAGTGGGATAAGAGTTCCGGTAATGACAGGAGCTTTGGAGATGGATCTGAACTATGAAAAACGGTGATAGATCTCGCGTTTGGGACACCGAGGACTATTCTGAGTGACTTTGGGCTCCTCGCTAATAGCCACATTGCTACAAGCACTTGAATACCTGGGAGGGTTGGGGCCGATGTCCGTTTCTTCTTCTGTTTGTGTGGGTGTTTGCCATGGCGTCAGGTGGGAGAGAAAACATTTAAAAAATACGGGAGGATGAGGGGAAGGCTGCGAGGTTAGACTGGGATTTTCAAAAGGGCACAGGAGAGTTGGGCGCGCCCAACCCTTGGACAAGCCGTGGAAGGGCCAGTCCCCATTTTACAATAGGGGAAACTGAGGCACAGTGCAGGTCAAATGATGTGCATGCTATTAGGCATTGTCAGTGCAGTGCTCTCGGAGGCTCCTTGGGCATAGCAATCTGACAATGCCCTGTATCATTAGTCTCAGATTCTATCCTCCCAACACCCCTGGGAGGCAGGGGAGTATTATCCCATTTTACAGAGGGGGAACAGAAAGCCGGGATAGATTAAGTGACTTGCCCCAGGGGTCGCAAGGCGGCCGTGGCTCATCCCAGATCTCTTGAGCCCAGAGGCTGTTCTTCCCACGGGACTGTTCTGGCCAGCAATTTTTGCACGGTTTTAGCTGTGCTGGCTAGCACATAGGAGAGGATGGTGGCTGCAAGTGCAGCCAAGGCTCTCTCTGCTCCTTGCCCCTCTCCCTCCACAGGGTGGGGACAGGGGAGTGGTGGGTGCACGGAGCCTGCTTTCCCTCCCCCTGACTCCCCAGCCCGGAGGTCTAGAATCCTCTTTGCGCACTGGCTTGAGAATTGTAAGCCCACAAAAATTAACCAAGGTTGCTCAGGTGGGCCTGGAGCCTGTTTCATGTGCTCACCCAGGGACCATCTCTGGCACCAGGAGCAGGGGGAGAACACCCCCTGCTTTGTTTTGCCGGATCCAGAATAAGGGAGCATTTGGCCATGTTCAGATCTGGCTGGGAGCCATTTCTAGCTCTCTGGGAGCAGGATAGCGCAATGTATTTTCTCTGCTGTATCTTGTTCTTCTTCCCACGAGTGCAGCCTCCTCTCCCACCCTCAACGACTGAATGTGGTCAGCCATTTTCTCCACTCCCAGGCGTAAACTGTGTGAAAAATGGAGACCATGCAGGCTTTACGGAGGCATTTTGCCTCAGGCAGGGGTATTGCCGACGAGCAAAAGCCCTCTGAGAGGCTTGTATCAGACAAGTGAAGAGCTTTGAGTGACCCTCCACGCTGGGGACGGTAAACACCAGGCTGGGAGGAGCTGCCATTTTAATAACAACTCTGCCGCCAAAGAACTTGTCTGGATAGTGTTGCGTGTTTCGCTTCAGCGAGGAAAAAAATCACTTATCATTAAAATCTGTCTATAAGAAAAGCTAAATCCAGCTTTCAAGGGAAAACAGAATCGCGGCGACAAGCAAATATCTCCTGCCTCGTCCGGGCTCTCTCTTCCCCGGGCACAAAAGGTCGTTTCAGTCCTTTTTGAAAAGTAAAAAGGTAAAAGGCAGCCAATGCAATTGGCCGTGATTGCACGGTTTAGTGACGCGCTGACTCCACAGTGCAAGAGACGTCAAAGGAAACGGAGGCTCTGAAACCAGAGGGGAAAAAGAAACGTTTATTATTAAATGCAGAAATCATATCCCACTTTGGTACTTCAGAGCCTGCTGGCTGAGGTTTCTCAAAGCTGCTGAGGGTGGGTCAACACCTTCCTGAACAAAAGCCAGGGGGCTGCAATCCGTCTGCCCCGCTGCCAAGTCTTCAAATATAAGGAGTCGGGTCCCCCCCAGATCATGAGATTTAAAAATAATAATAAATCTGGGTGTATTTTTACCTTGTCTCTGAGCCTTTAGGGTGGACTCATGTCGCGTTTTAAAGTTTTTCTCGGTAACCACAAGGGCTACATGGGCGTGTCGGGTTCCCTGTATGGAAAAGGATGAGACCTACTGATCCAGGGAACTTATTTTAATGGGAATTGGGGTATCCAAGTCCCTTCGGTGTCTTTCGAAATGTCAGCTTTCATAAACAACTTTTTCTGAGGAGGATTAGAAAAAAGAGGTATATCTTAGGTCGATCCCATGCCTCAAGTGTAGACCTGGCCTAAGAGTATCCTGTGGGGTGGCATGAAGGTGTCCTGGTCAAACTCTCATTTGCATGCAAATTCCTTGAGTGCATCTGTTCTTGGTGAATACAGTGCCTGGAGTGCCATATCTCGCAACGTGGCCCTTAGTTTGAAAAACACCGACTTGCTTCTTGTATCAGACAAGGCATTGACCTCCCAAACGTTTGAGCATTAGTGCATTATCATCAAGCACATAAGCCCACTCCCTTCTTTACCCATGGCTGGGTGGGTAGCTCTTGTGGTTATCACATGACTGGCAAGAATTTGGAGGGGATAAAGCCACACTTGCCCCAATCCCAGGGCTGTGCCTCCTGGAGATATAGCAGAGAATTGGATAGGGGGACCAGACAGCAAATGTGAAAAATTGGGACATGGGGTGGGGGATAATAGGAGCCTATATAAGAAAAAGACCCCCAAATCTGGACTGTCCCTATACAATCGGGACATCTGGTCACCCTATAATTGGACCTATTGTAACAAATTCCAATCACCAAGGATTTCCGGTTGTTACACAGCTCCAGGACAGCAGAACTCAAATGCTCTGGTTCCAAAAGCCCAGGACTCTGCCACGGAGCTAAAGAATTGCAGTTACCAGTATGGGGCCTATGGCACATGCTTGAGCAGTTCTGGTCTCATGCAGTAGGGGGCGGTGATATCCCCCCCAAGTTAATTACAATATGATCATGCTGATAATTGTATTTATCTTTTTAAAAATTAAAATCCCAAGTATTTCTGACAACAGCATTCTCCATTTGGAATAACAGAGTGACCTGCCCTGTCTCTGCAGTCCTCTGGATTCTGCCTAAATTGCACATGCAAGGGTATTTTAATAGCTCAAGAGACCTTTGCTGGGTGCTCCTAATGCAAATCAATAGAAAATACATGGTGAGCATGTAAAGCATCAAATCAGTGTACAAATTGTATGCAGGTTATCAAATTAGCACGCAGGAGAATGCATGCAGAGAGGCAGCTTGTCTTGCTATTCAAGCACAGAACCCCAGGAGAGCTGGGATCTAGTCCCCGACCCTGCCTCAGTTTCCCCTACCATAAAATGAGGATGATGACACTGACCCACCACTGGAAACAGTTTGAGATCCACAGATTCAAGGTGCTGTATAAGGCTCAATCCAGGTGGTGAGCATTCTGGCCCAATCCAGCAAAAAATTTAAAGCATGTGCTTAACTTTAAACACCTGAGTAGCCCTGTTGATGGGACAGATCTACACAAGCATTTGAGGTTCAGCGCCTACTTAAGGGCTTTCCTGGACAGGGCCAGAGTGCCGGGTGCCGTAGAGCCTTGAGCTGTGAACGGACAGTAGAATGGAGTCTGGTTAGCATCACCGCTATTGTGAGTCCCTGAAAAGTTCTCCCTCAAACCCAACCCACTGCCGATGCTTATGTCATCACAGCGTGTGTTAAATCAGTGTACGAGGAGGCTGAATAGTGCATTATGGCACAACATCATCACACACAGATGTCCCATCACAATGCAGCATTTCGATTTTTTCACGGCCCTTGAATTTTGCAGTGATCTCAGCTGGCAGGGCGGAGGCAGAAGAACGATCATTTTTTGGTGGACTGCAGAATTGGTGGCCTTGCCACCTCTTGTTGCTGGGGCCACCCAGCAGAGGTGCCAAGGGTGAGTGGGCATTGCAAGTCACTAAGGCTCGGGCCGTGAGCAGATCATACGTTTATCCAAATAGCAGAAGACAGATTATCTGGTTAGTGTGCAGACAGTGGCTAGTTTATCAGCTGATTCGGATTCTTAGGGGCATGAGTGGTTGTGGATTTTTCACACCCCTGGGTGACTTAGCTCATTTTAACTTTTGAGTGTAGACGGGCTAAAACGAATCCGTTTGTCTCCGTGTCAGGCCATCCTCTTCCCTTAAGTCAGCGGCTCTCAACCTTTCCAGATGACTGTGCCCCTTTCAGGAGTCTGATTTGTCTTGCGAACCCCCAAGTTTCACCTCACTTAAAATCTACTTTCTTACAAAAGCTGATCTAAAAAGGCACAGCGTCACAGCACGCTAGTGCAGAAAAATGGCCGGCTTTCTCATTTTTACCATTTAATTATAAAATAAGTCAATGGGAATACAGATATCATACTTATTTTCAGTATAAAGAAGTCATTGTCTGTATGACATTTTAGCTTGTATTGATTTCACTGGTGCTCTTTATGTAGCCTGTTGTACAACTAGGCAAATAGCTAGATGAGTTGATGTACCCCCGGAAAACCTCTGCCTACCCCCAGGGGTACACATACCCCTGGTTGAGAACCACTGCCTTAAGGCACTGAGGTATATCCAAACAGCATTTTGGCATGAGCCGCTCGACCAGCGCTAGCAGGGCTCACGCTAACGCTCTAAAAACATCCGTGTTGACAGCTCTTGTAAGCAGGACCTTGGGCTCCGAACCTGGAAGGGGAGTCGCCTTTGGAGCCCGAGTCACCATGTCAAAGTTCAGCACCGTCCATACAGCTGCGTTTAGAGTGTTTGCTTGAGCCCCGCTAGCTTGAGTCTGTCTGTTCAGACTGGGAGACTCGCTCCCAAATGCTGTGTAGTAGATATACCACCTCCAGACTCAGCCCAGTTTTCCAGGAGCTGGCAAACTCCTGAGGAGGAAGGTGGGGAGGTTACACAAATGTCTGTGGAGTTGCTAGAGGAAAATAGATGTCTGAGCTGGTGCTATTGGGAAATTCACAAAGAAGTCGCTCCTAACAAGGGCCTGACCCTATGAAGAGCTGAGCACTCTCAGATCCCCCTGGCTTCACTAGGAGATCAGGGTGCTGTGCGCTTTGTAGGGCCAAGCCTGCTGTCTTCTCTGCATTCGGGTTCCACTGAAATCAAGGGGGAGTTTTGCTGCTGAATTCCAGGGCAGTGGGATCGGGGCCGTAATGCCGACTGCTGCGCCTAGCTGCGGTGATTCTAGTGGCACTAGGCACTGCAGCGGGCACCACTCCCTGTGCTAAATGGGTTATTTTTCATACTCCCTGGTAGATTTCTTTATTGCAGTCGCTCGATGGGGTGTAAGCCATCACCATAGTGACTCAGTCATGAAGGCATTTATTCTCGCAGCAGCCCAATGAGGCAGGGAAGTACCATTAACCTCACTTTACACATGGAGAAACTAAGACGCAGAGGGATTAAGGCCCAGATCCCCTGAGGGATGCAGGCGCCTAACTCCCATTGCGATCAAATGACTTGCCCAAGGCTACCTAGGCAGACTAGAGCGGAGCTGGGGATTGAGGCCAGCTGTCCTGAATCCCAGCCTTAACCATCCTGCTTCTTCTATTCCGGTCTCAGGATCGGCCCTTCAATTTGGCCCTCACGCCTGCTCCCCATGTAAGTCAATGGGAGATTTACCATCAACCCCTGCAGAAGCTTGTATTTTCTCAGGGAGAGGCCTCCACCCTGGCACGTGTTACTTTTGCAGATGGCCCAGAAGTGGGAGATTCACAGGGCAGGGGGAACGGTGCTTTACTGGGGACACTGTTCCAGGAGCAGTGAGAAAAACCTTGAAGATGGGCTGGGTCCTATTTATAGCCGCTCACTGGCACCTCCTTAATAGTCAAGTCTCTGCCTGCTTTTGCCCACCCACGCTCGCTCCCGTCTGTTAGGCTTAGGGGGCTGATCATTTGGCTGCAGCATTTCAGCCTGCGTGGAAGTCTGGCATCTGAAAAAGCTGTGAGAACAGGGCTCTCAGCCTCTGCTGTTTGAAGACGGGAAAGGATCTCAGCGTGGTCCAAATAGAAGGGATGCCAGGGCAAGGCTGTGCCTGGTGGATTTCTTCTAAAACAATCAGCTGGCAGATAAAAATACACACAAACACACACACGCCTATAAAATGCGCCGTCTGCTCTTTTTAGGGGTCGGGAAAGGGGGGGGGGGAAACGGCAGCGAAAGAAGAGTTCAATATTTCTATTTGTTCTTATCCATATAAATTGAGATGTATTTGTGGAAGTGTCAGAGAAGCCCTCAGGAACGAAACTATAAAATAACACAGCTGCTTCATGAGTCTGTGACAGACAGCATAGATTAATGTACCAGCATTTTTATGGTCTGTTAACAACTGATATGGGTTTTAAATATATTATCTTCCATTGTATTGTCTGTCATTTTAAAAACTGCTCATGTCTATTGTGTTTGCTTTTAAGAGGTGCTTATGGAACAATCAGCCAGTCAGCCTCCTAATCTCTCTCTGATTTTTTTTCATTCCATAGATATATCATCATATTTTTTTTCCCCAGATAGGTTTTCCCCAGCACTTTCATGGGCAATTTACTCCAAAACCTATTGAAAACCCTCATGTTCCTTAATTCCGGGAGCTTTAAAATGCTTTTCTACCTTCACACTTGGTTATCTTTGAAATGTGGGAGAGCGGAGAGAGGTCAGAGAGAAGAGCCTGGGATCAGCTGGAGGGGCTGGGAATTGGGGTGGTAGGTGGGAGTGGACAGGGCAAGGTGTGTGTGTGAGTGGAGCAACGGGAGACAAGTTGTTTTGTTGTTCTCAGTCCTGACATGGTTGAGTCAGCACCCCCAGCTAACCCTGACATAGATAGGAGTGGAAGGTGCTTTGCACCTGGCCAGATTGCACCATAAGAGGAGAGGAGGAGAGAAAAAGACAGGAGAGAGGATGAATAGATTTGAGAACTCACCAGAACGCCTGGCTGTGAATAGCTCAGTGTCACTGCTCCCAGGAAGATCAGAGAGACAGGGATCACAGGGAAAGGATTGTTGTGTCTTTAATTGTAACTGGCAATTTGCTATGTTTTTGATAGTGGCTAAAAAGGGGCTGGGGAGCCATGACTCTTGGGTTCTAAGCCTGGCCCTAGGAAGGAGCTTGATCAAGTAGTTAGAAGAAGAGCAGCGCAGCTAGGACTCCTGGGTTCTATTTCTGGCTCTAGAAACACATATGGTCTAGTGGTTAGAACAGGACTCCTGGGTTCTATTCCAAGTGCTAGGAAGGAGTGTGGATTAGGAGTTACAGCAATTGTCAGCAGTACTCCTGGGTTCTATGCTTGCTTATAGGAAGGAGTACAGTCTAATGGTAAAAACAGGGTGTGTGTGTGTGTGGGGGATCCATATGTGTTTGGATAAAGTCAGGGATATTTTTGTTTGCAGTGTTCACCCAGTTCTAGAAAATATCAAATTATACTCTGAGATGTATCAGTATAAATCCAGAGTGCCTCCACTGATGTAATAGTATTTACTCTGGGTTAGGTGACCAGACGTCCCTGTAGTATCGGGACCATCCTGATATTAGGGGCTTTGTCTTCTATAAACAACTATACCCCTTCTCCTCCCCCAACAAACTATACCCCTTCTCCTTCCCGCACAAAAAGGGCCCTTGCCCTTGCCCTCTAGTTACCTTACTCTGGGTCTGCATTGGTGTCACTGCGAGCAGAATGTTGTCCTACGATTTCTAAGCATTCTGGATGTAGCAGCTGTGATTCCTCCTGGGTACCAGCAGGTGTCACTGTACCAGTGGCAGGACTGCTGGGTTGACTGGCCTGCCAAGCAGAGGTTGCCAGCCATTCTGCAGTCTGTGCACCACTTCCGTCCCACTTCAGCCTGCACTGTAAGAGCCCGATCTAGCTCCCGTTGAAGTCAACGGGAGACTTTCTATTTGGATGGGGGCCTATTGGATGGAGGGGAATAGAAGTGAATAGGCATGTTGGGGTAGATGTATGGGGTGTGTGTGAATTGGGATGTGTGTTCTGTCAGCTAGGGGGAGACAGGTGTGTGTGTGTGTGCATGTATTGGGGTGTGCCTTGGGCTGGCAGTGGAAGAAGTGTGTGTGTGTTTGTGTGCACACTGGGGTGTGCGTTGTGCTGGCTGGGGGAGAAGTGTGTGTGTGGGAGCAGTTTGGGGTGTGCATTGTGCTGGCTGGGGGGAGAGAGGTGTGTGTGTGTAATTTGGGGTGTTGTGCTGGCTAGTGGGAGAGAGGGGTGTGTATATTCTGCTCACTAGAGGCCTGATCCAAAGTTCATTGACATCAATGAGAATCTTTTCACCGATTTCACTGAGCTTTAAATTAAACTCTAGGGGCTGAAACTCACCAGGATGAGGCCGATATACCACGTAACAGCCCCTTTCCCGTTGCCTCCCACAATATGGCTTAAGTGGGACTTGAGTATTGCCGGAGCCTTGTACTGGCTGGGATGCACCAGGATGAATTTCATCCGAGGCAGTGGCAGAGAGCTGCCCGTGTATCCCATGGGATGTGTGGGATATCCAGCAGGCACAGATGCCCCTAACATCAAAGGACCCAGCACTGGAAAAGAGGTGTTGGATGAGTCTGATCTGGCGAATCCTTTTCCCTGAGGACACATCCCCAGTGAAAACGCTGTCAGAAATCCCAGCCCGGGCACCTTTTATGCTTCCTCCAGCTCCTCTTGGCTTCGCCCCTTGCTCCCTTTTCTGTCTGAAACGAAAGATCTGAACGTCCCTGTGCCAGTGTGGGAATGGCAGCTACGCTAAGGGAGTTCCCTTTCCAGCCAGGCTGGTTGGCTCTCCTTGCTTCTCCATGCAGGGAATGACAGCAGTGTAGATCAACACTAGCTGTTTTCTCTGCCCTCTCTCCCTCCTCACCCCTACCTCCCGGCCCATGTGTAGCTGCTTCTCTTTGTGTCGAAGACAAAATGAGATAAATTACTTCCAAAGGCTTCCATGCAGCTGTAGTGGGGGTGAAACATCTGGGCCGTCTTGCAGGCGTCTGGCACAGAGCTGCATTTCAAATGGAGCACGGTGACATTAGCGGAAGAAAAACTGCCCAATGCCAGCTCCTGGGTTGTGCCATCTGCTGTCCTCACAAGCTCCTCCCAACTGACCTTGCTTGGATTGAGGCAATGGCTTGGCCCTGGATGTGGGGATCAGAACAAATCAGGAGTCGAGGGAGTTGTAAAGGTGTCCTCTGTTCTCTCCACGAGGTTCCCCGGCCACCCGAAGCGAAGTTCAGTTTTCCTGTGAAATCACCTTGGAATCAGAGGTGGAGCCTCAACGGAGGTTGTGATCCAGCAAATGAGAAGCGATTACCCGCTTGGCTGATCTGAGTGAGGCCTGACACCTTGAATCCTGGCTGCTGCTGAAGTTCAAACTTGCACCCAAAGTTTGCAACTCATGTCCATGTTCATTTGTCACCTTCACCCCAGATGGACATGAACAAATGTGAGAGACACAGGATGGGTGAGACAGTATCTTTTATTGGACCAACTTCTGCTAGTGAAGGAGACAAGCTTTTGAGCTACACAGAGCTCGTCTTCAGGTATCTTCTTCACAGGTGAGCCTGGGTCACAAGGCCAGAATGCGGATCAAAACTCCCCCCACATTTGAGATATTTGAGTCCAGGGTTTTGATGCAGGCTCATCTCTGTTCTTTCCCAAAGCCACATGCAGGTGAGTGGTGCCCAGAAACCACTAGCCTGACATCAGCCTGCACCTGCCCTAAGCATCGGCTGGATCGTGGTGGGATTCAGACTGGATTTTCCATTGCGTGGGCGAGTCTGCGCTTGACTTAGATGGGCATGGACCACATTGTTTGTGACCATCCTAGTCCGATAAAGCCCCCTCTATGTCACGCAGGGCTGATCTGCTTCTGGAAGGCCCCCGCTATTGCAGCCAGTTCCATCTGTGTCGGAGACATCACCAGTCTGGGACAAAGATCTGCTTGGGCCAATTTAAGCCTTGTCCAGACCTGCCACTCTAGTGAGGGCTGGCCCCACTGGGATAAAGGTTTCAGAAGCAAAGTGTGTCAGGGGATAAAATCTGCCTGATGGGACGAACTGAGTATTTGTAGGATGTCCACAGCCATAATGAAATCCTTCTCAGGGTTAGTTGTTCTCCTGCTGGAAGAAGGTCCCCCGTAGACTCTCACTAGGGGGGCTAGCTGGATCTTTCAGGCCCAATTCTCAGTTGCACTAAAGCCCCTTTGCAAAGCAGAGCGGTGTATAAGGGCTGTGGTGGAAATGAGAATCAGATTCCCCTCTCCCAGTCCTATCCTGATAGTCACTTCCCTGGTTGCAGTGGGGCTGCTCTCAATCTAGGCCAGTGTATGGGGGAAGTGATTCAGGCCCATGGCATCCCAGCATTGCATCTAACAGAGCTTTACCGGGTGAAACACAGTTCACATAGGGAGCTGGTTAATCCTCACTCCAGTAAAACTCTCCCTGAAACCCAGGGGCCAAACCCCAATGCCCTTACTCGGCGTTAACTCCTATCAGGTTCAGACTGAGCCAGGACATGAGGATATTCCCCCCTTACGCAGGAAAGAGAACAGAGCCCCAGGCTGGATGATCATTTCTGACTAATTTCTGCAGGGTGAGGAGGGGAAGACCTGGGTTCCCTTTCTCCTGCCCCATCCTGCCAGTTCCTACACTCGGCCCACTGAGTCTCTGCCCATCCCTCAGCACGGGCTCTATGGAGAAGTCACTGCAAGTGCTGTGGAAGCAGCTGAGCTCCCATTTTTGGCCGGGGTCTCCCCGCCGTGCACAGATCTAGGGGGTGTGACATGATCCAGTGACAGGAATGTCATTGGCAATTACCCTGTCAGATGCCACTCCCAGCTGCAGCCAACTCTTGCTTCAGACCATATTAATTAAGGGCTGCTTGATCCCAATATAACACTGTAGGGTGTGTCTCCCGGGGAGGGGCATTGCTCTTGTTGGGTGGTTGTAGTGCTCAGCTGTTGGCCTGGGTCCTAACATTACAGCCAGAGTGTGGCTATATCCCAGGACAACACTCACACCGTGCCTGTCTTCCATTAAAACACTTGTCAATTTGTTTGCTGTAGCCTTTATAGGTTTGGCTGGCTCTAACCGAGGTGTGCATGTCTGTGGGGAGGCGGTAATGGACGTGTGTTTGCGTACATAATTTTCTCAAAAGGCTTGAATTGCTATATTCTAAATTACATTAGATTGCAAGAACAAAGATGCCCTTTTTGATGCTCAGGAGCCATGCAGGAGATAATGAAAGGGAAAGGGAGCTTGATAAGGATGAAAGATAGCTTCGCTGGACAGATAAAGTGCTTCCCAGATGAAGAGATTTTAGAATAAAAAGCCCCACAAAAGTAAAACAAAGTAAACACGGGGAGATGTCACTCTAACAAGATAAAATTACACTGTGAAGGAGAGACAAACAGGGCAATAAAGAGAAGCTCTCAAGGTAAAGGGGAGAACGAGAGGAAGAAGTTGGGAGAAATAAAGACAGGAGAGTAGGGGTGCTGTAAATATCTACAAGGAAAAATCGGGGCGGGGGTTATGGAGGTGTTGCAGTGGAGGATACTTCAACACACTGAGCTGGAGTTTGGAACTGGAGTTTGCAGCTCAGGTGCACACTAACTCAGGCCAAGCTAGCATGCTCAAAATGGCTAGATCAAGGCTAACGTAGGTATGTCTATCTGAGCTGGAAATTGCGCCTGCAGCTCGAATGGGCACTCTACTCAGAGACGCACAATGGTCCATTGTAGTCCAGAGACCTAGGTTCTGTTCCCCGCTCTGGTACATGAGGAAAACTCTGTTTCCCTTTCTGTCACTTATCTGTGTAGTTTGCAGCTGCATGGGGCAGGGACTGTCTCTTCCTATTTGTATGTACAGCGGCTGGCACAATGGACCCCTCCTCTTGGTTGGAGTCTCTAGGTGCCCTTGTAATACAGATGATCAATAGGAAGATCTGAGGGCCAAATCCTTAGCAGGTGTCAATCAGTGCAACTCCTTTGACTTCAAGGATGTGGCTCGGCTTTCTGCCATGAGCATCAGTCGGATGGGTGCACTGTGTGGTCTCCTGGACAGAAAGAAATCATCATTCAGGGAAGAGCCAGGTGTGGTGTCATGGAAAGTAACATCCGGGGGCAGGGGAATAGTGCCCGGATGGAAACAAATCATCATGTAGCTGACCGTTCTGCCTGGTGTGTCACGGGAAGGAACAGATGTAGCTGCGGGTAGCAGCTTTGCACAACCACTTGGATGGAGACTGGGACCTGCTCTGACCCATTCCCTGATGCGATTCCCTAACCACTGGTAGGGTGGCATGCTCATCTCTTCCCCTTCGGTGCCACCTGGTGATGGTGATGAAGGGAAGGAGAAAGGGGATGATAGAAAGGAAAGATGTTGTCACATGATGGACCAAGGCTCATAGTTTCTCATGGACTTCAAAGCCAGAACGGTCTATCATGATCATAGAATAATAAGACTGGAAGGGACCTTGAGAAGTCATCTAGTCTAGTCTCCTGCACTCATGGCAGGACTAAGGATTATCTAGACCATCCCTGACAGGTGTTTGTCTAACCTGCTCTTAAAAATCCCCAATGATGAAGATTCCACATCCTCCTCAGGCAATTTATTCCAGGGCTTAACCACCCTGACAGTTGGAAGCTTTTCCTAATGTCCAATTTAACACTTCCCTTGCTGCAATTTAAGACCATTACTTGTCCTCTCCTCAGAGGTTAAGAACAACATTTTTTCTCCTTTCTCTTTGTAACAATTTTGTTTGTCCCCTCTCGGTCTTCTCTTTTCCAGACTAAACAAACCCATTTTTTTTTAAATCTTCCCTCATAGGTCATGTTTTCTAGACCTTTAATCATTTTTGTTGCTCTTCTCTGAACTTTCTCCAATTTGTCCACATATTTTGTGAAACGTGACGCCCAGAACTGGACACAATACTCCAGTTGAGGCCTAATCAGCGTGGAGTAGAGCGGAAGAATTACTTCTCATGTCTTGCTTACAACACTCCTGCTAATGCATCCCAGAATGATGTTCGCTTTTTTTGCAACCGTGTTACACAGTTGACTCATATTTAGCTTGTGGTCTACTATGACCTCCCAGATCCCTTTCCGCAGTTCTCCTTGCTATGCAGTCATTCCCCATGATCATCAGGTCTGACTTCCTGCACAGTGCAGGTCACAGAACCTCACCCACCCACTCCTGTAATAGACCCTCTAACATCTTTCATGCTTTCTCTTGCGATAAAGGTAGGCACTGAATAATACTCAGAGCTTAGTGGGGGCTCGTGCCTTATGGGGTGAGCAGGGGAATGGTAACAGGAGCCTCTCCTTGGCCTGAATGCACCCTACTGCAGGAGTGAGGCAGAATGTTGCCTTTAGCTCTGCCTGGACCAGATGCTCACCAGGGGTAAATCAGTCTGGGCTGGGTGGCCATATTCTATGTGTAACTCACTGTAGCTCAGGCTTTTCAATTGGGAGGTTTGCCAGTTCAATCCTAGTGCGTCAGCCCATATGGGGCTGTCATACAGGCATAACCAGAATCTTATGGTAATCTTATCTTAGGTAATTTTCACTCCATGCATCTGAAAAAAGTGGGGTTTTTTTACCCACGAAAGCTTATGCCCAAATAAATCTGTTCGTCTTTAAGGTGCCACCAAACTCCTTGTTGCTCTTGTGGATACAGACTAACACGATACTTGAAACCAGTATCTTATGGACCATCAGCTATTCTGGGGTATACCAAAGGGCAATGTCTTCTGTGTACCTTGGATTTCATCCTGCTGCCTGACGCACCGTATCTGAATTCCTTCCATGGAAAATCAATAACAATAGCGAAGTCTTGGGTGGACTTCGGGGTGTCTCTGGTATTTCTCCCTTTTTGGGGTTGTAACTCTGCAATCAAATCACATTTTATTCTACTCCACCCACTGCTTCTAAATGTGGATCGAAGAACTTAGAGGAGTGTAAATGTGTAGAGAGGAAAGTTGGACCCATTTTAAGAGGATTATTTAAATAGCAAGCGCCATCTCTAGCATGGTTTATCACACCCCATATGGCTGACCTTTTCTCTGCCTGACTTGGCCTTTTCCTGTGCATATGTTTAGTGTGTGTTAATCATACATACATGCATATGGGGTAAGAACACTTTGCACCGAAACTGAGCCTTCCAGCTAAGCATCTCAGACTATCTCCCAAGCATGGAGAACCAGTTTCTGGTTCCACTGAAACTAATAGTGTTACTCTGGAATCACTGGTGTACTTGACAACAGGAGTGAACCACCATAGTGCATCTAGCTTATGCCTAGAATTTTTTCAAATTGGCATCCCAAGTCTTCTAACTGAAATCCAAATGTCTCTGCTTGTGAGGTCCCATAGCGAATGGGGTCCTAAATAGAGGTGTTTGGGAAGCAGTTTTCCAAGCTTGCAAGAATTTTCCTGTATAGAATCGGAATCAAATCTCAACATTTTTCATGAAAAACATTTCAGATCAGATCAATCGAAATATTTCATGAAAAACATTTTGTTTAGATAATTTCAAAATGTTTTATTTCTGTTTTGACTGCTTATTATTTTTTAACCCTTTCTTTTATTGTAAAACAACTAACATTTTGGAACAAAAAGTCAAACTGAAAAATGAAACTTTTTGTTTAGAAAATGTCTAAAAGTCCCATTTTGACAATTCAGAAACTTTTTTTTTTTTTCAAAATTGCTTCAGATCAGGACAGTACAACCTGACCCATTTCCTCAAACCATTTTGATTTTGACAAATTGAATTTTCCAGTGAAAAAATGTCTAGACAGAAAACTTCGACTGGATCTAGGCCTGATGTCTGTAACTGATTAGCAAAGCACCAAGCTCTGTCTGCTTTGAAAAGCCTGTAAAATTTGCCAATGTACTGTCCTCTCTGTTGCTGCCATGGCAACAGAGCTCAGGTTGACAACAAGGAGATGCACAACGACTGTTTAAAAAACAAAATCAAATAAGTCCCTCCCCATACAACCCTCTCCCCATTCCTTTCTTTCTGTCTCTTTGGGCCAAACTTTTAAAGAAGATGCATTTCATTTTGCATCTTTCATTTAGTAGGTGTAAATAACTGAAGGCATAATTGGTGTCACTTAGATAGCTAACCAACCAAGCCTGCGTGTTAAGGGTGTGTGTGTGTGTGTGTGTGTACACAACTGGTTTCTTGTCCATGTGTTGTATCTTTAAACTGCTGTGTCCAGCGGCCATTTTGTTCTCCAAGTGGTTGCAGCTTGTTGCAGAAGAGATGCGCTCTGTGCTCTCTCTTTTAAAATGAGTTAAGGGACAAGAGGCTCCTTGGGTGAGGAGGGAAGACTGCAAGCATGGCACTGAGACAGAACTCCTCCCTTCTATGCATACAGCTTCCCTCTGCATCACCGGGGTGCCTTTGGTGTGTACAGTACTCAGGGAAGGCGCTTCATCCATGGAAAATAGTTACGTTGACCTTTCTGTGTGGGTGCAGTGCAGTTACTGGCACATACAGGTATATGAATGTGCAAATACTGGGACGGGGATTCATTTTCAGGGGTGTCATGGTCTGGCAGGCCCCTTTAAGTGGAGCCAGGGCTCAGTCTACTTGCCACAGGCTTCTGTAGGAAGAGTGAGCCCATTGTGGCCCACCTGGAAGTAATAAGTTGCCTGCATGGCTGATTGGCAGCTAATTGGGGAATTGCAGAAGTGACAAAGAGGCCTGGAGGCAGAGGAAGGGAGTCAGTGGCCCAGGGAACCAGCCCTGAGTCTGAGGACGTGCCGTTAGCTTCTCAAGACAGGGTCCCTGGGCCAGAGTCCAGGCTGGGGTCCCTGACTGACCCCCCAGGAAGGGGATGTAACCCCCTGCCCCCCTTGCAAGGAGGAACAAGGACTGTCGAGTCCAGCGTGGGGCTGAAGGCCTGTGGTACGGTCACTATATGGCTGCTCCACTGAACTCTCCATTACCCTGGAGGGGTTGGGGATTGTAGGCAGCCTGGCTGGAGGGCTGAGTGGTGAGAAAGGGCCAAATGCCGTTGAACGGGGTGCCAGAGTGGAAGAGGCTGCTGCTCCATGCCTGGCCACGAGGGAGTGCACTGGCCAGTGAGTGACCCCTCTGTTGTTGGGCCTGTGAAACTGTTGGGCACCAGACGCCAGGATAGCATAAGGGGGGTGTTGTGGTGAAGGCCCAGGACATGGAGTCAGGATGCCCAGGTTCTTTCTAGGACTGTCACTGACTCTCAGTTCTTTGGAGCCCAGCCTTAGATCCTTGGGAGCTGGGCACCTGCAGCTCCCATCGCCTTGAGATGGAGCGACGGGCACTCGGACCTTGTGAAAATCAGGCCCCAGGTGTCTAAACGTGGGCATCTGAAACTGAGACACACATTTAGAGGCCGCTGTTGAATATTTGGGCCTTACCCTCTGAGTCTGAGTTTTCCATCCATAAAGAGCAGATTTATTATCTTGAAATGTGGTGAAGCTTAATTCAGTAATGTTGGAAAAAGTATCTGTGAGACTCAGATGCTATAGAACTGTAAACTATTCTTATTAATTTAGTTGGACTTGCCATCTATCTGCCCTTTTTGGATGGCTGATGGTCTGGAGTATAAATATTATGAACTGAAGTTGAGGTCTGTAGTAGAAAACTATTGTTCTGTGGAATGGAAAATAACAATAATTAATATTTAACTCTTATGGGAGACACTCAGTGGGTTATAATATCCAGATTACAGTGAGGGGACCTTGTTTACTTTTTCAGCCCGAAAGATGTCAACTTTCCCTATGAACTAAAAGACTTCCACTGATCAGGTGACTGGTTAATCAGCCTAGATCTGAGGGAGGTGGGAAGGGACTCTCTGGGGAGAGAGGACCTAGGGTGTGTGCTGTGCAGTCCTGAAGGAGGAAGCCTAAGAGCAGGCAAGCATGGGGGAGAAGGAGGGTTCAGCTCCGATTATTTTATTGAGTAAAGCCAAACCCCAGAAAAGGGGTGAGTTTGGACCCTAGGCCATGTGCTCACTTGGCTGAAGAGCAGGCTGGAAAGGAGGCCTGCACCACAGACCGGGACAGGCACACTGCAAAGCCCAGATTCGGATTTTTTTAGAAAATGGAGTAAATCACTTCCTGAAGGCAATCAGGGGGTTGAGTTTCAAGAAGGGTGAGGGGACTTGGAGGAATGAAATGGGGTGGGCAGTGCAGGGAAAATGCCTCTCTGTGCAGAGGCTCATCATGGGACCAAGATACCATTAAGCCCCACTTCAGTCCACTAGGCCTATGCTTTGTGGGGTGCAAGTGGAATTTAAATGGTGTTTGGGCCTCATGTTGGCTCCTGAATAGCCCCTAGAATGCACTGGGAGTAGTGGGCAGGGCAAGGTGCAGAGATGGGGCTAAACTGGGCATCAATATTTGCAGGGTTGAGAGAGCAGGCAGGATTATCCAGTGGTTAGCAATTGCTTAAGATTTGGGAGCCCTGGGTTCAAGTCCTTGCTCTATCACCAACTTCTTCTGTGACCTTGGACAAGTTAATTATCCTTCCTGTGCCTCTGTTTTACAGATGGGGAACAGGGAACTATTACACTGCCCTACCTCACAGGGGTATTACAAGGATAAATATACCAAAGATTGTGAAGTGTTCAGATATGGCTATGGATGGGGCTAGATAAAAACCCATGATTGATAGGGACTTTCTAAAAGACCATTTCCAATGTGTTTATAGTTTAATAATTTGAAACCCCTGTTACATATTAACACCAGCCAGTCATTCATTTTATTTTCTCACATGCCAGCAGTGTCTCCATCAGCACAGGATATAAAACTGTCCTTATCTATGTCTGAAATCTGCCATCAGTCATTTCAGGCCTCGATCCAAAGCAAACAGCAATGTTGCTCTCTGCTAGCGTAGTACTAACGTGCCATGCTGCCAGACAGCTAATGAATTCACTGGACACATCCTCATTCTGACACTATGTGCGGACTGCATGGCTGGACAATAACCTGTTTGGGAGGGGAGATACCGCCTGATGTGGGATACGCAGGATGTTCCATAGGAAGATCATGGGGAATGGCTTTGCTTCTCCATTCAGATTATTGCAGGGTGTCCTAGTGTAACCCATACACCTCCTGGGTGTGATGTTCTGTCCCCTCTAGTGGCATCAAGACCACTTTAGTGATTAATGAGTCAGCTATAGCCTTACCTAAGAGGCCTGTAGTATTTAGCTCCAGAAGTTCTCAGATTCGATCCTGCCCGCCGAAGCCTGGGCTCTGTCAGTGTTTTGTGACGATCAATATATTAAAGACTGTGAAGCGCTCTGAGATCTACTGATGAGAAGTGCTACATTCGTATCTGCCAGTAGAACATAGACTTGATCGCTTGCAGCCTTTTGAAAATTTGACTCTGCCTACCTTTCCCATCTGTAGAATGGAATGAAAGTCTGTCCTTTGTTTATGTCAACTGTAAGCTCTTTGGGAATGGGGTGTTTCTCACGGGGTGAACAGCTCCCAGTATAATGGGCCTCTGATCTCAGGTGTTTCCTTGATTTTCCAGATAGCTGCCATTTCTCAGCAACACTAGGTTTAAGTATGGTGACGACTTCCCCTAAGCTCCCCTCCGTGTGGGCAAAGCCAGACCCATTTAATTATGATAGAAAGGAGATCCTAATGTGTGCCGCAAATACTTACGGTGGTTTGAAGCGTGAAGCCGCATACCGTTTTGGAGATTTGAGTTCCCAATCTGTTCGGGCTTGTTTAGACAGTTTCTGTGGTTTATTCCCTCTGTGTTTTTATCTGCTTTCTAGCACTTGGGGACTTCAGAAAGACAGGTATAAAAATAATTGTGGAAGGGTTTTGACAACTTCATTTTGTTCAGTGCACAGAAACCCCCCACCCCCTTTACTAATGTCCAACATGCAGGTTTAGGTGAGAAGGGGAAATGGATGCGGGGGGAGGAGGGATCTAATTAGCTCTCTGTGTGGCCACTTGTCAATCCCTTTTCTTATGTTTTCATCTCCCTCCCTTTCTCATCTCTCTGGGTTTTATAGGTTCTATTTTAAGGAGCATGTCTTTTCCTCTGGCGTTGGATAATATTGTTTCTGCTCGTGGTGGATTCCATCCCTTCGGTGTGGTGAAAGCTTCACTGTGAAATACAGATAGACCCAAAATAAAACCCACCGCTGCGACACCCCATCTTCCACCTGCCCCAATCTTAGGTTTGCATCTGGATCCAAACTGTAACCATTCCCTTATCTTTAGAACGAGCCAAACCAAACTGCGGGATTCAAACAACCTTGAACTTTGGAAAGGATTGGCTCGAGATATGAACTCTGCCATTTAGGTCCATCTTTTAGGACAAAACTTGCTCATGGGCAAAGGATCAAGCATAAATGGTGCGTAGGCCTATTTTGAGAGCTGTATGCTGCAGACGCCATGGGTGAATTCTGTGCACAGGAATGAATGTCTTCCTATGTCACAGTATAGGTTTGATTCCCCTCTCCCTTATGCTGTGTAAATCAAGGGGCTCTGATCTCTGTACAGAATCCTTAGGTACCACTGCAGTAGAAGATAAATGGGAATCTGTATTCTCTTGTGCCGCTACAATTGTCCACTACAATCCCATTATAGGGCTAGTCAAATTTCACCTGTACAATTTCCCCTGCTCTCCCCGCACCCAAAGCAGCGGGGTTGCACTGGTGCTTGAGAAGGTCTCCCGTAATAGGTTGTATAAGTTGGCCAGCAGCACTTTGTTGCTGGCGATGCTGACCAAGAAAACTGGCTGGGATCTGAGAGTCAAGCTGAGGCTTTCTTCTTTATTGTAAAGTGAGCACAGTAGAGTCAGAAATCACTGCAAACAATAACCATGGAGCCCTCCTGGATCCTATGTAGAGTCACTTTTCAGGGCACAACCATAGTCTAATCCTCTACCCTTATAGAGACTGTGGTTAATGAACTGGCTGGGAACGCAGAAAATCTGGGTTCAATGAGACTGTGAATAAAGCACTGCGCTAGCACTAAGGAAGGTTAGGTTCAATTCCCAGCCGTACCACAGACTTTCTGTGTGACCTTGGGCAAGTCACTTCCTCTTTCAGTGCCTCAAGTCTCCATCTGTAAAGTAGGGATAATACTTCCATTACCCATCTTTGCTTAGCCTGTGGCAGCTCAGTGAGGCAGGTGCTCTCTTTTCCATATGCATGTACAGCGCCTAGCACAGAGATGCCCTGATGTTGGCAGGGGGCCTCTAGGCGCTACTGCAAAACAATAATAAAAGGCAGTATTTTAACCGAGGCAAGGAAAGCATGTGTGTGTGTTTTTTAAAGAACACGGTTTATTTTAACTTGACAGCATCCCTTTAAATGACCACCAAAGAGATCTGCGCTTGGGTCATTGTTCATCCTCCAGACACCAGGCTCTGAGGAGCCAGCACCTGAGGCCCTGAGCATTATGGCACTTCCTGTTTGGCTCAGAACGCTGCCATTCAGTGGCATGGCAAGGAGCTGCCATTTATGTAGCGTAAGTTCACCAACACCTCAGAAGACTCCTGGTGCCTTTTATTTGCTGCTGTTTCTTCTCAGACCCTAGCTGAGGCCTATTGTGCTGGGTGGCTGCTTGCTAGCAAGGTTACGCTGGTGGGCGGAAGGTGGGGATGCCAGCATTTCAAGTCTAACTAGGGAAGACGCTTCGTTTTGAGCAGAGGCTCGGCCTGCCCGACATAATGTGCAGAGTGGAACTGCCTGTATTCGGGAAAAATGAAGGACACTTTTACAGAGAGACTGCCAGCCCCTTTTCTCCTCCCTAGGAAGTCCTCCAGTTCCTGCCTTTCAGCTCGTTAACTGGAGGCAGGAGGAACAGCTTTGTGGGTTTGTGTGTGTTCAGAATTAAAGCCCAAACATCACTTCTCGAGGCTTTTTTTTTTTTAAAAGAGAAAATTTCAAGTGGTGAGACGAGAGTGTTTCTCAGACCTCCCTGGAGTGGTTTAAAAGCCGATTCCGACTTTTGAACTCCGTGCGTTTCAGGCTAGCTCTCTGATAATGGCCTCATCTGATCTGCTAGATAGAGGAGGAGGAGAGAAGAAGGCGAGGAGCGCTAGAAACTGCTCCCGTCTAACCAAAAGCCGTAGAGAGACAGTTGCTTCTCCCCCATTCGCTGCTGCTATTGGGAGATTTGGCACACTAACTGGCCCAGACTCCGGTGCCGACTCTGTGGGTGCTCCGGGGCTGGCGCACCCATGAGGGAAAAAACAGTGGGTACTCAGCACCCACTAGCCATCCACTGATTAGCTGCTTGGTGGGCCCTGCCAACCAGCTGTTTGGCGGTGGGTGGGAGAAGCAGGGGTGGGAAGAAGCACGGCAGAGGGTGGGTTTTGGAGGGAGGGGCAAAGTGGAGGCGGGGCCTCAGGTGGTGCGGGGCTGGAGCACCCATCCGGAAAGAAGAAAAGTTGGTGCATGTGCAGTATGGTACTATATGTACTCGTCTATATGATGACCACGTGGTCATGAGTTCAATATAAGCAGACTCCCTTCATTTATTCTAAAAATTAAGAGGATTGACCCGCCCTCTGTCCTGAAACGTTCTCTCTTCCACGCCGTCTGTCATTTATGCAGCTTTAAATAGGAAAGATGGTCTGGCGAGTTAAGGCATTGAACGGGGGGCTCAGAAGATCTGGGGTCAGTTCCCAGCTGACCCTCCTTGGATAGATACATTCCTGCCAACATTCCCCAAAATAGCAGTGTAGATGTGGTGGCACGGGCATCAGGAATGGGAATATGTCCTCAGGGTTGCAGGGGAGTTGGTACAGCCCAGGGTGCCGTACTTACACCGCTCTTTTAGGAGCGCAAGCGTGGCTGTGTATATCCAAGTTGCATGCGCCCTTTGGACTGCAATACGGACAGGCCGTGTGTGTCTGAGAAGCAGAGCCTGATATGGGTGAAGGTGTCATCGTAACTGAAGGAATAATGCAGACCTGAGGCTTTGTCCTTCCTCTTTAAGCCTCTACTTCATGTCTTTCTGGCTCGCTGGGCTGCTTCCCTGAACCTGTCCACCTGTCACATGGCTTCAGGTTCCCCCTTGTTTCTCCTACACCCTCATGTTTTTCATCTCATCCTTGTCATACTATTAAACTCACAGAACTGACCCCACCTCTGAACTGGACTCCCTCGCTAACCCTGACCTAGACATGCTAGCATAAACATTTCCTCTTATACATCGGTATATATGGTAATTCATTTAGGGGAAGAGTCTTCCACACATGCACATGGGATTTTCATTGATAAAAATGGGGATGCTTTCATGAAAAAATGCCAGAGTGATTTCACTGAATGGAAAATCAATAGCACTCCAATATTAGTTACAGTGTCTGCAATGGAGGTGACCATTTAAATAAAGCTGAATGAAGGTTTTCATTGTGAGTTTGGTTTGGGATTCATCTCCGCTCTTGGTACCTCTAGCCCTCCTGTTTGATGGGGTAAAAAAAGCAATCTCCCCTTTCACAGGACTGGTTCTCCCTGACCCCACCCTTTATCTGGGCGACGTGCTTTAAGGGCTACCCTCGCTTCCAGAGAGAGCAGGCAGAAACACACCATGTGTTGGTGAAGGTCATGCATACTGCAGCTTTAAGATGAGGTGGCCTCCTGGGAGTAAACAAAAATTAACCTTAAATTAAAAACGGTTGTAATCTTTGATTGCCTGACTGGTTTCGCAATGTGCCAAAGCCTGTTTCGTTTCTGGTTTCCTTGGAGATTTCATCCTCCCCAGCTACAGTCATTTTTTTTTTAAAAGCGGGTTTAAAAACAGCTATTAGCAGAGCCTGTTAATCATCTGCACCAGCTTGTTAATAGCACTCCGGCCACGGTTAATCATGGTGAGCTGGAGAGACGCTGAAACTGCTTTTAGCAAAAGTAATCTCCCCCCACCCCCCTTTTTGGCAGGCAGTTCTCTTATATTCTGGTAGAGATCTTTAAAGGCATGATTTTTTTTTCTACTTCTCTTATGGTGACACGTCTATGCAATCAGGGAAGGGGCTGTGCCACACAGAGCCCAATTTGCATGGCAGCTGAAAAACAGCATCGCTTTTTATCTCGGGTGATATGATGCAGAGAAGAGAGATTCTGGAGCTTAGGCCCATGTACCTGGATTTGGCCGGCATGAGCCCCTGAATAAAGGATGCTCAGAGCCTTTCTAATTCCAGGCTGAGCCTCCGAACTGAAGCAACCTCTTTCTTTATTCAGTATTGCAAGAGCTTCCTTTGATTCATCGAGGTTCTTTTGTTTCAGCTCTGCGTTCAATAAAGCCGCAAATAAATGGCAGAGTGCCGGGGCTCGGGGGGAGGAATGTTGAAATAGCACTCACGTCCCTGGGCCAGATTCATTCCCAGTGTAACACCCATGACTTCCATGGCATCTCTCCAGGTTTGTGCTGATGTAGGTTTAGGCGGGATTGAGCTCCAAGGGCCCCAATTCAGCAAAGCTTTTTTTACGTCAACGGGACCTAAGCCCCCCTCCCCTCATTTTTTGCCATTAGAAAGTCACTTCAGTGCTTTGCTGGATTGGGTGTCAATGTGCATTTACATGCTAAGGGATCAGAGGGAACTGGAGTTTGGGGAGTAAGGTTGTCTCAGTAATTGGATCTCCTCCTTCAAATCCCTCTTTAAAACTCTCCTTTGCCATGATGCCTATGTAAACCTTGACAATGGTGAGGATAGTAGGGACCAATGCTGAGAATGAGAACATTGATCAGCATGGTTGTCTTGTGCTTCTCCATCTGTTGGTCTGTACGCAGCTCTGGTCTTATCCTTAGATTGGAAGCTCTTTGGGCCAGTGACCATCTTTATGTTTTGTGTTTGTGCAATGCTGAGCCCAATGGAGTCCCGGTTCATGCCCGGGACTCCTAGGTCCCATGAGTGACGCAGGGCAGGTAATGACACAAACCCCTCCGTGATCTGGGTTGACCCCCAAAAGTCACACGATGGCAATCCAAATAATAATGAAGCAGACTCCTCCCTACTTTCACTTCTGTCACATCATCCTCAGAGATCCTGGTTTTAAATGCAGTTCTGGCCTAAGCCTAGTGAACTCCATGGGAATGATATTATCCTATGCAATGGATTGAATCTGAGCTCACTGCATATCGAATTCTACCTATTTTGGACCCCTCCCCCCACTGGGTAAAAACAATTGGTCCAAGTTACACAACTCTATGTCACTCCATTCTCTTGAACTCAACAGGTCTGATCCTCTTCTGCCTTGCACCTAGTGTCCCTGTTTACACACCCGTGGAAGGTGAGTGCAAGCAGCTGCCAGATCAGAATTCTGTTCTCCATTACACCAGTGCTTGCATTTCCCACCCTCTTTGCACAGATGGACATGAGGATACTGGGTGCGATTCAATGGAGCATCAACCTCAATGTGTGACTTGCGCCATCGTTTGTGTCTCTGCTGCATTTACCCAGTCAGATGGGGCACGATTCTGCTTATACGTGCTGGTGTAAATGGGGAGCCATCCATTTAAGTCAATGGAGCAACACCAGTGTAAAATCACAGGGGTAGCTGTGTTAGTCTGGATCTGCAAAAGCGACAAAGAGTCTTGTAGCACCTTATAGACCAACAGATTAATCTGTTGGTCTATAAGGTGCTACAAGACTCTTTGTCGCTTTTGTAAAATCACAGTAAGCCAAAGAAATATCAGACCCTGAGTTTAACTTGTGTTGCAGGGGGCTTCCTTCCTGTCCAAGGTGCTGAAATACAAGGGCATGTTCATGGTTGTTTCATGGACCCCGGACAGCGGCTGCGCTTACCTTGTACTTTTATGCGATGATCCCATTTAGAGGCATTTTTACAAGGCCACCCACCTGCATGTATGTTAATTGTCGTTCTGGCTGTTATTGCTCAAATGACAGATAGGAGAGAATTCTGCTGGTTGACAATAATTGTTCTCCTAATTACAGCAGTGACATTTACTGGAAAGCCGCTGCAGTCCCATTACCTTCTTATGCTCAGCTCTGTGACTTTAAAATTACATTTGCTCTCTCTCAGATCTGCTAATCCCGTACCCTTCGCACAGAGGTTTACTGTATTTCTAATCAGGCACCGTAATGTACAGCATAATCGTGCCCTGTGAGAGCAGACTATTCACCTGAGTTTTACATAGGACTGGAAGGGGTCTCCTGGCTCACTGAGTCCAGTCACCGGCTATTGCAGTTGCTCCCATTTTTGTTTTTGCTATGATCCAAATTCATAAAGCCTCATTTTCCTTCCTGATACTGGTATAAATTCAGAGTAACTCCACTCTGAATTATCAGTGGTGTAAAAGCCATTGAGAAACCAGCTCAGATCTTCAATAAGCACTGTATTATGGGAGTGTGTCAGACTCTGCTCTCATTTACAGTCATGTAAATCTGGAGTCACACCACTGAAAAGAATGGAGTGACTCCAGATTTACACCACTGTCACTGAGAGCAGAGTCTAGCACACTACCATACTTCTCCTCCTCCTTTGGCTATTCCTCAATGCGAGGATGGTGATGTCTGCCAGTGGGGTTCATTGAAGAGTTTTTAGAAGCCTAAGGAATCCAATTCTTGCCCTGAAGATTTTTCCATAGAAGTGATGGGTGTAATCTTGGAGGAGACATAGCTGTTGGCTGGAGTGTTGTTCCTTCTCTTTCCTCCTTTGGAGCTTCTCTGTCTCATGAGCATGTCTGTTCTCTTCAAAGTGAGCTGTAGCTTGGTGTATGGTGTTGTGCCATTGTGTTTTCTTCCGCACTGAGTCCTTCCAGTTTGTTGGGTGGCTGCCTCCCTTTTTAAGATGTACTTTAAGTATGTCTTTGAAACGCTTCTGCTCCCTCCGCAAGCCCTTGTTCCCTGGTTTAACTGAGAGAAGAGTACTTGCTTTGGGAGGTGAGTATCAGGCATATGTACACAGTGGCCAGCCCAGTGGAGTTGGTCTTTCATGACCAGCGCTTCTATACTGCTGATGTTAGTGCATAGGTCTTTCCAGCTGATGCCGAGAATCCTCCTGAGGCAGTGCTGCTGGAACCACTCCAGCTGCTTGAGATGTTGTCTGTAAATTGCCCAGATCTCACACCTATAGAGAAGGGTGGGGATGACAACTGCCTTGTAAACCGAGATCTTGGTACCTGCAAACAGGGTAGATCTGCAACCAACAGGGCCTTGGTCCTGTCCTGGGAACTTTGGCTATGGCTGCATGGCTAAGGTGGGTGATTGGCACCTGGGTTAACCTGGGAATGAGCATCTGCTGGGTTACTGAGTCCTCACACTTCCTGCCCCCTCCAAACCCAGGTAAAAGGCCTTTCTGTGGATAGTAGCAGGGTTAAGGCTAGAGCCAAGGTTAACTCTGCAGTGTAGATGTGAACTGTACGTGACATTCAGTCCTGGGCAAAGGAGCCACATAGCAGGTCTCTGCACCAATTAAGTTCAGCATAGACCCTATTCTGAGGCCTTCAGAGTTCTACACAGAAGTGAATGCCGCCTTTCAGGTGTGCTGCACTTCAAATGAACAATAGTAATAACACTATCTTCCAGCAGAATAATCAGGGGATTCCAGCTAACACCAGCAGAAGTTCCCCACTGCGAGCTGATATTTCTCTTCCAGAGTTGTCAGTGGCCCATGCCATCCTCTGCATCCTAATATGCCCCATATAAACCAGTGGAAGGTGCCTGTGAATAATTTATTTTTCAATCCTTTAATATTTTATAAATGGTTGTAATGAGCCGATGTTCTGTTTTGTTTCACTGTTTATGTGTCGTTAAGTTGGGAGGCTGCGAACAAGATACTTTAAGTTAATGTTGCCCTCAGAAATATCTTTTAATAAATAAAAGCCCTGGAGTTCTTCTCTTGAGAGCCAGGCATTGGTTAAGCCGTAAAATGATAACGCCTTTCAATAGCTTCTCTTCCCCCCAACCTCCTTTTCCCGCCCCTGGACATGCTTAAAACTCAACCAGCGAGAGTTAATTATTTAAAGAGGATGCTAACGAGGTGTAAATGCTCTCTCAATCCTCCTTTGAGGATGGACAGCCCTGGAAAACAAGTGCAACGAGTAGTAGAAACAAGAACTATGAGGAAGAAACCAGGAGACTTGGGCTTCATTCCTGGTTCTACCCCAACCTGCTGTCTCCCCCTCTTTATCCCCTCCCACCTTTTTGTCTGTCTATTTAGATAGTCGCTGCTCTATACGCTTAGTCTCCCTTGCTCCATGTTTATACAGTGACTAGCACAATTTAGGCCAGGTCTATGCTACAGGCCTATATCTGTGTAACTACATCGGTCAGAGGAGTGAAAAATCCACAGCCCTGAGTGACAGTTTTACCGACTGACTCCCCACATGTAGACATTGCTTTGTTGATGCCAGCGCGTCTCCATCAACATAGCTAGTACGGCTGTGCTGCTGTAATGTTGTATGTGAAGACAAGCCCTTAGACTGTAAGCTCTTTGCAGTTTTGTTTATTTATTAAGATGTGGCCTGCTAAACCCAGGGTTGTGAGTTCAGTCCTTGAGGGAGCCATTTAGGGATATGGGGCAAAACTCTGTTGGATGATTTAATTGGGGATTGGTCCTACTTTGAGCTGGGGGTTGGACTAGATGATCTCCTGAGGTCCCTTCCAACCCTGATATTCTATGATTCTATGTACTTTATCTATTTATTAGGTAATCTGCTTTGATCTGTTTGATATTACTTATAATCACTTAAAATCTACCTTTTGTAGTTAATAAACTTGTTTTTGTTTTGTCTAAAAATGGTGTGTGGAAATTATAACTTGAGGCAGAAAGCTATTGCATATTTTTCTCCACATTGAGGAGGGGGTGAATTTTATGAGCTTATACCGTACAGTTCCCTGTGCAATACAAGATGGGACAGTTTGGGGTTTACCCACATATCTTAAGAACAGCAAGGTGCCTTTGCTGTGCCTTCCTATTCAGGGTCTGGTTGAAGAACCTGAGTGTGTAGTGCAGCAGCTGGGTGTATCCCTACTTGTGTGTTTGCTGGTGAAAAAAGCAAGATTGGAGAGCTTAGTAACTTATCACAACCACACAGTGTGAGAGGGAGCCCAGGCTGGTGGGTCAGGTGGGCTCAGTGGTACCCAGTTCCAAGCGAGGAGTGGGGAACCCATCACAGATGGGGCTCTGCTCTTGGTTGGGGTCTCTATTGGTTGGCATAATAAGGGGTTGGGGTAGGGCTACCAACTGTATGAATAATTATGGTTGGACTGTTTCTTCTCTGCCCGTGGTGACAGAATAATGCCAGTGCAGTGAGAGCAATAGGCAGACAGAAGGCTGCTGCTCAGGATGAATGGATGCAGCTAAGTGTCACATTCTGCACTCTAGTTCTTTGCAGGGCTCTGTTCAGAATAAGCTGCCCACTGCTCCTGGCAGACTGATGTCGCACACCTTGGTGTGGGGAGGCTTGGTGATTTGGCAGGTGGGGGCGATTTACATTAAGGGATGTAAAGATTTATCTTTTTTAGCAATCAGGGGAGAAGGATCATGTCTGGGATGGGGAGTCAGAAGGGTTTCCTTTGCTTAGAGAGGGTTTGACAAATGGGAGTGGGTAAAACCCCACAGTCCCCCATTCTAGGTGGGGGTGAGGGGTCTGTAATGAGGTGGAACCTTTTAAGAGAGGTTGAACAGGTCCTTAGAAGGTGCATAGAGCTTATGCTGGCCCTCTGCACTAGCCTGCCTAGCTGTTCTGGCTGCATTAGAAGCGGAGAGATTGATGGAAGATGGGTGGCCTGAAAGCCACCAGAGGGACAGCACGCTCCTTTCTCCATGTTTTGGAGAGGGCTTGAAGTCAAAGAAATTGGCCCATTTCCCAGAGACCGAGAAAAAAACAGAGGCGCCCTCTCCTTTTTGAATTCTACTCTTACTGGAGGGGGAAGAAAAGAGCCTCTCTCTCTCTCCAGGACAAATGCTGGTGATTGTGATTATTTTTGATTTGAGAAACTGAGGCTCCCTTTTAAAGCTGGTGGAGAAATAACGCCATTTTTCAGTGCGAGTCATTTCTCCTCTGTCCAGGAAAAACATGGCAAGTGCCGCTTTTGGAAAATCTAAATTGAAAGTAAATAGCGAGCGGGCAATTCTTAGTGATAAAACCTCCCATTCTGTCGATTCCCGGTACAATATTTATTCTGTCCTCTTTATAACTACAAGGGCTGCCTCTGTATGTTATTAAAGCAATTCATTTGCTTAACCTGCACTTAAATTCCCTCCTAACCTTCCCTGATTGTACCTCTCACTGCTGCATGCTCCCAGCCCGCTGGTCTCAGCTGGACAATTATATTAACTGCTTCTATTTGCAATTACTATGAATCATAAAGCAGGTCTGAATGGATTGTTTTTCTTTATTGAAAATGTTTAAACTTAATGCATTGAAAATGTCACGGCCGCGGGGCTGCTCCTTCACTCTTTGGGAAGTGACTAGGTGCCTTGGGTTGATTTCAGTGGAGAATTAAGGATGACGGTTGCTACTTCCTTTCCCCTCGCAGGACAAAGACTAAGTAATCAGTGCAGGGAACTCCATGAAGATCTGGGTGTAGTCAGAATGTTTCCACCATTCCCAACCTGCAGGGAGTGCACTGTGGTTGTCACCTAGCCAGTTTGCAGATGCTCATCCAGACTATGGGCTAGAATAGAGTCTAGAGTCTTTCTGTACCCCTTGTGGGGAATTTAGCCCCCTGGGTCTACATGAATGTTGATCTAGATACCCTAGTGGATCCATTACATTTTGTTACCTGATTATATTTTTTATGGGTAGGCTGGTGCTGGGGGTCAAGCATAATGAAAGAGGGTGAACCAGAAGCCCTTCTGTTGACCCACCCCATAGCCTGCTCCCAATGTACCCCTCTGCACTGGTGTATCTATTGGTAATATAATTAGGACCATAATACTAACTTATTTAATGGATCCACTAAGTTGGAGAAGAAGTGTAGCAGCAACAGAGGTCCATTCCTGCCACAGGATTCTGCTGGTCTCCCCAACGTGCAGCTGGTTCATTTGGTTTGTTTGCTGAGTGGGGATTATTTTGTCCCTTTTTTACAAAGCATGGAGCAAATGTAGGGCCAAGAGACCTGTGTGTGATGCAAACTGGTGACAGAGAAAATCCTTGGTAGAGGGCTGTGCAAAAACTATTTTGTGCAGGTTTCTCCCCCCTCACCTTAAAAAAGATGTGCATAGGGTAAAATCCTCACGGTAGCTATAAGTGACTTATGATTAGGGTGGTAATATCTCCTCCTGGGTAGGGCTCTGGACCAGGATTCAGGGCTCCTGCGTTCAATTCCCAGTACTAGCTTGCTGGACAACTGTAGAAAAGTCACTTCCCCCTCCTGTGCGTTGGTTTCCCCATCTGTGTGATAGTGATACTGACTTCTTTTATCAAGCACATTGAGATCTATGGATGAAAGGCACCGTCTGTACAGGAACTATGTGTGTTTAAAACCCAGCTAGCCATGGCTGCAAAACCCTGGGAACTGTAACCCTTCACACTCAGAACAGGGGCTGGGCATGCTTCCCCACATTGTCCCACCAATATGCCTCCATCTTGACTTGACTTCTGTAGGGGAGTGAAGTCTCTAAGTTTCCTGTTATCCCTGACTTCTCTGCTGGGCCTGCCAACAACGAGGCCAGTAAAATGCCAAATTGGATGATGGATTTTTGCCTACTAGAAATTGGATTGTGTCCCACCAAGCAATCTCACCCCAGTAACTCATCTTACAGCCTGCAGCTGTACCTTGCTTTTCTGAACCAAACTGGAATAAATTCTCCCCTTACACTGGCGTAATTCAATCGTCTTCTCTGGAGTTGCCCTGGTGTAACAGGGACTTTAAAATGCCATGTAGGGTCATGAGAAAGCCACCGATTTGACGAAAGAGAGGCATACATAGTGATGGCAAGGCAGAAGGAGAATGCGGGAAGAGCGACAGAGAAAACTCATACCAGATATTTGTGATTGGAGACAGGCAGGTTGTGTCAGTCACAATGATTGACGGGTAGCTGCGATTGGAGAACCTTCTAAATTAGACTAATACATTTTGATTTCTTAATTAATTAATACAGTTTAAATTCATTGCAAGGTGGTTTGTGCAAGTTTTATGATGTAGCTGGTGAATTTATTTAGGATGCCCTGACCTGAAATCAGGCATCTAGGCATGCTAGGAGCTCTGGGAAAGTTTGTATCTGGCTTAAGAAACCTGACTAGAGCACATCTCTGGGTTGTTCTTCCATTACTTTGTTTTAGAGTGTACACCTATTAACAGTGGGGCAGTTTCTGTTACGTCTCCATCGATGCAACAGTCCCCTCTGGCCAGGTAGAGACAGCGGTACTCTAAGCTCCACCCACAAAATAAGCTCCACTTCCTTCAGATACCAATATGAGATCTTACTCACAGTAGAGTCTCTGCCAATGGGGGATATGCAAGATAGGAGATGAGGAAGCTGCAAAGATGGTGGAAAACCCCTCCATGGCATGGATCCAATATTCTCCAACTCCACAGAGGAGCATGTTAAGACTCATGGCTGGAGTAATAACCCAGAGAAACTTTGCAGCCACTCAGTGACAGACAGGGAAGGACTCAGAACTTCATCCTCTCTATAAGGTTGGGAGAGGGATAGTTCAGGGGTTTGAGCATTCACTTGCTAAACCCAGGGTTGTGAATTCAATCCCTGAGGGGGCCATTTAGGGATATGGGGCAAAAATCTGTTGGATGATTTAATTGGGAATTGGTCCTGCTTTGAGCAGCGGGTTGGACTAGATGATCTGCTGAGGTCCCTTCCAACCCTGATATTTTGTAAGTAATATAAGACTTTTGACACACTGTGAGGTTTTCACGCACATGGTGGGCATAAGTCAGGCTGGGGCACCTCCCAAATTCCCTGTTTGGATTTGCTAGGTCTGATCATAGTCTTGTTTTACACAGGCTTAAAGTGAGAGAACTCCCTGGAACTGGGCAGTGGAAGAGGTCCCGTCTTAAACTGGTGTGAATAAGAGCACAGAAACAGGTTTCGATCCCAGTGCTCTGGCTCAGTTGCAGAGAAAGACGTTTGATCTGTGCAGTTCAGATCTCGAACTGTGCTCTGGTTCAGCTTAAACTGCTCCATCCACTTTAGTTTATGAATCTTCAAAGGGTCCCTAATAAGATGTGTATCTCTGACTCATTCGTTCTGAGACTGTTGTTAACACATCCAAAATGGTGACACTTTTCATCCCATAATAGCTGCGTTTTTGAAGAATTAGAAGCTTTTTTTGTTTGTTTGTAAATGGCTTCTCAGGTTCAGCCAAGCCAGAGAGATGGAATTGCGGGGACTATAGCAACTGTATAGATGGGATCAATAGCTCGCAGAACTGATAGAAAATTACCCAGGCTTAATAAACGTCATGCCTGGGCTCCTATTGAAGCTGTATATCAAAAAGAAAACAAATATAGATGCTGCCCCGGAGAGCCAGCCACTGGAAGTTGCTGCTGTTTGAAATAAGATGTCTATTAAAAGGGTAACAGATGAGGCAGGTTTTATCCTTTCAGGTAAACAGAGACTTCTGTGGTTTTATTTTTCTTATATCCTCTTATTAAGTTCCCAACTGGCAATGTCTTGTGCCTAGATCTCAGCTTTGTCTTCAGAGTCCTGATAGGAATTGCTATAGTCCCAGGTATCCGTTTCCTCACTTAATGTATTGCCCACTATTGCTTTTCTCTGTATACATATACTCTGTTCACACAGTGGACCAAATTCTGCTCTCAGTTATTACAACAGAGTAGCTCCAATGACATCTCTGGAATTACTCCAGGTCTTATACCAGTGTAATGGAGAGGAGAATTTGCTCCATAACATGCAGTCTGCATGGGTATAAGTGAGCAGAATTTGACCCAGAAACTGTATTTTGCATCCATATCTGTACCAGATTCCTGCCGAGCATATACCAGTTTTATACCATAGACTTCAATCTAACTATTCCAGATTTATACCTATGTTGTTATCCAAATTTGGCTTCTTTATGTAAACATACATGTGTGAAGGCATATGCATGAATACTTACATACATGCATAGACACTTATGTGTTTATTAGCAAGGAAAATACCACAAAACATTTTTTGTGATGATTCATGGGTGTTTCAAAAGCATTTGGTGATTTAGGAGCACAAGTCCCATTGGAAGGCAATGACAGCTGTTCTCTGAGTGACTGAGGTGCTTCTGAAAATTCCACCTTTTTTTCAGACTGCATTAGCTTCAGCTGGGTTCCCTCTTCACTGGGGCATGAAGCCCACAAACATTCCAGTGAACAAGGCAAGAGCATTTGACAGAAATGGAACATTTTAAAGCAAATATTTGTGGAAATTCAATTTTGTATTCATTACTGTGAGTCATGACACTGGGACCTAAAAATCCATCTCCACTGGAGAGGGAGGTGTAATTTCCATCTCAGAGCCAGACTAGCTCTTGGTGAGCTAGCATGCTAAAAGTAGCAGTGTAGCCATGGCAGTGTGGGCAGTTGGACAGACTAGCCACCTGAAGAAGTATCTAGCCTCCTGGGGAGGATTGTTCTCAGGTTGGCTAGCTCATGCCACTTTGGCTATGCTTCTGTTTTGTGCGTACTAGCTCAATCAGATTGACTTTAATATGCGTATCTCTACTTGAGTCGGAAATCACACCCCCAACTCAAGGATAGACTTACGCTAAGAGTAAGACTCATTCAGTAGGGGAACAGGAACGATGCCGCGTAGCTTATGAATTCAACCAAATTGTACTCAGCTTGAATAGTGAATATCAAACACACCCAATTAACTGTTTGGGTAAGTGAGTAAGGGAGTCAAACTTCATTTGAACAAACCAATTAGGGAAAAACATTGAATAACAAAAACATTCAAGGAAGTTGTAATTTTCTTGTGAATTATTTCTCAGTAGGAAAAGAGATGAAATTCTTTGAATAAATTATTCAGCAAGGATGATTTGCCCAGATTAGTGCATGCATTTTTATGGACAAAATCTTGCCCTTATTTAGAGACCCACAATGGAAGAAAGTTGCCAATGGTGGTAGCCATGATAGATAAGGACAGACAGACACAGCTCACGTAGTATGGGTCAGGGCACCTACAGGAAATGTATGCTGGGTACACCTTGGTACAGTTTCCAAGCAGGGATATGTGCTTCCCACTTAAACTTCAAACCAGGTGAACACTTAAACACTTGCTGAAGTGTTTTGCTGGGTCAGGAGCCTGGTGCCTGTGGTTTTGTATAGTGCATTGACTTTATTGTGTTGCAAGGTTGTGAGAGTGAACATCACATGGCTGGTATGTATGCAATGTGGGTATGTGACCCTTTCCATATGGCTGGTGGATGACTAGGGGAGTTGGCAACGGGCAGAGAGAATTATAGATGTGCTTGATATTTGACCCTGGTGCCATTTCCCAGGAGATGGAAAATACAAATGCAATAAAATGAAGTTGTTCAGGTTGCCAATGACTGATTGGGAATAGCCAAGACTGAGGGAAGATATTGCAAACTGACAAGCGGGAGAGCTTCTAAGACTTTGATTTTCAGCCACTGGTAAACTCTGTTAGGAACTACCACCCTTATCAGCAACATGTGCACTGAAAAACAGACGTGGAAAACGGAGGAGCAAACTGCTACATCATTCCTACAGCCCATTCTTACACGGTTCATGCTGCTGGAGTCAGTGGGGCAACCCACATGAGGAAGAGCAGCAGGACTGGGCTCCCTTCCCAAGGGAGATTTGGAGGAGATCAACATACAAAGCCAATTTAAAAAAATAACCAGAGATTGGCAGCAAAGGAAAAACCATAAAAAGTGGGACTCGCTTTATGGCAAGAAATGAGGTCGTAAAACCAAGAGCAATTAGACCACAAAGACAATTACAGCGTTTTCATAAGGCTCAGTGAAATTTATTTACTTTTTACTTTCATTGGTGGGAAATGGGGCTAACAGAGGATCTGTCAGCCGGCTTTTATTTTCCCCAGACTTTCATTATGCATTTCTTTGGCTTGATTAAAGGTTTTTTCTTCACCCTGAGATATATCCACATCAGAGGCTATCATTAAAGGACAGAGTGGATGGCACATAAGGTGACCAGTGGCAAGGCTTTCTCCATCCTGTCCCTCTGCTAGGAACTTTAGATGAGAAGACTGTTGTTGTAGTGATCAGTCTTTATGCAGGGCTGTCAGAGAAATGCATTCTGGGGTAAAAGGTGACTTTTTTGGGTAGGGAGGCAGGCAACTCATTGTGGCATGGGGCATGGCTTCATATCAACCCATTGTAGACTGAGTGGCTACCAGCAGGTAGCCACAGCGCCAGACTTCCTCCTAAGGCACGTGACTGGGAGTCAGTAAATGTGGGTTTATTTCCTGGCTCTGCCACAAATTCACTATGTTGGGCAAGTCATTTAATCTTTGCTTGAGTTGTTTCTCTGTAAAATGGGGATGATGCTTCCTTACCTAGCAGGGTGCTGTGGGCTTAAATCCATAAATACCTGAGGAGTGATTAACTATTACAGTGATGGGACCCATATATACATACATATGTGCACCTAATGAATGCTTCACCCAACTGCTCTGTAAGGCCAGGTCTACACTATTCACTGGATCGATCCCCGAGCACTCTCCTTGTCGACTCCGGAACTCTGCCGCCGTGAGAGGTGGAAGAGGAGTCAATGGGGAAGCAGCAGCAGTCAACTCGCTGCCATGAGGACACCAAGGTAATTTGACCTAAGATACATCTACTTCAGCTAAGCTATTCATGTAGCTGAAGTTGCCTGTCTTAGGTCAACTTCTCTCAGCCCCTTGTGTAGTCCTGGGTTAAGACAACAGGGTCTAATGGTCATTGGAGAAGTCAAAACTCCTGGATTCTCTTCCCAGCCCTGTGACTGACTCATTCTGTGATCCTGGGCAATTCAAGTAGGACAAGATTTTCACACTTGGAGGTTTAAAATTCAGCAACTGAATAAATATTCAGACCCCAGAATAAATGGCCTATTTATGTTTTCGGACGTACTAAGCATCCACAACTCCCATGAATACTAGTTAAGGATGTAAGACGCTCATCACCTCTGGAAAATCAGAACCACACACTGAGTTACCTAAATACTGATTTAGGAGCCTAACTTTAAATATTTGAAAATGTTGGGGAGGGTTTCTTGCTTCTCTGTGCCTCAGTTTCCTCATCCATAGGATGGGTACAATGATGCCTCCTTCTTATCATGAGGCTCAGTTATTGTTTATAGAGCGCTCTAAGAGCTCTGGTGCAGAATGCTTTATTATAATAATAAGATTCCCCTTTCATCTAAGTCAGAAGATTGCAATGAATGTTAATGCAAAATGGGCAGCGTATCACCTCCTCTTTTACTGTTGTCAAAACCTGCCCTCTGCAGCATATACTTGATTTATTGACTTTGGCAATGCTTGTACACATTGCTAATAAAGTTATTGAAATTGGAAATGGAGAAACTGAACGGAGAAGCGTGTTAGCTTTTCCTGGGCGATTCTCCTCTCCCTCATGCCAGTTTTACTGCGGTGTAACTCTACCAGGTCAGACTCTCAACTAGCATAAACTGTCACAACCCCACGCCAGGCAACCCTAGCTGAGAATCTGATATTCTAGAGCGGAGATGGTCAAATCGTTTGTGAATCCCTCCTGACTTCTCAGAATGTTTTCATTGTTCGTAAGGATTTGCCAATTAGTTTATGAGCAGCCCATAGCCTGGGATTTAGTCTTTGATTGCTCTCTCCGGCTACTAGCTGTTCTTTTCCATGAGTGTCACAGATCCTCCAATCCCAAGGCATTGTTCCTGCTTCTGAACTGGATGAATGACACATTTCCCCTCCCTCCCCCGGCGTCTTTCTCTCCCAGCCCTGAGCAGAAATGAATGAATGATGAACTGCTCATTTTCCAGTGCAAATTTCTGGATGAAGAATCAGCTGTTTGTCTTAAAATTCACAAAGCAGTTAGGGCATCTACAGGGATTTTTGTGAATCCCCCGGGGCTGGCTGACTCGCAAATGACACATCGTGTGACTCTCCACTTTATTGGCCAGAATATTTGCATATGGCTTTTCTTTTTGTGTGGCTTCAACCAGCCCTGCTCTGAAGCCTGGAGCAGAAAGCTCCGAAACCTTCCTGAGATATTCTCCAGTTGTGGGGAGAGAAATGATAACAACATGCCCTGAAGTCCCCTGTTTCTAACTGATTGGCGATTCCACTTGCTGTCGAGGAGTCAGCTTGCTTCCCATCACCTGCTCTCTGCTGCTGGAGTGATATGCCTGCGGCTGTTGGTAGCAATGCTAAGTTGTCGCCTGCCAGCTCTTGTACTAGGATTTGTGGATCATGTCCCCATGTCTACACGTTTCCTTATATTGCCCCCATGATAAGGCTTCTTCCTGAAAATGTCTCACATGGGCCTCTGCAGATCTTGAGCATCGGTTACATCCACACTGGATCAGGAGAGGGTTATTAGTTCCTTGATTATGCACCTTTCCCATTGAAATCAGCCCCTCAGAACAACCTTAGGGACCCATTCCTTCTGCAGCTTCCATTCACCTTGAGATGCGCTGACTTCAGCCAGCCACTCATGCCAGCCACTATCACAAGTCAACGCTTCTCAACATGAGTAAAGGTTGCAGAAGAGTAGAGTTTTGTAGTGTATCTTTCAGTGATACCTCGCAGTGCTGGAGAGTCAAATAACCATAGAACTGGAAGGGACCTTAAGAGGTCATCTAGTCCAGTCCCCTGCACTCAAGGCAGGACTATGTATTATCTAGACCATCCCGGACAGGTGTTTGTCCGACCTGCTCTTCAAAATCTCCAATGATGGCGATTCTACAACCTCCCTAATAGCAGAGGAGAGTAGAATTAAGAACTGGAAGTTGGAACTGTCACTGCAGGTAGAATGTGGGTCTTTGTCCCCCTCTAGTGTCTAGCCCACGTAAGAGGATAACAGCCTACTTCAGCTGGTGGATTTACACTCTTTGCTATGGTGATAGCAGCTTGTTCCTTTAGCACTGAAGGCCTGGGATTCAAGCCCCACCCCACTGATAATGCAACTTGGGGAGTATCATTGTCTAAAGTGAGAAAAGAGATGCTTTCAGAAGAGGCTTTGAAGAGACACAGGAAGATACAGGAAGGTTTGTGCCAGCTAGTACTGGCTGAAGAGAAGGTTCATGTGCCAACCATGGTCCGATTGTAGGAAAGCACTGGAGAAAGCCATCATCTTATCTTTTTGGACTTCCTTTTGGGAACACTTCTTCATTGCTTTTTAGGGAGAGAGCCAGTTCAAGAAGAGGGAAGGAGAAGGTGGGAAGAGAATAGGAAAGAAAGTGTAGGTAAGAAATCCGCATACCCATCAAAGGAAAGAGAGCAGCAACCTACATATTGGGCAGATATGTAGGAAAGTGACCTATATTGCTCTATATCCAGGTAAGTATGCAGCTATACACAGGGACAGGGTTACTTGTTTCCTCTTAAATTTAAAGTGAGGATAGAGGAAAGAGACCTAGATAACTGACCTGGTTTAAGCCACTTTGTGGGTCTCTCTGGATTTAAGAAACTTCAGCTTAAGTTTTACCACTCGCAGTTCCAGCAAATTTGGACCTCACCAGGTAACTTCATTTGGTTTTTTTAATGAAGGCTTCACAGCAGGGTTAATTCTTCTTTCTATGTAAAAAGATTAAGTAGTAGTTGGGTAAAACACTTCATCACTGAAGTGATTTTCAGAATGTGCTTGCTCCGACGGCACAGATGTAATACCTGCTTTTAAATTCAATTAGCTCTGACTCAGTTGTGTTGCCTGAATACATTACCACAGCTTGAGACAGTCAGTGTTATTCTTTAAAGCTGAAAAACTATCTGGAGATTTCCCTAAACGTGTTTTAATTCCCTCCATATGTCACGCGCCTTAACAGCTCCTGACACTCTCTGCCCAGCCTTCCCCCATTCCAGGTAGGATTTCTCTTGCTTTTTGGGAACTCCAAGCCAAGCGGCTGATCAAAACAACAGAAGGTCCTGTTTGCAGCCCGCGACCAGCAGCAGCTGGGGGAGGATGAGCTGGTTTTGTTGAGGGGCACACCATGTGGGAGAACATGTTTGATCCAAAATGAAGGCCAGGGCTGCTCAGTCATGATGACACGCTCCTCTGAAAGTGGAAAAGTGAGTGAAGCAGGGGACTGACTCAGGATTCTTGGGTTCTGAGTCAGAATTCTTGGGGCCTGTTGCCAGTCTGAGGTGGGGAGTGTGGTACCGGGGCTGAAGGAGGGGTTTGAAAACCAGGATTCCTCTATTCTCTTTCTAGCTCTCTCGCTGTCTTGCTGGGCGACCTTAGGAAACTCATTTAAGTCCATATATTTCAGGTATCCACTCTTTCTGGGCTCCCTCTCTTCTCTGGAGTCCCAAGGGAGACAACTAGGGGCTGATTTTCATGCGGTGTGGAGCACCAGAACTAAGTCAGAGTGGCTTGGATAACCAGCACCTCTGAAAATCAGGACCTGTTTGTTTTCATCTTAAACTCTTCAGAGCAGGGACTGCATGCTACTGTGTGCTTCTGCCTCTCCTAGCCCAACAGGACCCTGATCCTAACTGAAGCCTCTGGGTGCTGCTGCAATATAAATAAGATTGAGACAGTGTGTTCTGCTGGTTTGAGTAGGCAAAGCAGAATCAGGACTCCTGGGTTCTCTTTCTGACTCTGTCACTCACCGGCTGCATGACCTTGAACAGATCATTCTCTTTCCATGCGACCATCTACCCATTTGTAAAATGATTCTGCTACACAGTTACATCAGAGGGAAAGGGTTGTTAAAAGCTAAATTAATTAATGCTTGTAAAGCACTTTGAGATCCTTGGATGAAAGGCGCAATTTGTTTTATAATTATTGCGCCAGAACTGAAAGACAATTAGACACCATCAGTTGAGGTTTTCTAAAGTTAAAGTTGAGACTGAAATAATAAGGGGACTAGATTCCCCTGGAGTCCTTAAAAAGGCACCCCCAGAAAGAAGCAAATAGACACAGAAATGATCTACTGACCAAATGTCCCATTTGTCCCAGAATGGTCCCATTTTCCGGTGGCTTGTCATGGAGTTGGACACAGGTGTGCTTGTGCTGAGTTGCTCTTCTCATTCCTCCTCTCTGTACCTTGGGCCATGGCTGGTGGTGGTACCAGGTTGGTACTGTGACTGGGTTACCAGCACCCAGCTGGCCAGATTGGTACCACCAGGCTGGTAGAGATGGGATCTGGCTGGTGATGGTTACAGACACCACCAGCCGAGGAGGTGAGAGTGGGAAACAAGGAGGGGAGAGATGCCCCAACTCTCCCCTGATCAGGGAGAGAGGTAGAAGGGGAGAGATGCCACTCCTCACTAATGGGGGAAGGGTGTGGAGAGTGAGGGTGCAGTTGGAGAGAGGGCTGAGCCCCTCCCCCAACCAAGGAACAGCATGGGTGGGAAGAGGCTCATTCCCCTTGAATGAGAAGGTGGCTGAGAACTGGCCCCAGCTCCCCAAGGTTGCAAAAGGGGAAGGTTGTGATTTATGAATGAAAAATTCTGGGCTGAAGGGGTTATTCAAACAATTTTAGGCTATTTCTGTCTCTTTTTTTTTTTTTTTGTTAAAGGTAATCCCGTTTATGGTCCGAATATTTCATTGTGACTTTCAAGCCATCTGTTTTATGTTTTATATAGGGGAAGTGTATGAATGTTGTTCTGGTTATGGTGTTTCTGGCACATTCATCTCAAGAGGCTTTTGGGGAGCCTGACTCACGAGGTTTGAACTCTCCGGATCAGCACTAGTGGAACACAGGGATCCTGACTCCCTGCTCTAATAACTAGCCTGCACGTATCCCCATCTGAGCAGGACTGGGAGAGCCATACCTAAAGGAAAGGATGCAAACTGATTCTTTGTGTTGTAAAAACAACCCTTCCCCTCCCTTCTGCATTGTCCTGCCTCCCAGCTATTCTGGTCAGAACTGAACACTGGGATCATAGTCGTCCGCCATTCTGCAGGTACCATTCATGTTACCTGCTAGGAACTGAATTGGTGACTTGCTCCAGTGTAAATAGGCCTATACCTAGAAAGACCAAGGATATTCTGGGGAGAAGATTAAGCGAGCTCTTCCAGACGCAACAGTTTGAAACCTGCAGCAAGTGCTCGTATTCCATACTGCGAGGGCCATGCTTCCTGTACATCCACAAGCCAGTACTTTGCAATCAGCTCCTCCGGTGCGTGATGTACTTTGGTGGGTTTGGTATCTAATGCAGGAATGGGGAGCCGTAGGCTTGCAGATCACTGCAGTGCAGAACTCTGATAACCCACTGATGGGCTTCTCGAATGACTGGCATCAGCTCCTTCTGTGAAGTCCATTTCCCCCTTCCCATGTACCGTGCGTGTCGTGGGGCTGTACAGTGCAATGTGACGTTAGAACAAATGGGAGCTGGACAGCTCATGGCCAGTTTTCATAAGTGCTCATCTCCCCACAATGGGGAGCAAGATTTCTGCAAAGAACTGGGTGCGCTGGGCGCGGAGCTCACTTGAAAATCTAGCCCCTGCGGTGGGTGTTGAGCACATGAAAATCTGGCTCTTGAACTCCCAGATGAGCAATCTCATGAAATGCCTCTAAAATTTACGATCCGCAGCCTGCTGACTTAGGCTGAATGAAAACCAAAGGGAAAGTCTTGGCCTCGCTGAAGCCAAGGGGAGATTTGCCATTGACTTCAGTGGGGTCAGGATTTCAGGCTAAGTTTATTTTTTTTCCTCCTTAAGTTTGACAGGTCCGCTTGCATTTCTCTGACTTGCCCTATTATGCTGGAACTACGGTAGTGTTTGGTGCATTTTAGGGACATGGGAACTGGCGTCTGTTTATCCCAATCTGTGAAGCTGGCATGCAAATCCTATTGCCAGCTGTATAGGTTCCATTCTGTGCCAGTCCTGGTCCCGGCTCATTCCCATTGAACACTTAGGGAGCTGTCAGCCCTTGGTGTCTGTCAGGTGCTGACTGACAGCTGGGGAAGCGGCTTTGGAATGACAGGTCATTCTTTCATCTCCTTGGCCGTGTTTGTATAATGATGAGTTTGTCTTCATATGCACAGGATTGGAGCTGACAGTTAAAGTGGCTTTTAGCTCCTTGGGGACCCAATGTACCATGATTAAAGCCCTGGAATTGAAAAATTATATTTCTGCATGTAGCTAATCCCACTCATTCCTCTCTCCTAAAGAGCTCGCAAGCCAAAAGGGCTGCAGCGCAGAGAGGTGGGCCATTCAGGTATGTCTATTCCTGATGCATTATTGATCAACGGGGAAGTTAAGGATACGCTGCCTTATCACGATGCAGATATAACAGGCACTCTCAGCTGAGCAGATTTCTCCTCCCACCAGCTGTGATGTTTCAATCCCCTCTTGGTGCAGCTTTGGCAATCAAGCACTGAGCTGCCAGCCACTTCTCTGTTCACGATGGGGGTGGAATCAGGTGGTGGATATGAAGTGAGTTCACAGGGCTGGGTGCCGTCTTTTGAGAGCAATACGCTGGCCAGCAACAGGCAGGTGTGCAAGGGCCTCCCTGGGGGCTGGATCCAACTCCCGTTGAAATCAGTGGGAGTCTTTCCAGTGACTTCAATAGAAATTGGATCCTGAGGGAGCCTGCGCTGCTTGTCCTGCATGTCCCTCTGCATTTGAATGTGCAAATCGGAGGGTTGCATGTGCAAATACCAAGTTGCATGTGTAAATGGGCACTTCCTAGCACAATTATCTGTTTCCCACACAGATATGGTCTTTTGCAAATGCAAGCAACCATGCTCACGAAGAGCACAGGGTCATTTCAAGAAGCTACCTTTTTGGCAGGCCGTAATACATGCAGCCTTTAATTGCATATAAACTGTATACTAACCCAGGATGCTGGAACAATTTTTATAGTCGGGGTACTGAGAGCCATTGAATCAAACTGTAAACCTGCATTTGATGTAAACCACTTCAAGACAGAGGACTATGACAGTTCCAGCACCTATGTCCTAACCTGCTTTTCAGTATTGAAAATGGCAAAACAACATCTGTATTTATGTAGGATATGGCAATTAAACGCTGTTGCAGAAGGGCTGTCTGTTGGAGTGGCTAAAGGTGGAGGTGGAGTGGGCAGCAATTACCCTTTTTGACCTCAGCCCTGAGTCTAGATGAGTAGACAGAGGCCAAGAAGTGCTTCACGCTCTGGTCTTAAAGGCAGGCGCTGCTACCCTGGAGAAGGCTCTTGTACGGAAACCGGTGAGACGGTCACCAAGGAGAAGGAGGCACTTTCTAAACAAACGGCTGGAAGGAGAAGAGGAGGATTGAGAGAGACCAGTTCCATGAGGCAGGCTGGGACAAGTTCAAGGAGGCTTTCAAAACCATAAAGAGCTGTTCTGAAGTGGCTCCTGATGGTAACTATGCACACTTTAAATAACTGATATGAAGGGTGTGTGTGCATGTCCATTTAGAATATTTATTATAGAAACATGGGGCCAGATCCTTAGCTGGTGTAAGTAGCCATAGCTCCATTGATTTAAATGGAGCTATGCTGATTTAAGCCAGCTGATTTAAATTGAAGTCAGGAGACTAAATACCTTTTGGGTCTCTGCACCATGGCCTCTTTACTAGAGCTATTTCCCCCATGATTACTTGCAATAATCACCCTGAGCCTTCCACTAGTTCTTCTAGGCCAGTGCTTCTCAAACTATCTGATATGGCGGACCGGCAATTTTTTTCCAATGTGCCAGAGACTGGTACCATATTTGTGCCATATTATTATCATAGCACTATGGCATTATTATCAATATTATAATATGTGCTTCTGAAAACATAATATTTAATATTGTTGACTTTATAAACTGATAATTATTCTAATTATTTTTAAATTATACTATTCTTTCTTTCCTGGAAATTTGACGCAGATTGGCAGCCGATGGCTTGCAGACTGGAACTGGTCTGCGGATCACTATTTTGAGTAGCACTGTTCTAGGGGAACTTTCCCAGCATGCTCTTCTTTTACCTGGGCCTTTAAACCTGGGAGAGGCAGCCAGCTGAAACCTTAAGGTGGCCATTTTGTATGTGACTGCTGCAGGCTCATCCATACACATACAGGTGTGTATTTTTAGTTCCCAGTATGTGTTCTGGTTTCCTCCCCCTTTTTTAATTCCTGAGGAGGTTGCACTCCTCACACTGGGTTATGATTTGGGGGAACTGACCCACTGCTCTAGGGCCTAGAAATCAGTGGAATTGCTGGTGTAGTTATGAACTGGATCTTTCAAGAGGGCAAAGAAAGACCCAGTACTGCCACTATCTCCTTAAAACTTCCTGTTAACAAAGCAAAGACAATAGTGGTTGGTGACTGGTTATGCAGTGGCTGTTATAATATAGGTGTGGGCTTTTTTAGAAATAGGAGGTTTCTCTGGCCATTCTCATCTCTAATCACCTGTGGACTCTGAGGAAATCTACTTTCAGATCTGGACTTTTGAGGGTTGGTTTTCCCTCTGTGTCTGGTTGTTTACATCCCCTCAGCTTTTCCTCTCAGGCAGCCTGTTCTGTGGCAGAAGAAAAATATCCATTACTAATGTCAATCCTTTACATGCTCTGTCCACACAGGGGAGATAATTATCTATCAGTCATTTAGCACTGACTTTGTGACTGGCATCAGATATGCAAATGTAATCACAGTAACTGCCTCAGAGATGTTCTAGTCCAGACATTCTCAAACTGGGGGGGAGTAGAACGTATTCTGTGGGTGTGGGAGAAGCTTTAGGGGAAGAAACCTTCCTATGCACATTCAGAGCTGGGCAGCCAGAGACCAGTGGCTGCTGGTTGAGCACCCAGCTCTGAAGGCCGTACTGCTGCCAGCAGCAGCGGAGAAGTAAGGGTGGCATTGCTGGGTGGCTGGAGAGCAGTGGCTGCTGACTGGGTGCCCAGAAGGTGGCGGGTGGGAGGAGGGGATAAACTGCAGACTCAAAGAAGGTGGATGCGATCAAATGAGTTTGAGAACCTCTGTTCTAGTCTAACAGACGCACTGGAGAACCTTGTGACATACGGGGGACAGAAGATAGGGGAAGAAAGGGCATTGTGGTTATGTTGTATCAAGTATTTAATTGTAATTTGATGGGAATCTAGTTTTGCATGTCTGCAAGAAGTGAAACACAAATAATTACTCACTAATCTGGTAGCTGTTAGTCAATCAGTTTTCAAAAGGGGAACACTAGCAAAGAGTCTAAACTAGCAGCTAGTTGCATTAAGGATCACATTGCTGCTTATAGAGATCTAGGCTTGTAACAGGTCTATGGAAGATGAGCAGACTATACGAATCTAGCAGGGAAGTGGTAGTACAAAAAGCTATTTGGGACCAAAGGAAAAAGCTGGAGTGTTTGGAGGAGATAAATAAGTCGAGAAGGGGATTGAAGTGTGTCTGAGGTCGTTAGTGAGGGAGACTGGAGTTATGAGCAGGAAAGGAGACTGGGCTGGGGAAACTGAAAATCCTAAGGGGCTAGGAGGGGATTAGGAAGTGGGACAGCAGGGAGTCCCAAGGAGATGGTAAAGAAAATGAAGGCTATGGTTCAGGGGAAACAGGCAGCTGCAGATAGTCACAGGGATTTCCTTAGGTCCCTACTTGAGAGGCACAGTATAACATGGCATGACTTAGCACGGCACAGGCCAGCTTGGCACTGTATTAGCAGAGCATAGATACTCCTGGGAATGCACAGCAAACTGCCCCACAGCAGATCCATAAAATAGGAGAAGGCAGAAGGGAAGCTGCAGCCCAAGGGTGACTTCTCTGTCCAATCCTCCGTCCCAGCCGGGAAGGGTTCCTTTACAAGGCAGAATTTTTCTCCCTGCACCCTGAAAGGATAAAGAGAGACTAGGCCTTAAATCTTTCTTTCCCATGGAAGAAGAGGGTGTGTAAGGAGTTTCTCCCAGGCTTATCCTTTTCCACCAGCCCTCACCAAGAGGAAATATAGGCTGGAGAAGTTTGTCCTAATCTCACTCTCTTCTCCTCAAAGAGGAGAAACCTAGTTTCAACCCACCAGTGCAGAATCTCACAATCCCTCCTCAAGAACTATTTCCTTATTACGCCCAGCAGTGGAAGTTGACATTTTCTACCATGGAGGCTGTAGACAAGTCAGACCATGCTGCAGCTAACGGCACCAGGTAGTTCATCTTTCATCCAACCCTTTCTGATGGAGATTTTTAGTAAATCTCTAACAGCTAGAGATTTTTAATACAAGGGTCCCCCCACTAACCCACCTTTCAATGCATTTCTGAATTGTGTGTTGGTCTTGAAGATGCAAACATCTCCCCATGTTGGTGGTGGTGGGGAGTATTTTAAGCTCACATCTTCAAAGCACATGCACAAATGTTGGGTGCTTCAAGTCCAACTTCAGACATCTTGAGCCCAACTTTTGAAAAGTGGCCTCTGATTTTTGGTGCCCCCATTTTTATTTACATATTGATTCATTTGTGTTTTGTTTTGGGTGGCTTGCTGGATAGGACTTCTCAGTCTAGGGCCTGACTTCCCAGAAATGCCGGGCACTTGTAATTCCAACTGAAGGCCCCGTTCGAAGGTCAAGGCACCAAAAATGAGTGCCCATTTTTGAACGTGTTGGACTAAAGTGCCCATTTAAGGGTCAAGGTGCCAAAAATGAATGCTCTCTTTTAAACATGTTGGCCTTGAGGTATTCTGAGAAGGAGTTGATGATCACACATGGGAAGCCTAGGTGAGACTTTCAGGAAAGAATTGTTCTGGTGGAGATTTTTCGTTATGGTATTTGAAGGTCTTTGAAGGGTTTTCTGTTGTGGCATTTGGGAGGGCAAAAACTCCATTTCATTTCCCTCCTAAAGAAGGATGGTTTAGCACTGCAGCCCTGTATGTAAAGCAGAGACTCCTTGGGACTACAGGTTAAAATCCTGGTAGCGACAACTCTGCGGCACTCTGTGACAGATGAACTGAGGTCCATTGTGTTTGCTTTGTGTGCGCCTTTCAAAGGAGCCCTTAAGAAGTGAGCTCCTATCTTCTCTGCTGTGACTTTAAAAATTCCCTAGCTCCACTGTCTTTAGCCAAAAGTTTCCCTACCCCTGTTGTCATGTACATAGTCCATCCCATTCCTAGGGAACACTGCAGTCAATGCTAGAATGCGTTAACTAGAGAACAGCATGCGTCAGTGCTACAAAAGAGCCATGATGAAGAATATCCTACCCATCTGAACTAACAAGGGAAATTTAGGTAGGCAGAATGTAATTACCAAAACTGGATTTCAGCCAAGAAACAGACAAGCTTCTATATTCTCATGTGAGAGATCACAAGTGGTCAGAAATTTGGTTTATGATTCATCCTAAAGTCAGCAGGTTCTGATTCTGGTCTTGTTTTACACTGCTTTGACACAGGCGTGATTCCGAAGAGCCTGATTCCCCATTGCCTTGCACTTTGGGCAGTCGTTAACATCTGTGAAATTAGTGTAAAACGCTCCCTTTCTAAGCGGTTCGCACTCAACCTCTGCTCTGTGAGGCACTAAAGGAGAGCACAAGGCAATGGAATATCAGGCCCATTGACTTCATTGCAGTTATTTCTGATTTCCACCGACCCTGGGAGCAGAACCAGACCATAAAGGGGATTCTTTTGTTTGTGCTGCTGTTTATTCTTCAGTCTCCAGCGGAAGAGGGTCACTTCCTGCTTCTCCAACATCACTTCCTGCAGCAGCCTAGGTTTCCCTGGAAGGTCTCCCATCTAAGGTGACAAGGTTGCTCTCTTGGGAGATTAACCCGGTTTAGTTAGTGAGAGAGGTGCTGATCACCGCCCCAAATGGCATAGCAACATCCCTATTGGCTACCACCGGATGCGGGGGAGGGAAACTAGGGTCCAACGACCCAGCCATTGTGGGATTTGCCTTGCAGCATATTTAAAGGGTTTTGTTTATATTTAATTCTTTAAGCAATAGGGCTTCCAGTACCTCTTCAGGCTCTTACACATATAGCACCTTTGGAACAGAAGTCTTTTCTTATATGGTGCTGTACAAATATATACTGGGAGATTCCTTGCCCCAAAGCAGGCATCATGTGACTTGCCCAAGGTCACAGAGGAAGCCTGTGGCAAAAGCAGCTAAGTCTCCTAACCGAGAACCTTAACTGCAACAAGAGCCTTCCTTCGCTGTCTGGGCTTAAACCCCATGACACAAACTCCACCTACATTTGGACGGGAGGAAGTGATTGAAGAAGCCATTCTATCTCTTTTCCCATTATCACTTAATTTCTCTGGGCTCCTTCCTGCCAGAGACAGCAGGATTTCTGGCTGCTGTGTCTTGGCTGGAGGAATTCTGATTAAAACTATTTTAATAGCATGTTATTTTTGAAAGCCTTATGGGCTCAACACGCTGCATAACAGATCAGAGCAAGGGCAGGGTTTCCTGCAGTGAAAAAGGGGAGCGGCAGGGCTGGAGAGAGAGAGAGACTCAGTAAATCCAGCCAGAAGTGCTGCTTCTCCTAATGAGTCTCCCTGGGTTTTCTGGCTCTGAGAAACCTACAGAACTAATGATGAAGCCAGAGACCCTGGTAGCTGTGCTTATCTTAGCAGCAGGCACATTGGCTCATTGATTTAATGCAGCTTTGCCTCATAGATTTTTTATTTGTAGCTCGTGCGGGTCAATCGGGGAAAGCGCAAGGTAACGACGCCGTCCTGTTTGGGGAGTGAGCGAACGGGTAAAGATGAGGGCTAAGTGCTAGTGTCAGTGGCATAACAGATAGCTAGTCCCCATTCTGCGTGGCTGGGAGTAGTCCGAATGGACCTTTCAGGGAGGAGGGCCCCACAGACAAGTGCAGGAGAGCCGGGGAATGGGAGCTGGTCTGGCAAACATCTTCCAGGCATGTTCCTATCAGCCTTATTGGAGAGGCTCATCGTAGGCCTTCTGTTCTACCCTCTGAAAAGCCAGGCTCAGTGCTGGCCACATGAGCTCTCTTACCTACTTTGGGGAAACCAGTAATCAAGTATGGATGTTGGGTGGGAACATGAGGAAGCAGGGCAGGCTGTGGGGCCAGTCCTGCCATCACACCCACTAGAGTGGAGCTCTAAGTGAGTGGGACTCCACATGGCTTTCAGAGGTCTGTGCTAAAAGCTGACTGCAGGATCAGGCCTTGTAACTGGAAAGGGAAGAAGAACTCAGGTCATCAACAGAGTCTTAGAGGATCCAGCTTTGGAGCTGGGAGACTGTGCATCACAGCATTTGGATGAGATAAGAGAGCATCGGGTATATGGACACGGGGGCAACTGGTGACCATGCAGGGCACACACCCTTTGGGGTCTCTGTTCAGAAGAGAGCTCTCCTTATTGCTGCGAAAGCTACCCACAGGAATTGCTAAATCAGTGGTTGCAACCTTCACCTGCCACAGTCCTAATCAAGCGCTACAATCAGAGGTAGGGACTGAGAGAATGATAAAGAGAGAGAAATGTATAACTTTCTCTGCTTGAGCAAATTGTCCAATGAGCTGCTTTTGATTGTCTCAGATATATTCTTTATTCCCAGTTATTTGCTGATTGGAACTGGAAGTCTCCTAGTATTGGTCCTGTTTCCTAACCGGAGAAGCATAGCTATTAGAATTGGGCTTCTTGTGCAAATCTGTTTATGTCTATAGCACTCATCACTGGAGTATCTGGGTGCTTCATAAATGTTAATGAATTTATCCCCACAAAACCCAAGTGACGTATGATTTAACAGAGGGGGAAACTGAGGCACAGAAAGGTGAAATGACTGGGCCAAGGTTACCCTAGCCATGTCTATGCTGCATTTGAAAACCTGTGCCAGCGAGTCTTATAGCCTAAGCCTGTCTGTAGACTGGGGCTCTGCACCTCGCTCCATGCACCGTGGCTCTACTCACGTGGACTCTGTGCCAGAGTCGGGAATGGAACCCAGACGTCTCTGTGTCCCACTCTTTGTGAATGAATATTCAATAGTCACTTGACATTTTGCATTTTAAAATTTGCATAAACCTTCCTGCCAGCCAACGTGTTTGCGAGAAGCTTGTGCAGAGAATGAACACAAAGGAGGGTGCTACCAACGCTGGGCCAAATGGTGCTTTTCATGTGAATGAAGGCTTGCAGCAGATTTGTCCTGTTCTTATCACCTGCTGCATGGAGGAAGCACCCCCATGGGGATTGAAAGGACTCCCAAGGTTGAGCAGGGAATCATGGGGGAATATTCTCTAACTGTTCAAAACCTACAATTCCCCCCACCCCCACCCCATTTGTCACCTCTGACACTCAAGAAGCTGTAAAATTAGGGCACAGATCCACATGGAGCATACAATAGCACGAGTAATCTCCCCGGGCCTGCCTCCTCTCTGGGACAGCTACTATCAAGTGCTTAGGACAGGTTTGCTTCTTCATGCACAAGCAGGTTAGGATTTTTCCACTCCAGAAAGCAAAGCTCTGAGACAACTTCGTATAAGATATTTAACATGCGCTCAGTCAAAGTCATGCAGAGTATTTCTCTGGCTGGGAAAGTTTGCCATGTTCAAGCGCCATGGTTGTGCCTCTTTCTTCCAGGCTAGGCTGGGGGTCCCAAGGTGAACTCAGAAAGGCGTGTGGGTAAAGTGGGAACAGGCTGCTGTTGGCAAGATCCTGCAAATTCACCCTTCAATAGAGGTGTGTGTGTGGAGGCTGCTGATGTGATTGTTCAATGAGAGTTTATTTTGATGACACAGTACTGCTGCCTACATATTTCATTGGCGGGAGTGACTAGTTCTCTTGCTGGGGGTGGAGTTTGCTGGGAGTTCAAACAGCTTTCTGTCCACCATGGAATCCAGTTATGCTCTTGTTAAATTTACGGATTCCTCCCCCGCTTTCACTTGCTTCCAGATTCTTAGGCTCAAATTTTCTAAAGGTGCCTCTAATATTGGGTTCCTCCAGCCCAGGGCTTGGAGGCAAGAAGCTGTTTATTTAGCTGCCTAAATATGGCTTTGGGTGCCTAATTTTAGGCACACCAGTTTGAAAATGTTGGCAGCTCCCAATGGAAGTACCCAGAATGCAAGGCCGCTGCTGGGATGTGGGCGGCAGCAGCTGTTCTGAGCACAGCAGGCGACTTTCTCCTTAGCTGCCTGGGCTGAGGCGTCTGTAGAAGCCAGCCCTGGGTTTTTAATATTGATGGGCTAGGGAGAGAGCCAGCTCGGCACCCAAAAGAACGTGTCTGCTGGAAGCAAGGCCATTTGGGGAGCAAAGAATTGACCCACCCTTTTGATTACAATAATATTTTGCCCTGGCTGGGGGGCTTTCATCAGAACGCCGTGAAGAAAACGTTACCCTTGACAACACGCCTGTGAGGCAGGCAAGTATCAGCAGAGCCTGGGGAGATGGGACACCCTGCGAAAGCTCAGCCAGCAAACAGGTGGTAGGATTTGAGTCACATCCAGGAGTCCTGGATCCCGGTCTCCAGCTGTAACCATTACCTGCGTTCTCTGGCTCACATAGTCTTTAGGGAGAAGGCTGCTGTAGCATGTTGTACCAAGTCCCAGGGCTTTGGCCTGTCAGCTGAATACTCCCAAAGATGATACCATAATGAAGGCGGAGGTCATTTTGAAACAGGAGGTCACCACGGACTGTGCGAAGGGAGTAGCTGGTGCCTTAGCTCATAGTGTTCAACTGTTTGAACCAAGCTCCTGCCATTTTTGTCTCTGATCGTGCCGTTCAGAGAGGAAAATTTTGGCGCAGTCCCTGCTGGCCAGGACTGAGTGTCCCTAAATGCTGTTCCTTACTGAGCTAATGTAACTGTTTAAACCAAGGCAGCCACTGCTGGAACTTCATACAGAGGCAGGTTTGATTTATAATATGAGTCAATTACATCGCTCTGCCAAAATGCATAAATGGTACAAGCTGATGACTCAAAGGCAGCTCTCTATTTACATAATGGATTTGTTTCCTAGAATGGGGGAGGGATGTCTCTCTTAACCTCCATGGACCAAGCATAAGATGTCACCTCGGAGGAAAGGGCTGGCGTTTCAAATGCAGCGTGGGAGGCACTGTATTGGTGCTGATTTTTTGAGGTTCACAAATGATATCTGTCCAAATCAGCCCCTTAAATTTGAAATGCCACCCAAGAAAATTGATGGGATGGAATGTAGTGTATGTGGAGCTGTGTGAAAAAGAGCATTTGGATTTTTTTTTTTGAAAGCAGCATGTTTAGAAACACTGTGGGACTATGGTTTTCTGATCTAAACCTGTATCTTGGATGAACCTTCTCAGTAATTCTCTGATGCTCACCCCGTATCGATCTCTGTGTGTTTACATACACAGCACCCATCAGTGTAGACTCTAGCAAAGTTTCATCCTCAAAAAATGAACTTTTCCTCTCCCTCCCCCACCCTCATGAAATAGGCACTAGCCTCCATTTTAGGTATGGCAAATCTGAGGCATAGTGGTTAGGAAGTCATTGTCAGAGTTAGTATTAGACCTCAGGAGTTCCTAATTCCAAGCCCTTTGCTGGGGACACGACACCATGTTTCTATCCAATACTTGACATTCCTGCTCTGATGTGGTCTTTGGAATAGAAGTTGAGACAATAACAGCCCTGGAACATTCATCTGTGTCTTATAGATTCAGTTCTTGTGTTTTCAAGGACCTAAAGTCAATACAAGGTCTGTGCATCACTTCAGTCCTCAAAATAGGGTTTAAGCGGGACTTTAATTTGTGCATTGGCCTATCCTGATCCTGTTCGGGGGGCATACTTTACCCTGGGGGAGAGACATCTACTGGTGTCTGTCTTGCATGGAACAGGGCAACATCATTTTTAGGTGGAGAGACAATGCAAGATCAATCTTTGATTTGGTGTTTTGAGAGTGATGATCTGTTTTCTATTTAATGCATTCCAGCTCACCGATTACATCACCCTGCCATAGACTGAAAAGTGTGAGGACCTTTGAATACCGTGACTTTGCAAAGAAGGTAAGTGTAAGTTCAGCTGGAGCAGATGTTTCTCCAGTTACGATGCACTAGGGACATTTAATGTATTACGCACAGTTCTGAAATACAGTGCAGGTTCCGATACATAGCTAGGGGAGTTTTAACAATGGTGCTATCATACAAATTCATGTGAAATAACCTTGCTATAATATAAAACATATGCACTTCAAAAGTGTCTTTTAATAAACTGTTCTCTAGACTAGAATATGTGATGAATTAGAAGAAACTCTCAGACCTGTGCTATAATGAAAACCACTGTGACATCCTAATATCTTGAGAGTCTATTTATCATTTTGTATTACGGTGCTTCCTAGACTGCCCTCTCGCCCTGAAAATGAGGTTAAGGCCTTATTGTGCAAATTGCTCTACTTGCATATAGAGAGAGACAATCCCTGCCCTGAAGAATTTACAATCAAGCCTAGATCAAGCCGGTGGGGAAGAAATATTATCATTCCCCCACTACCCCAGGTTGGGAAATGAGGCATAGAACGGTTAAGTGAATCACCCAAGGTTACAGAAGAAGTCTGTTGCAGAGTTAGACCACCCTCCTTCTGTTCCTGTGGCACTATCCTCTCTAAGATAGTTTATTCTTGGGCAGTAAAGTGATGGGAAGCCTCTTTCAGGCCATACTTTGACACAGGAGGAGCGGGAGCAGGAGAGATGGAGCATGGGCAGGATGCACTTGGTGGAGGGGGCAGAACGGGGCAGGAAACGTGAGGCAAGGATGAGAAGAGGCGGGGCCTTGATGGAAGGGGTGGAGTTGGGGGGGTGGGGCCTAGGGCAGAGCAGGGGTCAAGCACCCCTGGGGAAATGAGAAAGTCAATGCCTCTGCCCTGCCCTCCCACCCCACCCCCCCAACAAACCCCAAACTTTAAATTTTGGTTGAACCAAAACCTTGGATGTAAACAAATCTGAATTTTAAGAAGCCTCACTCCAGAGCAGATCTTCACAGGAAATAATTCACACTGGGCATAGCTCCCTTCATCCCAAAGTAGGTTACAGCTTCATAGGCTACCATTAAAATGGAGCCACTGCTGGGGAGAAGAGATTCAGCCAACAGTAGCAGTACGGCAGCAGCACTTCAGTGGTGGGTGAAGTGACTTCCTGTATGTGCAGGATGCCTGGCTTGACCGGTGAGGTAGGTGGAAACATTTTTGTTCTCGATACAGTGTGGAAAAACATGGGGGATGAAATCTGGGTCTCATTCAAGGGTCTTGCCAGAGGAGTTTTAATGCGAGAAAAGATTTAGGTTTTAAATAGAGTGGGTCAGAAACCAAAATTTCTGTTCCCTGGGAAATTCTGAAAAGAAAAAAGAAAAAAAATCCATTCCAAACGGGAGCAAAAAGCCAAATTTTTCCCATTTCCAGCAGGAGGAAAGTTCCGAGAAATGCTGATTCGGAACAGCTTGAGTTGTTGTAGTAACGGCGAAACGTTTTGGTTAGGCTCTTATATTGAAATAGAATAGTAAGCAGAACAATAAACACAAATATTTAAATACAACATATAGCTGAAGTGAAATGTTCTGGCGTTATTGAAACGCAGCGAGGAAGTCAAAGCGGCGTGTGTTAACGCTTCCCATAGAAAACGTTGTTGGAATCCTCACATTCCCCACTCACTGTTTTGATTCGGCTGAAATTGAATCTTTATGACAGAAAACTATTCCGTCAATTATTTTGACAGGCTCTATTTTTAAAGTCTCCTCTATGGTATATTTTACACCCCCCCCCCCCATCTATCGATAAGATGAAGGGCTGGCTTCACCCCAGCAGGATTTGAATCTACATTTGGCAGATAGCCTAGGTTTTCCCAATCCAGTGCTTCAAATGAGTGGAGCCTACAAAGATGCTGTCAGTGACCAACGCCCCAAGGCCTGTAGGTATCAGCACAGCTGCATTTCAGTTTTATTAATAAAAGGCATTCGGTGCCCTTTGCAATCCACACACAGAGCTGAGCCTTTGTAGGTTGCAGCTGAGGTCGATTGTTGCTCTTCGGCGGTTTATTACCTTACCACGGGACTAATAGTTAACATCCTGCATCTCAGGCTTGGAGGCTGGGAAGCAGAAAGGAAGAGGGGAGTGTGTGTGTGTGTATGTGTGTGTGTTTCCTTTTTTTCCCCCACTTCCTTTCTCTCTCTCTCTCTCTCTCTCACTCGCTCTCTCTTTTTTTTGCTGAAAGTACAAAAAAAGGTTCTAATGATTTACTCCCTGGCACGGCGGGCCAAGACCTGCGGGCAACAGCCAATCAGCAGCCACACAAGAGTCCATTTGGAGTAGTGCCATGGAAGCCAGGGTGTTACTGCTGTTGTCAGAGGAATTCAGCAAAAGCTCCAGCAAGGGAGGCCTTGCAGTAGAGGGAGAACCAGACCTTTGGAGCTCAGACTGGGGGATCAGATCGCTGATGTGAACCTGACTCCTTTAGCATGGACGCTTTACCCTGTTGTTGGACCAGCAGCAGAGACATTAGCTACGAATTCTAATACTGTTGGTCAGGGCCTGGCTAACTGTATGCATCCTTCCGAGCAATATCCAGCACAAAATTTCAGTCCAGGTTAGAGGACTGGGCCGATGAGCCAGCATAGCTCAGGGCTATGGTACTGCCAGGGTGTCCCAGTTTAGAAATGGGGTATGCCAATGAGTCCTGTCCTTTATTCTCTAGGCCTGACTGTCTTGTCCAGGCCAGGAGTTAGGGAAACCTTGTATGGTGACATTAGGAGCTTGAGACAACCATGTGTCACGGGGGGTGGGGAAGTCTCTTTCCCACACACACACACACACCCCACTTCCTGGGATTCCCAGTGATTCTTAGCCAAGCAGTAGATCAGAAGGTTTATTGGAGATGCCAGGAACACAATCCAACTCCGAGCTTATCAGTACAAACAGGCTCCCTTACTCAGGCCCTGCTGGGGGGCAGGGAGATGAGACCCCGAATCCGGGATCCCCACCTGCCTTTCCCAGACCGCTTCTACCTGATTTCAAACCCTCCATCCGTCTGCCTTCCTTTGTTCACTTCCCGGGTAGGTGTCAACTTCCCTCCCCCTTCTCATCTCAGGTTACAGCTCCACATATCTCCCTTCAGAAAAGCCTCCCCTCCCTGCAGTGAAACTTTTGACATCATGTCTACCCTCCTCTCTGCTTGTCACACCATGGGGTCTATCTGTGTCCAGCAATCTCTGGAGTGATTTCCCCCCCACCCATCACTGCAACACAGTCCTGTCTTTTTACAGGGGAGAGGCAGTATGGCCTGATGGATACAGCATGGCCCAGCACTCCAACTCTGGGTTCTACTCCTGACTCTGCCACTGGCAGCTGGGTGACCTCAGGCAAGTCACTTCCCACCCGGTGCCTCAGTTTCCCCATCAGTGAAATGAGGCTAATGGTAGTGATACTCCTGTTTTGAAGCCAGTCCATACATGTCTGCTGTTCAGGACCGCCTCGCCAGCAGGGCTGGTCCTAGACCAAATGGTGTCCCCGCCGAGAAATGTCTTTGGCAGCTTCCCTCCATTTGTTAAACTTTTGAATACCTTTATATTTTGTATAGTTTGTAGCCCATTTCATGACTTTACTGTGCAATTTACATGCATGATTTAATCCCGGTCATATAAGACAATAAATTTGCATGCTAGGATCTGTACAACAAAAATGCCCCTACCCCCCCCCCCCCCAAACCCAGCACCCTATGCTGTTGTCTGAGTTGCCTGCCCCTAAATCCGGCCCTGCTCACTAGACCAGGGACTGCAGTTCAGCGGTGGATGGGACAATCCCAGTGTGTTTACCATCAAAGGCTGTATAGAAATGTAAGATGCTATTGTGATCGAAGCGTTCGGCTTGCATTCTGGGAGCGCTGAGCCCGGCAGCAGGCAGGGCAAGGGTTAATTAATGCTCAGCATCGTAATTCTCCTGGGTGAAGCTGTGCTGGAGGAAACAGAGACATTGATTTTGTTTTTTTATCTTTTGCTTTAAAAAGAAGAAAAGAAAACAAGCCCCCAAATAATAATCTATAGATCAACAAACCCATGGAGGGTTTCATAAATGAGAGTGCTTCCAGGAGAAAGCGGAGAGTTGTGCACAGGACCGCATGACAGCCTCTGCCACCCTTTGGAAATGAGTCTAATTGTCAAGACTTACCTTGAGCTTTTGGCTTCTTCCAGAGGTGAGAAAGGGCCCATTTCCCAGAGCCGCACGGCTGGGTAAGATATTGAGCCTGATGCTTGTTAACATGAGAGACAGAGAGAGAGAGATGAGCTGGTATTATTTTTTTTTATTCTTTCGGTAGATTTTGTGATGGTACGTGTGTCTGTGAATCGTAACCCCTCACTGCCCTCAGGCATCAATAGCTGTAACTCAGGGAGACACTCATAAACCTGGGGGCAATGAAGAATCATCAGGCCTTCCCTGCATCCTCCTCTGTTTCTCTCGCCCCCCGTGCGGCTGGCAAAACCATGCAGCGGAACCAGAGCAAAGGTCTGGGACCTCTTCAGCACTTGAAGGGAGACCTGATTAAACAATTAGGGAGAAGCAGAGAGGAGGATGAGCGTCCCTTCCCTTTCTGGGGGATGATTATTGGGCATCTGCACTGTAATAGTATAGAGTGACCCTAGCTAACACTAGGGCCCTGTTGTGCAAGGTGCTGTACAGACACATCACAATGATACAAAAAGTGAGCTGTCATCTCAGAAACACTGTTGAGCCCTGAGGCCCCCATCAGAACTGCAAAGTGCTATGATATTCTATGATGCATACAAAGAGCAAGGTGCTGTCCCTGCCCAGAAGAACATCCATTCTCAGCTGGAAGAGATCTGAATTCATGGCTCCGGAGGAAAGGGCTTGTATGGGAGAGACAAATGGTAGGAGCAGAAGGAAGATAAACAGGTGAAAATTCCTCCATGTGACCAAGCCATGTACTCGGCCTCTGAAGAGACTAGTATAAAATTAATTCGTTGGAGTTCTGACCTGACCTCCATGTACACTGTGGTCAGCGTGCATGTGATTGTGTACTTACGTGAGTACTAGTGTGTGCGAATGTACGTGGATATCCATGGACTGTAAGTGTGGATGTGGATGTTGATTGTGCAACTGTCTTATGGCAGGCATGTCCCTACAGACATATAAATACGATCTGGGTGCATGATAGCATGCCCCATGCAAGCACAGATGAGTGACATTATCATTCACATATGGGTGAAAGCATCTGTAGATTTGGGGGTCTCTGTTCAGCAGTGAAATCAGGCCCAGGATTTCAGAGCTCACATGCCCACAGCTAATTTGTAAAGCAGAACAGGGAAGCAGCCCAGGTGGGACCTCTTTGATAAAACCCTGCTCATCTTAACTGGGTCACATGCAAATTTTAGCTCCGATCTGTATCCACAGTGGAGTCTGGGTCTGGGTCAATATTGTTGCCCGTCGAAGGGAAGGTGGCCTCGTCTCTGTGATGCTCATGGCTTAGGCAGTAGTCAAAAGGTGGAGGAAAGGAGATTTAGATCTTATTCCCTGTCAGGATTGCTCAGTGCTGAGAAGCCATTTTCTTTTAGTGAGCTCTCAGTCATCCAAGTTACCCTGAGCTCTCTGTTCTGCTTGGTTTTCCTGGCTCTCTTTGCAAATCCCTTTCTCTCCGCCCCCTCCTCTCCCCCCGCCGCCTCCTCCAATTTAGTCAGCAGTGAGAGAGCAAAGCTTTTCCATAGGCTGTTCCGTGTCAGGAGTTAACATCTTGTAGCAGCTTCAGCAGTCTCAAGTGGGACCAGATCCACAGCTGTCAGTACCTAATTAAATCTTAACAAGTAGAGCTGGCGTCATTCATGCCAGTCTCTTGACTTCAGCCAATAGCCTGAAGATTCTTGCTGAAGGGGATGTGCGTAGCAATATTTAGTTTATCATTATCGCATGGAAAACTCAAATCCACCAGAGTGCATTCCCATTATGGGCCAAATTCTGCCCTAATTTATACCCCGTGGAATTCCACTCACTTCAAAGTGCCATAATTCAGGGCGGGATTTGGCCCTTTGGGCCATATCCAGCTTGGAGTGAAATGAGCACATAGCATTCTCATCACAGCGTATCAGCAGGGTTTGAGTGTTGGGCTTTTTGCACTGCAGCACAGACTTCTGCTGTATGAGCTAAAGGAGTTGTTCCTTTCGGGGGGACTCAGTAGTAGGTTGTTTTCTATATGGAATAGGTACTAGGGCCACTTGGGACAAACTTTACTAGGTGTATCTCTCATGGAAGTCTGAGTCATAGTCAATAGAACTGGTTGGGAATTTTCCAACAGAATGTTTTTTTGGTTGGAAAATGCCGATTTAGTCGAAACTGAAACTGTTCGCAGGAAAGAGTCAGTTTCAACGAATTTCTGTATTCAAAACAAAATTTAAATTTGTTTTTAAATGTTGACATGTTCCGTTTTGATATTTCTGGAAAGAAAAGTTTCGCTTTTCAGTTCAGAAGGGCTCTTCATTTTGCAATTTTAGTTAATTTATACTAAAAAAAAATCTATTTTTAAAAAAGAGGTCAAAACCAAATTGTTTAGGAATTATTGAAATGAAACATTTTGATTGACCCAATTCCAAATTATTGTTCAGATTAACAGTTTGAGAACATTTTTGAGATCCTGACTTTTTGTCCTGATTTGGGATGGGGCATTTTTTTTCTTTTTAAGCCTCAAATTCTTATGTGGTGGGAAACCTATTTCCTACCAAGCTCTAATGGTCATGAAGGCCCAAGAGATGATTCAGATGACATGTTCATGTTGCACATCTCCCAAATGTCCATCTTGTTCAAGATTGTGTGTCCCATTTTCTGGCCAGTCTGGCTTTCTGCAACTTGCCCTGCATCCGCTGGGACTGGCACCAAACGGCTGTCCTGCAGCCCTGGGGAAATTTCCTTGACTGCAGGGAGCCCATGTCTAGTGGACCAGACCCATCAGTGCCATGTTGCCTTTGCAGGAGCCCATAGGACTGGGTATGGGCCAGGTGCAGGAGGGGGCATGGCCGAGGGCAGACCTGCCTCTTGGCCATTCTGTATATCTACAGTGTCCCATACTGGCCCCCGCAGCTTCAGAATAGCTGGGGAGAAATGCAAGCCCCCGCCAGCAAAGATGCCTTCCCGCTGTACATACAGGGAATGTTTCTTGTATTGGTCGGGATCAGATCTGGATAAACTAATATATTCAGCTGGGTGACATTTTCACAGCCAACCAGAACACATTGGCTGGGTCCAGTGCAAAGGTTTTTGGCACAGCATGTTCTGTACCTGTGTAACACGTCTTGCTGGAAGATCACGAAAGCCCTTTCAACCAAGGACAAATAAAGCTAGAAGCACAGGAATTGGCCGCCTGGATCAGACCTGACGTCCAGTAGCCCATTTTCCTGTCTCTGACAGTGGATAGCACCAGATGCTTTGGGTGAAGGTGTGAAAGAACCTCACAGGAGGCAGTTGTGAGACAATCTGTCCATCGCATTTGGTGTCATTTGATTCCTAATAGTTAGAGAAGGGTTTAAGGCCTGAAGCCTGAGACTGAACATCTCTTACAGTATGTTTGTTATAATTAATGATGTAGGCAGCGTAGTTGTGGCTGTGCCAGTCCCAGGATTTTAGAGCTGAAGAAGAGCTCTGTGTGGCTTGAAAGCTTGTCTCTCTCACCTACAGAAGTTGGTTCAATGAAACGTATTACCTCATCCACCTTGTCTCTATAATTAATTATGGTAACTGTGGATATACTTCATATAAACTTCCAATCCCTTTTCTTTCCTGTTCTCATTCAACTTTGTTTTCATTCCATGAATTTCACAGTTATTTTTCAAAATGCTACAAAGTTTCATGTAGTTATAATTTTTAATTAAAAAAAAAACCTAACTTTTTCTCATGGTGACAAGAAAACAAGCAAGTGAAAGAGAGCCAAGCAAAACACCAGCGGCAACAAACTGGTGATAATCCATAACCGACTGGGCATTCTCCTTGCAGGATCTGGGCCAGATTTTACTCTTACTTCTACCAGTGTAAATCTATTCTATTGCAAACATCATAGGGTAATTGAAATTTACGCCAATATGAGCTGGATTGTGCTGCTGAAATTGAGAGCAGAATCTGTTGTGTAGATTCTGAAGTGAGGCATTCTGGGCTTGCTGGGCACACTGCATTTCCAAACTGGTGGGTTTGCTCTGGGCACATTTTTCTTGTTTTAAAACCAAGGCATAGAAAAATCTAACATCCACTTTCTTGCCGTTTTCCACTCCCTTTCCCCTGCAAATGGCTTATTAAATAGCCCTGAGCTGGATGGCGTGAAGATGCATCTTATTCCTTGCCTTGCTGTCCTCATGCCTGGTTGCTCATAATAAATCACCAGCAACCACAGGAAAGTGGGGGGTTAACAATGCATGACTCTGTCTTCTATCTCGTACCCAAGAGGGACTGAGGAGTGAGGAATGACCGAGGTGTTGTTGTTTAAAAAGGAAGTGCCCAGACTCTGACATGTAATGTATGAAATAATACAGATGCCCCAATGTTGCTGGGAAGAACTTGGTTCTGAACTAACAACACAGAAGAATGGTGCTCTTAGGAGTTAGTACTGGGATGTATGTTGAATATGAATGGATTTGTGCACAATGGGTTGCCTCATTGATGTTTTGATGGCCCCTCTGGCAAGATGATCTGAGAAAAAGAAGAGAGCAGAGACTGCACACACATTCTAGTGAGTTATCCAGAAAAGAGCTTGAGAGAACAAGAGACAATTATAGAAGGAAGCAGGGACATGATTTTCCTATGTAATTTCAGTCACCTAGAACAGTCTACCTGGCCCCATAAGAGAATCCTTTTTTGAAAAAGCTGCCTCTAACCGAGGGGATCAGATATATGTTTCTGCTGCTTTCATTATCAAAAGTGTATGTATTAGCTCAGTTTTCAGTTGGAATTCAAGAAGTAAATGTTTCCTTCCTAGCAATTTTATATATTTATCCCTTTGGCTAAGGCCTTTGATTCCAAAAAGTGCAATTAGCGAGTGCTGGATGTGCAGTTTGATTTCTAACAAGCGAAACTCCCATTGTAAATGAAAAGTGGTGCTTTAATAAAAAGCAGCATTTCCTTACCCTGTTTCTCCATAATTTATTCTGACTGATATATACATGAGCCAGTATGCAGGCACACACACGGATATATAATATAACATCGATTTTGTCATCCATAGACCTTAAAGCACTTTAGAAAGGAAAGGTAAGCGGCATGATTTATAGAACCATGGAATCACAGTTTTGCTTAAACAGGAGGCATTTATTGAACAAAACAGCTACAACTACAGACGTAGACAAATGGGTTTCCACGCAGCTTGAGTTCCAACTCAGTATGGCTTTATTTACCGGTGACCAGCCCCTGTATGGAACTCAATACTGAACACAGAGAAATCTAGTGGCTGAATAATATAACTACAGGTAAACATAATTGCAGTAAATTCATGGTACCTTAAATACTGCATGCAATTCTGGTCACCTCATCTCATTTCAAAAGATATATTAGTGTTGGAATATAAAGTAAAGGGCAACAAAAATGATTAGGGGTATGGAACAACTTCCATACGAGGAGAGATTAATAACACTGAGACTGTTCAGCCTCGAGACGACTAAGCGGGGATATGATAGAAGCCTATAAAATCATTGCCAGTGGATGTTGTGAAGGCCAAAAGAATAATTGTGTTCAAAAGAGAACAAGATAAATTCATGGAGGGTAGGTCCATCAATGGCCATTGGCCACGATGTTCAAGATGCAACCCCATGCTTTTGGTGTCCCTAAACCTCTGACTGCCAGAGGCTGGGATTGGATGACCCAGAATGGATCACTTGATAATTGCCCTGTTCTTTTCATTCCATCTGAAGCATCTGGTACCAGCACTATCAGAAGGATACTGGGCTGGATATACCATTAGTATGGCCCAGTGTAGCCATTTTTATATTCATAGACAGTTTTGTTGTCCTCATTTTAAAAAAGAATGTTGAAAAATTGGAGAGGATTCAGAAAAGAGACACAAAAATGATTCAAGGGCTGGAAAAAAACACCTTACACCTTTGGGCTTCTGAGTAGCTTGTCAGAAAGAAGACTGAAAAGTGACTTGACAAGTATGTGTATATGTACAAGTACAAGGAGAAAATACTGGGTACTAAAGGGCTCTATAGTCTAGCAGAGAATGGCATAACAAGAACCAGTGGCTAGAAGCTGAAGCCAGACAAATTCAAATGAATAAGAAGTCATGAATTTTTAACAGGGAGGGTCATTAGCCATTGGAGTGAACTACCAAGGAAATTGATGGATGTCTTCCTTTCTGGAAGACATGCTTCAGCCAAACATGAGTTATTGGGCTCAGTATAGGGGTAACTGGGTGAAATGTAAGGGTCTATGATATACAGGAGGTCAGACAAGATGATCTAATGGTCCCTTCTGGCCTTGAGCTCTATGAATATATTTAGCCATTATTAGAGCAGCCGATGCATGTCGCTTGGGTAGTTTTAGTCTCTATTGCAAAGTCTTTAAGTTGTTTTCTGTCAACTCTGTCATCTTTTATTGTGATGTTGGCAAATTGTTCTGAAGCTGCCTAGAGGGTCAGATCTTTTCATTTCATCTGCTCTGCGGTGTTTCTGTGACAGCTGTCACCTTGGTAGCTAAAAGTTGGAGAGTTTTACTTCGGTTTTGTTCGGTACCCAGGCACAACTTTTGTTGCCTTGGGAAAATACGTCAGAAGCTGAGATGGCCACATCTTGCACAAATCCCTCGGTGAATGGTGTATGAAGATTTTAAGTCAGCAAAATCCCCTTGACGGGGGATAGGCCCAACACAGCATGTATTTTACCCTCCATGTACAAGGATCTACCTGCTCACCAATATACAATTACATATGCAGGCCCTCCCTTACCACACTCATGTGCAAAACCCATGTTAATCTTTCCCCAGTGATTAGCGCGATGGGTACATTACCATACAGGTTGGGTTTAGTGTCTGTCATCAGCTGGGCATGAATATTAGTGTGTGGATTCAGACAGCATCACTGGATGGCCTGCAGGCCATGTGCTACTGCACAGGTTTTGACCGGGTGGCTGAGAATGGGTGTTGCTACTATACAGCGTACAGACACTACTGCATCATTTATACTGGCATAGCTGTGTGGCCAAGCTAGATGTAGCTGTGCCAGTCCTGTTAGCATTGCTGTATGGCAGATGCGGTTGTTATATTTTTGTTAGGTAATGGGTGTATTTTTAACATCCGATCCTTTTCACGGGAGCTTTTCTGGTAGAGACATTAACAGGGAAATGATTCTGGATTAATCCAGTACCCTGCACAAGCAATCAGTAACATGGACCTAACAAACCCCACCTTCCTTTTCTATTACTGCAAAATGCTTTAGTTCAGGGGTTGGCAACCTGTCAGAAGTGGTGTGCCGAGTCTTTATTTATTCACTCTAATTTAAGGTTTCGCGTGCCAATAATACATTTTAACATTTTTAGAAGGTCTCTTTCTATAAGTCTGTAATATAGAACTAAACTATTATTGTATGTAAAGTAAATAAGGTTTTTAAAATGTTTAAGAAGCTTCATTTAAAATTAAATTAAAATACAGAGCCTCCCGTACCTCTGGCCAGGACCTGGGCAGTGTGAGTGCCACTGAAAATCAGCTCGCGTGCCACCTTTGGCACAGGTGCCATAGGTTGCCTACCCATGCTTTAGTTAATCACACCGATGCTCAGACATCTTGCAATGTACCTTCGCAATCCTAGCCTAGCAAAGAATTGGCCCCAGGCTGAAATGCAACCACTGGGGTACAATCAAAACACAACCATGCAACTCGTAGCACCAACAGAGTGCCATGTGGTAAACGGGTACCCTAATTTGTCTTGTACTCCAAAGAGGCTATAAAAAGCCCTGCTTGGGTTTGCCCCGGATTTTGTTTGATCAGCATTCAACAGCGCTGCCATCTTACGAAGGGAGAAACAACAGGGAAATTTGAGAAGGAGCTGGAGATGAAAGGAAAGCAGTGAGTAGGAAAACATGCTGTTTCTTAATTGAGCCGGAGGTGGTGGGGGAAGGAGGGTGACATAGCCTGCAGCTCTTAGCTTATGAGAGTGCCGACTGATCTATCTCTTTCCCTCAGGTGGGTGTTTGGGTGCCACCTCTCATTGACTGTCATGCAGGAATGATGGATTGATAAGCAAGCAGAAGAGCAAGTGCATGATATGTACATGTATTGCCTTTGCTTTTCCCCTGCACTGCATGCAGTGTGATGAGTTGCCTCTCGACTGTACCATGGGGTTGGGTTTTTTTTACAAGATCCCACCCTCTTCCTTTACCCTGAGCAAAGGAACTGGCATGTGGAACAAAGGGCCGGCAGTAACAAATGTGCTGGGCACATACAGGCACAGAGGGGCTTCACACAGCGCAGAGTCAATCTGTGGAACTCCTTGCCTGAGGAGGTGGTGAAGGCTAGGACTATAACAGGGTTTAAAAGAGAACTGGATAAATTCATGGAGGTTAAGTCCATTAATGGCTATTACCCAGGATGGGTCAGGAATGGTGTCCCTAGCCTCTGTTTGTCAGAGGGGGGTGATGGATGGCAGGAGAGAGATCACTTGATCATTACCTGTTAGGTTCACTCACTCCAGTGCACCTGGCATTGTTCACTGTTGGTAGACAGGATACTGGGCTAGACAGACCTTTGGTTTGACCCAATATGGCCATTCTTATGTTCTTGTGTGTCTTAGTTCACCAGCCAGCTAAAAGCCAAACTCTTTGGGCATTGGTTTTGAGGTAAGGGAGAAGAATATCTTACAGGTCTGATTCTGTTTTCACCCGTACCCGTGTAAATCAGGAGTAACCCCACTGAAATTAGACTAGTGAGAGAGGCCCTGCTTCTGTTGAAAGGCCATGGTATTAAACGAACTTCTGTTCATTTTGCAACAGCAGATGCTGCTTTGCTGCTCTTTCTTTACACATACCGATGCCTGCATTGTCTCTCTTCTACAACTGGGGGGAAATGAGAGATGCACAAGGTGGGACCAGTCACTCTGAATTCTCTCAGTCTTGGTGCTATACCACCTTGTTGTTTGCAGACTAAAACCAAAGAGCCAGTGTGGGAGAGGGGCAGAGAGGAGTCCTCTGTGCTTCTCAGTTGTACAGCTGTTTCCCTCCATTTTGCAATTGGCAGCAGTTGAGGGGCAGGGGAATGAGGTAGGGAAATGAATTTTGGCCAAGTGAGATGACTTGCCTGGGTAGGTATGGCGGTTTAGTGGGTCAGATGCCAAACTATGACTCACTAATCCTGGATTCTAATCCTAGTACTTGATGATCTTGGGGGAGTCTCAGTTCGTCTACACTGAAATCAGATGTATGACTGCAGCATCTATAGACATACCTGAGCTAGCTTTGCTGTCGGTAGTTTCGATACCATGGCATCATGGGTGAGCACACAGAAGTCTAGGGTCACAGATGGACTTGTACAGCTCATTCTGCTGCCACTTTGTTGCTATTGTCATTCAAGATAGTCCAGATCAAAGCAAGCTCAGGTCTCTCTACACATGCTCCATTCACACTTTGGATTGCAGTGTGGACATACCCTCAGAGTCACAATTTCTGCTTCTGTAAAATGAGGATAGTGATAGTTACCTAGTAAATAACATTTGGCTTTGGGGAGGGAGAGATGGGACTAGAACTTGAAAAAGCCCTTCCTACCAACTCTGGATTAATCCATTTGGGCAGTCAGTATGGATGCAGATAGCATACATGTGTAATTGTATCTCTCTCCTCCACCTCCTATATGCCACTTGTATTCTTAGGCCTCGAGGCCACTATGGGATCTGTGTCAGTGGTCCCTTTAGCCCATGGATGGCTCCATCAAAGTCAAGGTATAGAAGTCTGCCCATTCTGATGTAATTGCCAGCTCAGAGTCTTAGACCTCATGAGGGCACTGGAATGGTTACAGTTAAGCAAATATAGAAATCTTTGCAGGAATGAAGTCTTAGATTGTACACTCTTTGAGGGAGGGAGCATGTCTTCATATATTTGTACAGCACACAGCTTAATTGGGCCTGATCCAGACTGGAGCCCCTTGGCACTATTGTAGTACAAATATTTAATAAATATAATGAAGATGAAAGTGCTGGTAAAGAACTTATGCTCATTTCTGCACTCCATCCCAGCTCCATTTAACAACGGGGAATTCTCCACTGGCTATCTGCGGCCACTTTAAGTGTTGCACTGTTGTCATCGTGCAAAGTGGCCTTAGCAAGCCAGTGAATCCAGACCTTGTTTAAATAAATAAATAAATTCATCTAGAGATGCAGCTAGAAACACATGTTAGATGCAATCACATCTGAGTGGGCAGACATGGTCCTTGCCCCAGAACATCTATCTATCTATCTATCTATCTATCTAATCAGATGCATATAAAATATTTCTCTTCCGTACTCAGTGACAAAGGGAGACTTTCAGATGCATCTGATTTTAAAACATAACCTCACTGAACTGTCATCTAGAGTGGGACATGAAATGATTTTCCCAGTCTATAAGAATTTTTGAGATTTTGAAAATTTCTCCTGTCTTGATCTGTCTTGAATTGCAACAAAAAGTCAAAATCTCAAAACATTTTGAGATCCAATAATTTGAAATGGAGTGGTGGTGGTGGGGGGGGGGGAAATTTGGTTAATTCAAATATTTTGTTTCAAATTTGATCTCTTTTTCTGTTTAAACTCTTTTTTTGTAATGAAATTTAACTAAAATTTCAAACCAAAAAGTCATTTTGAACTAAAAAATGAATCTTTCCATTTAGAGAATGCCAAAACATCCTGTTTCAACAACTTCTAAACTTCTTTTCTTCCAAAAAATGGTAGAGTTGGAAGATTTTTCCAAACAGACCTTTCTGTTAAACAGTTTTGGTTTGGGGACTAATTAGCATATTCCGACAAAGAAATATTTAACTGGAAAATTCCCAGCTGGCACTACTTTCATCTGCTTCTTACGATGTTTTGCTACCTTTGCTGATCCCAGGAAGAACTTTATACATAAGCTCCATGTGAGTGGGAACCAAAGTGGTAAGCCAAAAACCAGGCTCGTTGAGAAAGTAAGGGACTATTTTCAGAGAGCCAGACCGAGATCTGTGGGACTATAGTAACCTGTGAAAGGTGGTAGAGACAAATTTACTTGAACTCTTTCACTGCTGGTTGCAATGTGCAGACTGAAATTTCCAAGCACCAAGATGCCCTGCATACAGAGGGACATGCATGTTCTGTGTTCAAAGGTACCTGGTGAGCTAGTCCATCTGTAATATACCTATGCAGCGAGCAGCAGCACATCTGCTTTTCCAGCCTGCACTTTGATCTCCTGGCTATTCTCTCCCCTGCCTCCTGTCTCCTCTCCTCCCTGTGCCCCCTCATTCCTTTAATTACGTTGTAGAAAAGTCTCACAACTCAGCGATTCAAGGTGGCATTTGAGAGAAATGATTCCCTTTAGCATTGCTGACAGCTAATTTGTGTAAAGTTTAATTACAGCTAGCATTAATTAACTGGCAGTGTGTTGCGATACTAAAGAGAGACCATCTGTTCTTAAAACTGCCTCCCCCAAATTTCAACCCCTAATAATTTTGTTGCCGTGGAGGTTGTTACATTGGACACAATGCAACTGCAGCCACTCTAGAAGGAGTTCATCCCTCACTTTATATAGAGGGCCAAATGCTGAGGATGATTCCTGGAGTTGCTATCACGTAGCAATCAGCATTTGAATAACATGGATTCATTACACTTCTTACAGTCCTCTCCAATGTTAATTCAGGAAAGTTTTCTTGCAGTATCATCTATCATGTATTACCCATTTCTTTGTGTGTATGTGCATGTGCTTGTATGGGGGTCTCTTTAATTGTCTTACACTATTTGGACACAAGCAGTAGATGAAACTCCGAAGATCTATATAGTTTACTTAACTGTGCCCTGCACCTTTAAATCTCAGACTTGATCTACAGAGACAGCCATTTTGTGTTCAGCTGAGTGCAGACTGTTACAGAAGAGAAACATCTGACACTATCTATAAAGCTCCCCTTCCAAGACCCAGGGTAGAGGGCATGCAAGGTGTGGGACTATAGCACACAGAGCTCCAGGGATTCTAGGAGGCAGGGACAAAACTAGTCCTAGGAGTTGTTTCCATGGGAAATCCAAACAGTTGTATAGCTGCACCAGTACAGATCTCTAGTGTAGACATGGCTTATATCAGTGCAAATCACACTGCACAGATAATGTCTACTCTAGGAGGCCTCACTCCACGTTACTCTGAATCTTGTGCCACCAGCCTGGGGCAAGCTGGTGTATACTGTAGTAACCAGGGACTGAAATAATCTAATATCTGGAGGGTGCAAAAGTGGCATGAATGTGACTTTGCCCCCTTTCTTTTGGGGGTTGCATCTCCTGGAAGATGGATGGAAGATGATGGATTGGACAAAATCGAATCCTGGGATAGCTCTTTTGGTGCAGATCCCTTGGTCCTGATTCTCCACTGTCTGTGCAAAAGGGAATCAGAATGGTGGTGTTTTACACCCACTCTTCCGTGATGTAAATTGCTACCCAAGATCCAGAGTAATGGGAAATCAGGTCCCCTATTATTAGTATGATTCTTAGACACAGTGCAGCATGGTTTGCACTAGGGTAAGTCACGTCTTCACTAGAGATTTGCACTAGTGCAGCTATCCTAGTAGCTGGATTTCCAGTGTAGATAAGTCCTGGGACTAATTTTGTCTCATAACATGGGCTCAAAACACAAAATTTGGATTTGGATTTCAAAACCCTCCAGTGTTTGGGTAGATAGTGGATCCAGAGTTACAAAGGTAGGGCCGAGATCCAAACTTCTGATCAGCAGCTAAATTCAGGTTTTGGGGCACTCCAAAGGTGACTGAGGTTTATTTTGGTTGGGGCCAGTTTCTCATTATAATGAAGCTGCTAATTTCTCTAGTGCAGAGGAATTATTCTTGGATTCCAGCTTCTCCATTGAAGTCACTCACTTTTTAGTCATTTTCTTTCTTCCCAGCTTTTAAGTTTTATTTTTTTTTCTGCAATTGCTTTAGGGCTTAGTCCTACCCTCTCCTGCACTGTGTCTGGATACAACCGTGTGTGTGTGAGAGGGGAAGATGGGGGTAATGAGCCTTTTCTACCCCCTTCAAGAAAAGTACAATTCTTCTGTAATACTCAAGGCTGCATTAGGAGTACACCCTGTTCAGGAGCTGGTCTGTGCACCATATCACTGGCTTGTGTGATCCACTGGCTGGAGGCATATTTAGCCTCACTGGGGTTAGCAGACAAGCTGCTCTCTTAATTCTGATGCAGTGGGCTCAGAAGAACAAACAAAATCTAACCCTCCTCCCCACCAGTGGGAGTGAAACAGAGAAGGGGGCGAAGCTGTTTAAACCTCCCTCCCTCCCCCAAGAAATAAACCCTGCCTATCCGCAGAGTGCCGCTGCTTTGATCTTTTCCTCTAAATTCAGAAGAAAATAAAAACATGCCCAGCAGAGAGAGAATCCAGACCCGCAGGCTCCTGGCCAAGCCCCCGGCTTGAGGGCTGTGAACTGTGTTATGTGGCTGCTGGTGGGAAGGTATTCCTCTGGTCAGGATAATCTCTATCTCCTCATCCAAGCGGCTGGCTTTCAGAACCTGACAGGTTTTAATAGCGCCAGGCTGCCAGCCTCCCGAACTATGGGGGAAATTGGGCCTCAGGCTTTGCTTGTGGCTCTGGGATGCAACCGATGAGAGCTTCTTATTGTTTCTTGTGCAGGATCCGGGATGCCTTGCTGGGCCGTTCTCCTACCTGCTCCACAGGTGCAGAAGTTCTGGTTGTTGCGGGTAGAGTTTTTGATTCCCCCAGGGCTGGCCCTGCTCCTAGGGGTTCATTTTCCCTTGGCCCATCTGGCTGGCTGGGATCTGCCGTGGTGCCTTCTCTCTGAAAAAGTGCTCTGCAGTTGTAGCCCACTGTTCAGCCCTTGTTATGATTCCCCTGCTCTACGGCAGCAGAGTCTACGGCAGCTTCCCACTCAAGGAGTTGCTCCTTTGGCTCCTCCTTTTAGTGCTGGGGTTCAATTCCCAGTGACAATCCACGTGCATTGTGCATAGAACTAGTTAACAGTAACTGTTGCTGGGCCTCCGCTTCACTCTCCAAGCCAGGTTACCTTAATCCCTGCCCTGCATCCAACAGGTGCTATGTGAATCTGAATCCTAACCTTTTACACACACACATACACAGAGTGAGTCTGGACTATACATGAAAATGGGGCATTCCAGCTGCAAAGTACCTGTACAGCTCCGCCAGTGGGGCAGATCCCGTCAAATTACTGAAGTCTATTACCTCCAGGGCTGGATGGCACAGTGGCAAAAACACCAATGGCCAAATGGAGGCTTCCCTGGGCCAGCGTTCCCACTGGGAGAATTGAACTACTAGTAGCAACCATGGGAAGATTTTGTCAAAGATGCATAATGCTTTTGTAGCTCTCAAAGCAGGACCAATCCCCACCAATGCACTGGGTCAATCCCACAAACTGGCATAACAACTGTGTTGGGCAAATACAGTTGCACTGCTTTGCTATACTGCTGTGCATTGCCATAGGGATCAATTGGTGAACAGACAGCAAGTGTGAAAAATTGGGACAAGGGGTAGAGCGTAATAGGAGCCTATATAAGAAAAAGACCCAAAAATCGGGACTGTCCTTATAAAATCAGGACATCTGGTCACCCTAGGATGAACGCAACTGAAATAAGATTGCTGGTGTGGGTGCCACAAACCAACAACACATGCGCCGGCCCTGTCTTGATTGCGCACAGTGGAGAGGAGGCTACACGGGCCCAGCTGCCTTCTGGTGTTGGAGGAAGTATCAGCCAGAGGGTACCACTTCCCTGGCTTTACTTCTAATAATTCCCCACCTTTCTGTCTCTGCTCAAAGGTTAGTGAGAATCAGACTCCAGTGAGGGGTGTCTCGTCATTAGAATTCAGTGAGGCTCTTCCAGTCAAGGCAAAGGGGTGAGGAGATTGTGGGAAGAATTCTGGCAAGCGAGAATGTTAAACAAACACATGCTCACTGGAGTATCAGGTGCTTTTATGTGCAGAAGGTTGTATTTCCATATTAACGGTGTCTTGTTATTACTGTAATAAGTAGGAGCTGCAGAGATGGAGGGGGAAGGGCAGGTACTGCTGCCGGGCAGATTAATGACAGAAGAGGCTTTATAGCAGACTGAATGAATGGGACGGGGGCTTGGGTTCTGATTTTGGCTACTCCATTGGATCACTGTGGATGGCTTTGGGTCAGTCACTCAAATACTCTGAGTCTCAGTTCACACAGCTGTGAAATGGGGGTAGATAATACTCCCCTCTCAGGGGTATTCTGAGGAGTAGTTAATGTGAATAAGGCACTTTGAAGTCGTAAAGCACTGTATGAGTGCTAGATATTATTAGTGCTATGAACTGGGTAGGGTGTAAGTGGCACCACTGCCCTCTGTTGGATAGAACCAGAACTAATCTACTGTGTGTCATAATCCCTATACTTCTCACTGAATAAAGATTCTCCTTTAGTTCAATTGGCTTATAGAGTTCAAGGAATCTGAATTCTGTCCTTGCTGCTCTTAAGGAGTTCTGAAAAGCGACAGCAAGCAGCACAGTGACATGTGTGAAGTTCTAAGTTTGTCACAGAATTGATAATATTAATGTAGAAAAATACTGCAGCCAGTAAAAAATGTGGCAGGGCTAGAGGAAGACACTTGCAGACACAAGAACCAAATCTGGTCTTGCTTACTTTAACATGTTAATGGTGTTATTTAACTCTGCAAAGACGATGCGGGAAGGGAGTTTGAATGAGATGTGCAATAGAAAATACAGCTGGATTGTGAGAGACAACCACAGACGTAAAACATGGGGAGGGCAGATAGGATGAGACAGACTGAAAGAGAGGCTGGATCAGAGGAGATAGAACCTTGTTGGCAGAGAACTCAGAAAAGCCCAGTTGTGTCACCTTTGCCTGGATTCCAATGATTCTGAAGTCTTGTAAAAGAACAGTTTTGCTCCATGAGGAGAGGGAGAGGGAGTGAGACACTGGTTTTTGTATGATGGTAGCCCCAGCTGAGATTAGGACCCCTTTGTGCCAGGTGCTGTACATAGATACAGTGAAGGTCTCTGCCTCAACAAGTCTGCACTCTAAACAGAGACCACAAACTGTGAGAGAAAGGAAAGATTTGTTCTATCCATTTTACATACGGGGAACAGAGACACTGAGAGATTGTGACTCGCCCAAGGTCACACAGGGCAGGGCCAGAAACTAAACGGAAATCTTCAAAGTCCCAGTCCAACGCCTTAACCATTCGGACACCCTCTTTTTCATTGGACCACATTTTTGGGTACATGGCTGTAAATTCAGAGAAAACCTGATGGAAGTTGGTGGGCGTTGAGCATGCTGAGCACCTTTGAAAATCAGGCCCTCGGTGTCTCGAGTTTGAAAATATTAGGCTTTAGCCTCTTGGCTGCCTCAGTTTTTCCACCTGGAAAATGGGGATGATATTTACCTAGTTCAGAGCTGCTCAGATTTAATTTGCTCATACAAAGTCTTCGAGCTCCTCAGATGGAAAGGGTTTGCTTAGAACAACTGAGTGCTAAAGGCCTGAGCCAAACCCCAGGGATAGTCTTTCCACTGATGTCCATGAACTTTGGATCAGGCCCTGCATTTCTAGGAATAAAAGTCAGTATTGTGACTACTTATTGCTAGGATGAAGCTGGAAGCATTTCCATTTTCACAGGGATCTTGGAATCAATTGACACATTTTTCTTAAATTCTACTGCTCCCTCCCCCCCATTTTTCACACAGGAAGCATTAAATCCGTGTTGAGCGTGCCCAGCGTCGAACAGGCATGGAGAAGGCAGCTCCTGCGCCCTCTAATGAGTGGAGGGCTGCTGTTTCAAAGGTCTGAGCCCCTGGCCAGGCGAGAGGGTTTCCTGCACCATTCAGAGCGGCGGAGGCTGCATCCTGGGACCGTTAGCTCCGTTGAAACTATCTTCAGGCCGCTGTGTCCCTTTTGTGCGTTGCTCTGATTTGGGGCAGACTGTAGCAGTGCCCTGAAAACAGCAGGTGCAGGGACAAAGGTGGGCCAAGCCATGACGGCTCAAAGCCATGGGAAAGCTGTGGGGCAGATACCTTGGGGGCCCCAGCTGTCCCTCCGCCAGCTGCAGCATAAACTCTACCCGGCATGCTGCCGCTGCTGACAGAAGTGAGGCCCAAAGGGCTGGCCATTAAAGGACAGACTCATGGCCTGGGAGACTGAAAGAAGGGTGAGACCCTTTCCAGGCCTGCGAATTGCAAGCTGCAATGCCCCTCGCAGGAGCGAAGAGACAGGGCTCAGCTGGGTTTCATGCAAATGGGGTTTGTTACTGAAGCTGCCTGCTGGATGCAGACAAATCTTGGGGGGTCTCTCTGGATCTTTAGCCCCCACAACCTGTGCTGCCTGGGGTCACCACACAGGGTCTCCCTAAATCCTGGCCTGAATTTTGCCATTATGGGAAGCACTATGTTGCCGGGCATCCAAGGATGCCTTAAGCGGGCTAGGTCCAAATTCTCTGCTGCGGCTGTTCTGGGGTCCCCTCAAGGAGTGTTCTTTGTGCACTGCACTGGCCGCCTCCCCGATGGCTGAGCTGTTGGTGGCACCCGGGCTTGGAGATGAAAATAAATTCACTTGCCTTGTTTGGAGTGAGACAAATGCTCAGCTCCTCCCCCCCTGCCCGCCCCGCCTTCGAGCAGGGTCAGGATACAGCAGAGCCAGGGCTGGGGATATGCACAAGACACCCCCTCACCTGGTCAGGAAGCAGTATCAGGATAGCAAATCCCACCCCAAGGGACTTGGTGCAACCGGCCCCAAGGCACTGATGTAACTGATGCATAAACCTGCCACCCTGGATCTCAGCCTGCCCTGCTGCCTAAGGAAACATCCCCTTGCATTTGCCACTGCAGACTCCTGTCTCTGCTGCCTGCCAGATGGCTCCAGAGCCCCAGAGCGGGGAATGATGTCACAGGCCCTGGTAATGACCCAGCAGTGCTGTATCCTCCTCCTGCCCTCTCCCCCCAGTGTACTGCTGGGAATGTTCTCGAGCCCATTTCATTCACAAAGTGGATGTACCTGCCTCTGCTTGTAAGCGTCTGATTAAATGCGGGAGGTGCCCGCTGCCTGACCCTGGGAGGTTGCCAGTCCATTGGAGATAAAAGGCTTTTCAGAGGATGGATTCAATGTTGGTTTTGAATTTTTTCCCGGTACCTGGAAAGGAGGGTTCTCTTATCTAAGATCGCTCTAGCGGCCTGGCAAGCCAAGTGGGACTGCAAGCAGAAGGGATGCCGGAGGGGAAGAGAGAGTCCAAGAGCGTTCTGCCCAGCCCAGCACGTCATGTACTTTACCTAATGCGATTCCCCTGCCCTGGCAGAGTCTGAAAGGCACAGCTTGGTGGGAAGCCTGCAGCAAGAGAGAGGAAGAAAGCTCAGGGCTGCCAAGGAGGGTGGTTTGCTTGGGCTGCTGTCATCTCTCCACCAGCTGGAACCTTTTTCTTCCTCTTGTAAGATACCCCTTCCCCACGCATTTAGGGAGCAGCTGCCAAAGACACCAGAGTGTCTCGTGCCAGCCCTGGCAAAGAGTCTCCGTTACGTGTTTTTAAAATTGAGGACTTTTCCCCCTGGGGGCTGGCCAGTCCCGAAGCCTGTTGGGAACGTAAAAAACGGAATCATGTCATTTCACCTAGAACTACTGCTGGGAGGTACTGGGATCCCATTGGCCAGAGGACAGAGGGAAATCTTCTGGGATAGGCCACTTGGCTTCACTTCCAAGGCCTTCTCTAGCCTATCCCCCTCTCCCTTACCCATCATCTCTCCAGATGATGAACCCTGCCTCTGATCCTCCCAGGGTGCAGCCTCCATTGTCCATGTATTACATTTTCCAACAAGCACCTTCGTGCTTTCCCTCTGCTTCCTACCCCGCCTCCAATGCATGGGAAGAGCTCCCAGTCAGTATCCACAAAGCCATATTGTCCTCCTGGAAAGCCCTTCTTAAATCTCTCCTTTGCTGTGATGCCTCCAAATAAATAAATAAATAATTGACAATGGTTACAGGTTTAAGATTAGCAGCCGTGTTAGTCTGTATCTAGTCTTATTGTCAATGGTTAGCTGAGATCGCTGGCCATCCACCTGACCAATATGGCCCCCCTTGTTTCCTTGTGCTCCCTGCCAGTCTGTTGTCTCTTGGCTTAGACTTAAGCTCTTTGGGGGCAGGCACTGTCTTTTTGCTCTGTATTTGTATGGCACTCAGTACAGAGGGGTCCTGGGCCATGAACACATCTCCTAGGTGTTGCCATAATACACCTAATAAATAATAACAATGCTGTAACTTCTTGGCCTTAAGAATGCCGATCAACCTAACTTGTCCAGGTACCAGATCCACTGTGTATCCACTGTTAGTTGTGGATTAGAGAAATTCTAATCAAGTTCTTTTTGTGTTGTGTGCTAGCCTTCTTATCCAGGGAGGAAATGCCCTCATGTTTCAGGACATAGGCGAAACCCTAAGTAATGGGGTTAGGAAGATAGTGTACGGGGGAACAGCTTGTTCCATAAGTGTCCATGATGGGGTTTCTTGCCTCCGTTAGCACTGGGGCCACTGCTGGAGGCAGGATGCTGGAGTGGATGGATCATTGAGCTGATCTGGTGTGGAGGATCTTGAATGGGAAAAGAGTAGTCTTGACTGTGGAGGTTTGAGGATGACATTTGAAGAAGGAAGAGCCCCGCGGCTGAGAAAACGAAGGCGCTAAAGTATTAACATCTCCCTGAAAACTAAACAATGGAACTTGGAATCACCGTTTTTTCCCCCTGAGCACAAGGAGGAGACAGCTGGAGTGTCGGGGAATGTAATAAATGATGACCTGGCTTTCAGCTAGCAGCTGAGTGAATGCTCTCATCCCACACTGTCTATGTTCACGCGCTCCTGTCATCTGCTTCCGATGGCTAATGAGATGAAAGGACCTGAAACCAAATTTCCAGGGGTGGATCTGTTTGGCCAATTGTCGTTCTTAACACCCTATCAAGGGGCTAGAAAAGAGAAGCCCTGGAGGCCAATCACTCCATCGAAGTCAATGGAATTACAGCTGGGTCCTTGGGCCAGCAAGAAACAGTTTGTTTGACCTCTTAAAGCAAAGGAACATGCCATCATCCGGGAACCAGGGATCCTTCCCCTTGGAGAGGCATGAAAAATGCATGGCTTTTGTCCGAGAATGAAATTTCTCTGACACTGCCTGTGAAGGATTGTTTTGCAGTGCCTGTGCTCTGGGCTGCAAGGACCGTGGGCGAGGGAGGGATGGGGGGACATGGCATATTGCCTTTCAGTTCTTTTAAAGACTTGAATAAATGTTTGCACAATGACACTCCTTAGGCACTGCACACCTGCTCTAATTAAAAGCAATTTGTTTCCTGGAGCTCTTATTATTCCTGCCGTGGGAACCCCTGTTGCTTTCTCAGAGGCAAGACTCCAACTAATCTCCATCCAATTCTGCCCGCACACTGATCCTGCTTTTCCAGCAAAAGCCCCCAGGACAGGACTGTAAATAATCTTTAAGGCCATGTTGGGAAGGGCTGCTAGGAAGGTTCAGTAAAATATTTGGGCTATAAACCTCCTCCGGAAGGGAGTGAAGGCTAAAAGGAATAGCTTGTCAATTACATTTCCTTGTGATCCTGTCTCCTTCCACGGAGAATCCCTGGAAGTTTAAGAAATATTTGGTCTGGAAAAAAAATCCCTTTCAAGAGGAAACCATTGAATTCTGTCCACAGTCTGTGCTGGTGTTTACTAGGGAGAAGGTTATGGAGCTGTTTATCAGCCTCCTCCCCTTCGTATTTAAAGACAGCAGCTGGGTTCAGTATTGGCCGGACTCTGTAACACTTAATTTGAGTGGGAGCAAAGTTAGGACAGTGTGCGTGTTTCTGGAAATCCCACCCAACACTGGCGGAGGGAAACGAAGTGGGTTTGGGCAATTCCCCATGCTGTTCCTCCTACAAAAGGCTGAGTACCACTTGTATGGGGCAGATCATTCTCAATGCCCATGAAGGCCCAGTTCACACTTCGCTTGCGTGGTCATGTAGCTCAGGGCGGCATGGGTGCAAAACACTCCCATTCTGAGTGGTGAGCATTTTCCACACATCTGGATTATGCAAGGTTGAAGGGAAAGAGGTACTGAGCTCGTTGACTTCAGCAAGAATGGAGGAGAGCCAGGGAGCGACCAGATTCTCCATTTTGGGAGGAATTTTGCCCTTCCAAAAAATGTTTCCAGTCTGAGGCAGAATGAATACAAACAAGCAAATGAAAAAAGAAAGCTCTCTGAAAGAAATTTTGTTTCGGGTCAATCAAACTATTTCCTTTAGAAACATTTTTCAATAATTTTGTATTAAACCCACCCAGTGAATTTTGTTTTAAAAAGTCATTTCAAAAGATGAAAAAGTCAAAACTGAATGATGTTTTGACATTATCAAAGCACTTTGAGGGTTGGTTTTTTTAAATGAAACTTCATCAAAATGGACATCTTTTTCAAAACGTGTAGATGAAAATGATTGGGTTGACTGAAGAACCATTTGGACAAAAATGTTTTGACCAGCTCAAGAGTTGAGGGTGCTTAGCAACTGGCAGGAGGCATGCAGTGCCTTAAAAGACCAGCCCCAGTCACTCGATACGACTTGCAATCTAGCTTTTGGGGTTGGCTGTCATCCCAGTAAAGTCAGGCATAGCGTGGTGAAAAGGCCCAACGCTGAATGGATACGAAGCTTGAATTCTCTGCCCTTAGTAAGAAGCAGCTCAAAGTTGGAAATTCTTGAGGCAGGAGTGTAAGAAGCCAAGAATCAGATGAGCATGGAGACTTAATGGAAAGAGAATCAGTGCTGATGTGAACTGGTGAAGTAAAAGTGGGGAAGTTCAGCTGCTTGGAACGCTGTGAGGCAAAGGACAGCTGCCTGCAAACTAACACATTATTTAGAAGGCAATGCTGATAAGAGAGGTCAGGTTTTGTACAGGCTTTTATGTATGTTTCATTGACCAAAGCCAAAGCATCTCTTATTCTAATTAAATGCATGTCATTCAGCCAGCGCCACTGCTGTGACGGATGCTGGCAATTAAATCAAGAGTGTCTCTCCTTTTTATATTCATCCTTTTGCTCCACAAACCTTATCGGAGCTGAAGCGATGGGTACTTAAGGTCATTTTTGCTTTGGGAGACATTCAGAGCAGAACAAAGCTTGAGCTAATAGTTAAAAGGTTTTTCAAATGTGATGGGGGAAAATGATTGGAGTCCTTCCTATTCAGACCTGAAGTCCTCTAGAGTGGCCCTCAGTGGAGAATTCCAATCTTCCTTCAAGTGATTTTCTTTTCCTTAATCAAGATCTTCATTTTGTGCCTTCCAACAAGATTTGCAACCTGCCTCAAATCTCCCCATTCCATTCTATGTAATGACCTTCAGTTTTGATCCTCAGACTGTCCCCGTTACTTGTCTAGAAGGAATTTGTTCTCCTTCAATCCCATCATGAAGATGGGCTGAAATTAGCAGGACCTTGTCGAGATGGCTAATTTGTTTTGATTAAGCCAAATTGTGCTGCAGCCGCAAATTTTTAGTGTCTTAAGGACAAACTCTCTGAGAGATAAACTTTACTGCAGAAGGTGGAAGACTGATCTTGTAAGATCTTTGAGGGAAAAAATATGTAATGGAAGCAGAAAGATGATGAAGCTTAATCATTTAAAGAGGTGTATTAAATGCAGCATGTGTACAGTGGGAATTCAAAGCATGTCGATAATTCGCCTTAAACAAGACCTAGGCCTGCTAGTGGTGAGCTGGCTTGATAATGCACTGAGTCAGTCTGTCTATCCATGTAAACATTCTGTTGAAGAATGGTAATATAGCTACGTATCAAAATGAAGCAGGACTCCAGTTAATCAGGGCAGCTAGGCCAACTGGGTTGGCTTTTCCCCATGCTTGTCATATGTATACAAAAGGTGCCTAGATCCTTGTTCTCAGATGGTGGAAACCAAGATAGCACCAACAAAGTCTATGGAACCACACTGATTTACAACAGCAGAAAATTTGGGTCAGCAGAGGAATAAAAGGAATAATGATTGAGAAAGAAGCACAGTGAGAGACAGATAAACAGGGAATCTTGGGCACATCACTTCTTGTCTCTGTGCCTCTGTTTCCCCACATCTAAAATGGAGATAATGACATTGAACTTCCTAGGTAAAGTCCTTTGAGATCTATGGTTGAAAAGCACCCTAGTAATTGTTATCGTTATTACCGTGAGAGCAAAGCATAATTAATATTAATAATAATATTGTTTATTATTATTATCCTCATTGTTTGTTGTTAGTAGATTTTTGATCCATTTGAGGAGCTGCAGTAGGAGACTATGGTGGGCCATCTAAACAGAGATGCTCACAGGAATGCGGTGATTTCTGATTCATTTTATTTCCCCCTAACCTAATGAGTTTTTACATCTTGCCAGCTGATCTCATTTAACCAAACCCAAGGTGGTGCTAGAAGTTACCCAGAAAAATCTGTGTGAAATAATCTGCAGAGTATGAGACATGTGCAGGAAGACAGTTGTTAGGGAAAACTTGAGGAAAAGCAGAGGATCTGGTGGTGGCTTCAAGCCACTCTTCCTCATGGTTTGACAGCTGATATCGCAGGCCACTGCTGGATGTTCTGGTTGCTGCCAGACCTGGTGCAACTCCAGTTGACTTCAGCAGAATCTCACCTTCTTAAAACCATCTTGGATTCAACCTGCAGCCCAAGATAAGCAGACTGAAGGATGTGCATTTGGTGTTCCACTGCTCATCACCGTCTGCCTCCTCTGCTCTTCCCTTTCCATGTCTTTCTGGGTTCACGCTGAGCTAAAATGATTCCCAATAAACTCTGGCCAGAGCTAGAGTGGAGAGGGCGGATGGAAGGGGAAACTGGAAGTATAGGGGTGTCTGGGTTTGGCAGGTCTTTGCTAGTCAGCCTTTGGTTTGGCTGTCCCAGGAGTAGCTCCATTATTGCCACTCCCTGTTGTGCCCATCTTCCTCATCCTCCCAGTTGCCCTCATCCCTCTCCTCCTCTATACATCCTTCTATGTCCAAGTCAGGGCTTTCTGCTGCCACAGTCACCCTCTGCATGCAGAGAGGGCAGGTCTTATTCCTGGTCTGGGTTAAGAGCCATAGATCTATGCATTTGCCGTGATAGGCATGGGAACAAGACAGGATCTTCAGCATATCTCCCTTTTTGTACGTCTCCAAGCAGATTGCACATTCTGTGTACTTGGCGCCTCTGTTCAACATGCCAGCGGAGGACTCCTTCCCCTGCTCCTCTCTTAGCGGGTTTCTCCTCTTCCTCCAGATGTGGTACCCCACTGTGTATTTCACAATGAGCAGGAAGCCTGTCACTATGGCAACCAGGATGCTAATTGCCCGGCAGACTAGAAGAATCGGGACATGGGAGCAGTGTCCCAGCAGCTGTAGCCGGCACCTGCAAGCACGTGGGCAGGAGTTCCCAGCATCCTCATCCCAGGCAAAGTGATAGTATTCAGGCATCAGGATGACACGAGCTCCTTCATCAGAGCGGCAAACCTTTCTCAAGAGCTTAGAGGTTGCTTCCCCAGTGAAGACAGAAGGTATCTCGATCCGCTGCTGACTCTCTTCCATGCCAATCGCCATATCCACAAGGGCTTGTGAGTTCACGTTGTGCACGATGGCGGCTTGGTACCCAGCTTGCTGAGCGTGTCGGACCTTGGCCCCGAACGTGCAGTCGTAGCGACGGATGAGCGCAATGAAGGCCACAGAGGAGTTGCGAGGTGCCGGTGGGCTTTCGATAGGGTGACAGGCATTGGCAGGCCTCGCCTCGGTCAGGTAACCTGTCAGTCCCTGGCTGGGGAGCGGAGGCCCAAAGCGTGCAGGGAAAGCACTGAAATCTTGGCTGGTGGAGTTACAGTTGTAAATTGCACGGATAAAGGCTTTGCCGTTGGGCACCATGAAGAGCAGGATGGCAGTGGCCATGTGGAAAGGAGACTGGAGCAATGGCCCCATGCTGGCAGCTAGTGTAGGACTCTTTGCACCTGTGCTGATCTGGGCCTTGTCTAAGAGGAAGCTCTGGCTTCAGAGGCCTTCATGGGGAATGGTGAACTGAAGGTGACTACTGGATCTTCCATGTGTCAGAACAGACTGGAGCCCTCCCTCCAGGCAGTGATAGCAGCAGGATTCGACAAGATGTAGTGGGTGTTGGGTTATACCCAAGCCTTCAAGCTTCCGCTTGCAGCTTCCTTTGCTTGTCAAGTGGGCCTGTTTGCTCCCAACTGATTCTAAGCTTCTGCTTCCAGCTGCCAAGCAACCTTCCAGAACCTTCTCCGCAGGTCCTTATGACCTCACTGGCCTGCAGTTGCAGACATTTCTCCTTTCTCTCTCCCTGGTGTCTCTTCTTCTGGGCTGGCTGGAGTCACCTCCACCTTTGCCCACTGTGCCTGTTATCCCCTCTTGTCTCCCTGATTCTTTCCATTCTCTGCCTCCCTCCGTTCTCGTCCCCTCTCGAGCTTCCCTCTCTTCCCCAATAACGTCCTCTTTCCTGTTCTTGGATCTACCCCACCTTCGTTTCCATGTCTCCGCAATGTCTCTGTGGCTCACCCTTTGGCTCTCTCTCCTGCACTGTCTCTTACTTAGGGGCTGCCCCTTACTTGGCTTTTTCTTTGGCCCCACTTTGCCCTGTCACCTCTCTGGCTCTTTCCTGAGTGTCTTCAAGCTGCTAGACAATTAAGGAATCCCCCTCTCTCTCTGACAGTAATTTACTTTATTCGATTCCTATACTCTTTCTCCTCAAAGGAGTCACATGTCTCAAATGCATGTGCTGTGGGTGGGTGGTTATTAATTTTGACTGATTAATATTTTAGAAGGGGCTGGGGGACCAAACAAAGACCACTCCATGTTTACTCACTCATCAGTCATCCACTCTGGCTCTCTGAATGGTGTCCTTGCTGTAGGGTCACTATAACCAGGTCGGCCTGTGCTCCATGCTGGCACTTTATTTACTTTTGCACGGGCCCATATCTGCCAACCAACAGGTTCAATATTGGTCGCACACGCAGGCTTTGTCCATCCTTTATAAAAGCTGCTTCTTCTTAAAGGGACCCTGCTCCTAGGATCCTCTACAGTTCTTCAGCCATGTTTAAGGCATGTCAAGTTATGCTCATGCCATTCATTCAGTATGACATCACCCCAACAGGTGCTATACATACAAGAGAAACAGTCGCTACCCTGAAAAGTTTGCAATCTAAATAGGCAAGAGTAGGACAGGAAAAAATGGTGACCATATGTCCTGATTTTGTAGGGACAGTCCTGATTTTTGGGTCTTTTTCTGATATAGGCTCCTATAACCCCCGATTATATATAATATTGTATAGTCCCTATTTTTTGCATTTGCTGTCTGGTTATCCTAGGAAACAGAGACACGTGACTTGCTTGGGTTTGTGCAGCAGGATAAGGAGGAGCAGGAGCCAGGAATAGAAAGGTACCTCACAGGGTGTTGTGAGGATAAATGCTTAATAGAAAGATTTGAGAGCTGCTCAGGGCTAGCACAGGAGATGGGATGGGAGGAGGTGGCTTAGTAACTAATCTTCATCTTTTACGGTGGGTGTAAAATCAGTCCTTGTAGTTAACTGATTGAGAATAAGTAGTTGGAAGATACTTAGATTTGCTATTGGCTCAGCTCACCATTGAAAATGGAACTGGAATACTTGGATGCTGGTTTTCAGAATATATAAGTGGCTCCAAAGTACTGAACAGCAGGTGGTTCCAGCACAAAGGGAAGACACAACATAAGAGGAAGGTCCTATCCAGAGAGGATGGAGAAAAGTGGTCAATAGGATTTACAGTTGCAATTGTGTAGCCAAATCCTGCTCCAAGTTACACTGGCATAAACCCAAAATAACTTTGTCTGTCCATAAATGACAAAACGCATCAGGGTCCTTAATTTTCCATGCTTTTTCAGTGTTACAAAGTGTTTCAAGGGGTGAGTGGGTCTTGAAAATCACCCAAACACGGGTTACTTCATTTATGGGCAGCCCCTGGACTTTAGTGGAGTTACTCTGGATTTACACCCGTATACATGAAAGCAGGACTTGGCCCATAGAGTGGACTCTGGATCATGCAGCGGGACTAACACTGCTGCCAGCTATGAGCAAATGCCCTGCAGCACTTTAGAGCGTGACAGCTAGGACCACACAAGAGCTATGAGAAGCAGATTTCGTGAGCCAAACGATTTTTTTTCAAAGCACTGATTCCATTTCCCTGATTTCTTAAGCAGCTTCAATCCATCTTACTGCATTACAGAAACTGTGTTGATTGTTCTACTGTAGTGAGTAATAACAACTTGTACTTTACAGATTACCCCAGAGAACTATATTCATGGCTTAGCTGCACCACACATTCATGAGTGCAAAGACACCTTGGCGTAACTTGATTTGTCACAGTGCATAAAAACTTCTCTGAGAGCAGAGAGAGAGAGAAGTGGTGCAGTGTGTAAAGAGGTCAGAAATAGGGGGATTTGGACGCAGAGACAGAGAAGAAAGGAGAATGGAGTTTGGTTCGACTCAGAGTAAAAATTTCAACAATGGAAGAATAGGATCTGGAAATTCAGGAATGGAGTTGGGAGAGAAGGGAAAAAAGAAAAAGAACTGGGGTCCTGATGAAGGCAAAGATTGATGGAATGGGAGATAAGCCATAGGGAGAACAGGGGAATCACAAGATGTATGTTTCCATACATACAAAATGTCTGGGTGACAACCAGGGGTTTTGTTAGTGAAATTATCTGTGCAAGTCTCCCCTTCTCTTGCCCATGCACCCCCAATAAAGAAGCCCTGCTCAGGACAATGAAATCAGAGTTGTCAGTGCTAGCAATGCCAGGCCCCAAACCTGGTCATGACAAAGGAAGTTGGTGACAGCATCCAGAAGGTAAAGCTGGATTGGTTCGCACTGACCCCAGGTTGAACCTCTTCAACCTCAGATTGAACCAAAGTATGCAAGGCTGAGAGTTGCCTTCCCAATCTGTCCATGCATGTTTGAGCTTCTGTGAAGGGAGGTCACATTGTGACTCAAATTGATGATGCTTGGAGAGTCCATACCAGTCATGAGGAAGAGAGAGAATCTCTAGAAAAAAGAACAAAGATTACTTGTGGCACCTTAGAGACTAACCAGTTTATTTGGGCATAAGCTTTCGTGGGCTAGAACCCACTTCATCAGATGCATAGAGTAGAACATACAGTAGGAAGATTTTATATATGTACAGAGAATATGGAAAGGTGGAAATGGTTGCCATACCAACTTTAAGTGGCTATTCAATTAAGGTGAGCTATTATCAGGAGAAAAAAAACATTTGTAGTGATAATCAGGATGGCCTATTTCAAACAGTTGACAGAAAGGTGTGAGTAACAGCAGGGGAAAAAATTAGCATGGGGAAATAGTTTTAGTTTGTGTAATGACCCATCCAGAATTAATGAATCTCTAGAGAGGCTACTGAAAATGAACTGGAGAGTAGGGAGGGACACAGAGGATTGATCAAGCATCATTTCCCAAGTAGTTAAATTCGGCTCGTTTCCAAGATCTTTCCTTTGAATTTCATGTGGACTTATAACCAATAGAGCTGGTTGGAAAATGCCATTTTGATGAAACTGTTTGTGGGTTTTTTTGAGAAATTTGTATTGATTTTGACAAATTTCATTTACGGATAAAACTGGAAGAAAGCTTCAAAAATGTCAAACTGTCGTGTTTTCCAAGTTTTCAAAACAAAAAATTTTGTTTTGTTTTTTTGCTTTGCCTCTGTTTCATTTATAAATAAATAAAGGGTTGAAATCAAAATGAAATGTTTCAGATTAAGCCAAACGAAATGTTTTAATTGATCCTAAATGAAATTATTTTTGGAATTTTGTGTTGCCAAAAAATTCAAAATTTTTGGTTTTCCGTCTTGATTCAGGACCAAAAAAAAGGTTGAAATCATAAAAGTTCCCTGGGATGGAAATTCTCTTTTCTGACCATGTCTAATAATCAGTGAGCAGGAAGGGCGAGGAAAGGATCCAACCAGAAGAGTCCAGTCACCAGCGGAGATGGATTGCATCCTATTTGCAATTGCTTCCATGGAAGAAATCACATTGGTCCTACTCTCACTGAAGTCATAGGGCGCAGGATTGGGTGCCCTGCATGATGATGGATGGGAATGTTGGCAAAATTCCCATATTGCAGGTGGGACTCCAAGCTCCATACGGCTTTTGTGAAGAGTAGGGGTCGCTGGTTCTGCAGCCCAAGTTGATTCTCCCCTTCCTTGTTCCTCCTGCCCCAGGTGGTTATTTAGGGATATAAAGCAAAATTCTCAGCAGATGTAATGCCACTGAAGTCATTAGAGTTCTGCCAGTGGGGCATTTGGCACATCCCCTTTAACTATAGTAGCTATTATATGTCAGTCTTCAAGGCTGAAATTTACTCTTGTGCATCAGCTATCACAAGACTTATCCATCACTCAGATCCCACTTAAACCCTCAGAGTACTTCCTTTCTTAGTGCTGGCTCTTTGCACAGGGATGAATTTCACCCTTACTAAAAGGTTGCACTTAGGTGGCTGATTACCTTGTGTGTAGCCTGAATTGCTCCCAGTGATCTATAGTGCTGACATTTTGCTGGTTGTCTAAGTGTGATAGTTTTCCGCGCTGGGTCAGGTCATCAGCATTTTTCTCCATGGGTCTGGTAAAACTCCTAGCAATACAATAAACTCTACACATACACACTCACACACACAAGACCTGCAATAAAATGCATGAGAAAAACTACAAAAATAAAGCTCTCACCAATGAGATCTATAAATCATTCTTTGATTCTGTTCTTGAATCTGGCTATTGCTTAATAGAATATGCACAGTGAAGCTTGGTTTATGGGAGCAGAGAATATATTAACGGGGCAAGAGGGCTCTTTGACAGGCAGTTGAAAATATTGTAGAGTCTTCTGACTGGATCCCATCTATATTTCACTTAGCAAGATTCTAGCTGTCTCTGATTGGATCTTTTGGAATTGATCCCCTTTCAATCTCCTTTAGCTCTGCACCTCATTGGAGCCTTGGAGCCGCAGCTGAGAGGGAAACGGTTTTCCTATCCCACAAAAAGTTTGTGAGATTTTGAAAAATGTCCCTGTCTCAAATCAGGACAAGAAGTTGAAATATTGAAGTTTTTCTCAAACCAAAAATCTGAAAAAGATGGTTTGGGTCAGTCTCAACATTTCGTTTCAATGTTGATCATTTCAAAAGACCTTCTTTTTTTTTTTTTACTCACAATGGCTTCCTTTTCAAAACAAAGCATCATTTTTGAAGCAGAAAACTCAAAATTCTCATTTCAGAAGTTGACCAAAAAAAGAGAGAAAATCCTCAAATTTTTTTTCCAGTAGAAAAATTTGTCAAAAACACCCATTTCCGATGAAAAGTTTCAGTTTCCACCAATTGACATTTTCCAAAAATAAAACAAAAATACCCTGTTTTGATCAAAAAACTTAGGACCAGCTTTCTGATGGGATCTTTCCTGTCTCCCTGCTGATTACAGGATCCATTGCTGTTGTTTCTGGTTGGATCCAGAACACCTCTGTAATTCTGCTTCTATGCTGGGCTCTTGTCTCAAATATTTTCAGGTTGTTGTGGCATTTTTAGTATGGAAGGTTTAGAAGTCAGTTAAATAGTCTCTTGCTTGCTTCTCCTTTGGATCTCAGTTCAAGTGGTGAAATGGGGACCCCTTCCATGTAATTGCTCTGCTCACTCTTCAAACTGCTGACTCCCCTGTGTGGCTTGCTGACATTTAAATTAACAGCAGTTGTACCAAGACAGCAGATTGCATGGACTTCAAGGAAAAGAGGAGAGAGCACTTCCAGCTGCTGCTGTAATATAGCAGCCTGCCTCTCTGTACTCTCCACATAAGCCTCGCCCCTCCTTTTCCTGCCTCTCCTCTAATCATGCTCTCCACAACTTCATCCCCAACCCATGATGAAACCAGAACATTAATTGAAGTTGGTTTCACTGTCACACTGGCCAGATCCTGAGCTGGGTAAATCTGTGCGGCTCTATTGAAGTCAACAGAGTTTCACTGATTTACTCAAGCTGAGAATCTGGCGTCTTCATATTTTTCTCTGGTGCATTTCCTTGTACCGACACTCTACTGTTTGTCCTACATACTGATTGTAGCCTGGATAAAGTGATCTCTAGAGAAGTTACTAATAATCAACCTGTGGCAAATAGGAGCACGTCCCATTTCAGCAATAAGCCAACCTCGCTCTGCAGGCAGTTATTAATGTTTGATGGAGGGTAGCAGATCAGACAGCTACAGTGCAGGAGGTCAAGGCATCTGTGGCAGACGTTTTAGATTTACAGTGTGATAGTCTTTGATAGTGGTAGTAGAGTGGAGAACCCATTGCTTCCTTTCGAGTCCAGGTCCTGCCTCTCTTGAAGCATTTTGGGTCAGTTCAATACCCCGAAAGAAAACATTTCCATTTCAGGAACGTCAGAACGTTTCCCTTCAAACAAAAATGTTGAAATGGAACTGTTCATCATTTTCTGAATTGAAATTTTTCAGAACTTCCAGTCCATGAAACAATTCAGCATTTCAACATTTCACCCTATTTGGGATGAAAATTTTCTGTGGGATGGAAATTCCAAATTTTGTTCAGCTCTAGTTATGATTTTTCAACTTGGCTACACGCCTCATTGCATTTACCAATGCATTACTCAGCTGGATTACTGCAAAGAGTCATACCTCGCGATACCATGAAGCTTCAGACAATGTAGAAAACGGCAGGGCAGGATAGTCTCCTGCTTTCCATAGCACGTTGCACCTGCGCTCTGTAGGTCGCACTAGCTCCCTCGTTACTTTTGGGTGCAATTCGAGCTGTTGGCTCTCATCAGGGTCTAGACTCTGGCTGGCTTTGAACCCCTGCCAAAATCTTACAAACTCCCTAGTGAGGCCTGGTCTACACTAAGGGGAGAGGGGTCGACCTAAGATACGCAACTTCAGTTACGCCTGTAGTGTAACTGAAGTCGGTGTATCTTAGGTCGACTTACCTGGCCGTCCACACAGCGGCGAGTCGACTGCTGCTGCTCCCCAGTCAACTCCGCTTCTACCTCTCACTGAGGTGGAGTACAGGAGTCGACGGGGAGCATGCTTGGGGATCGATCACTAATCACCAGTCTGGCAGGTAGTGTAGACATACCCTGTGTGCCAAACTTGAGACATGGGACAGGGGCTTAATTTTCGGACAGTGTTTTCTGAAAATCAAGCCATTTTAGTTGTCTCAAAATAGACACCCAGAACCAGAGGCACCCAAAGTCACTAGCTTCTTTGGAAAATGTTGGCCAGAGACCTTCCTTTCTCTGTGTGACCCTGATGGTTGAGATCTGCCAACAGCCCAATGACTTGAATGCTAACAATTCGTAGCAGGATATTTACACCCAGTGAAGAGCCCTTGGCTTTGGTACTGGTGTAACAGTGCCTGTTGATCTCTCAGTCCTGGTATGTTAGGCCAGACTCTTTTGCGTGAAGGGTGTTAATGCATAAAGAGTTTGTATGCTTTATTTTTTAGTGTGAGATTGGGGGCTGATGGTGATCAGGAGAGCGTCTCTACATAACTGGATAGCATAGTGGGTCATAGGGTGTTAATTGACTGTGGACTGAATCCTTTGCTGGTCTGCGGCTCTGGTTCATTGTTTTCAAACTGAGCTGGAGAGGCACTCAGAGGATCTCCAAAATGAAGAAATCGCTGTTCCTGTAACCAGCGGAGAGAGAGGAGAAGATCGGATTTGGGGCATGTTAGTACATAAATCCAGCCCTTCTTACGGTGTTTAGAAATGCTGGGAAAATGACCTGGAAAACCCCGGAGAGCAGGAGGTTACATGTACCTGTCATGTCTGCCTCTGCTGAGTGCGTGGAGTGATCAGCCAGCCTTCAAAATGCAGCTGATTATGCAGCCCTTGAAAATGTTTCATATCTTTTCTCTCTGCCCACCTGCATGGAGTGAATCCGGATTTGCACCTCCAGTCATCACCACACCAGTTTTAAAGTATCCTCAGAGTATCCCTCTACAGTCCAGCTGCACCTGTCGCTACAGACTAACCTGGATTCTGCAAGGAATTGTTACTGGGCTCTTGAGTTGCTGCCAAAGGGTAACTCAGGTGAGACAGCATGGTTCAGGGGACAGGATGTTGGCCCGGAAACTAAGAGAGCTACATTCTAGTCCCCATTCTTCCCCTGATTTGTGCCAGTCACTTCAGCCAATACTCAGGTTCTGTTTCTCTGTTGTTCTCTTTAGGTTGGAGCTTGTCATGACAGGCAATGACTCACCACATCTGCATAGCATCCTGCAAAATGGGTGTCAGGTCTCAGTCAGGGCCTCTGTGCATTGCCACAGTGCAACTCCTTAAACTAAGATTCACTCCATGTATTTGTGTATGTATATTCCATCTAGACAAAGCAACAGGAAATGTGAGTGGATGGGGACCAGAAATTCCCAGGAACTCAATGATATCAAATGGATTTAATTTCCCCCAGCCTAAAGACAGTTACATTTGCAGCAGACATTGTATGCCTTTTATTGTGGGGAGTGAGAGAAAGGAGCCAAAACTGAACTGAGCTAAATGCTTCCCAACAGACAGGCTGGAGCTAGTGATGGGCGAAAGTTGGGGGCTGTGTGGCTTGGACTGATATTGGTTTGGTTTGATTCTATTATTCAATGAGGATCATTCTCCAGCTCATCATACCCTTCCTCAGCGTCCACACTTTGGTCGTCTTCTTCCTCTCCCTCAATATACTCATCGTCATGACCATCTTCGTCTTCCCCATCCTCCGCGTGGTCCTCCTCTCTCCCAGCTTGCTCCTGTGGGATCCTCCCTCCCTGCAGACTGCCATCCTGAGCTTCAGTAGTCACCTGCTGCTTGCAAAAGGGACAGGTTTTATTCCTGGGCTGGGTGTGAAGCCAGGTGTCGATACATGAGCAGTGATAGGCATGAGAACAAGGGAGGATCTTCAGCTGGTCTCCTTCTTCGTACTCGGCCATGCAGATCACGCACGTCTCATACCGGTCTCCCCTTTTGAAGGTGCACAGGGTTATCTTCTGGCCCTTCGTGCACCATCGCGCGCAGACCACAAGTGGGATGGTGCAAATGATCACGTTGATCATGAACCCAAACTCCTGGAGGACATAAGGAATGACGTGGTATGCGGAATATTTAAGCATATGTGGCCAGTGCTGTTTAGCAGTAGCCCACATGGAGGGCGTAGCTGCATCCTGGCAAGGGTTCTGAGGATCTCTGGGTGCCACCAGGGTGACATAAGCCCCTTTTTCATAACGTGAAGCCCTTCTCAGATGTCTGTAGGCTGATTCTCCAGTGAAGACAGACTGGATCGTAATTTGCTGCCTGATTTCTTTGTCGTCAGTTACCATGCTCACCAGATGCTCTGTGTTCAGGTTGTGCACAATGGCGGCTCGGTACCCGGCTTGCTGGGCGTGAAGGACCTTGATGCCGAAGGGGCAGTCAGACCGATGGATGAGTGCGATGAAAACCTCAGAGGAGTTGGAGGATGCCGGCGGGCCTTCTATAGGATCACAGGCGTTTGCCGGCATGGCCTCCATCAAGTATCCCATCAGCCCTTCGCTCGGGAGGGGCGGTCCAAAGCATGCAGGCAGTGCATTGTAGCCTATGCAGGTGGAGCCGTGGTCATAAACCACATGCCCGAAGGCCTCTGCAACAGCAACGTCCACGAGGAGGAGCGCGGCGACCACACGGAGAGGGAGAAGGAGCCTCATGCTCAACGTGGGTGGGTATCTCTCTGTGCAAGTGCTGGGGCTAGGCAAAGAGGAAAGGCGTAGCTGTGAAGGATCTTAGGAGGCAAACACACACTTATTAGCCTGCCGGAGGCGTATCAACATAACGTTCCCGGAGTCTTTGCAGAAGACAACAGCAGCAGCAGGATGGTAACTATACCCTGCCTCCTCCCTGGAAGCTTCTGCAAAAGGCGTCCTTCAGTTCACCATGCTGGTCTTCTGGTTCCCCGGGCTCCACCCTCTCTCTCTCTCACTCTCTCTCTCTCTCTCTTCTGGTCTCTAGCTGCTAGGCAACCTTTCCTACCCACCTCTCCAGGCTTTGTGACATCACCAGTGACTGCTGCATTTCCCCAGGATAGGTCCCTGTAACATCACTGCCAATCTGCCTTGCACTCTTCTCTCCTCCTTTCTTCTTCCCTAGTTCTCTCCTGTCCACCACTCTTCCATCTTTCATGGACCCAGTTCTGTCCCTGTCCAATCTCTGGTAAGTTATCAGTGTCTCCTGCCACACTCAAGGGGAGTTGCTCACATCCTTCTGAGGGATAAATGCCCCCTGTCTTGATAGTCCTCCCACTGCAGGGATATGATGCCTGGAGAACACTGCACAGTAGGAATGATCTGTTAGTATCATCCTCTCCCATGTGGGAGAGGAGATATCAGCCCAGGTTGGTTGACTGAACTTGCTTTCTGCTTTAAAAACAGAAAGCCCACCTTTTTCTATCTACTAGTGTGATCATCTAGTGGATGTCAAAGCACCTAGAGCTACAAGGCCAAGGCTGTTTGGTCATTAGATAATGGAAATAAATAATCTAAACAAGTAAATCAGCATTCAGAATAAAACCGGCAGAACTTGAAATTACCTCCATCTGTCCATCCACACAGAACAAAACCAACAATACACTATTGGCGAGATTGGCAGGAACACGTAGGATCCATTTAAGGTCCCAGAACTAGTGGTCAGATTGGCCAAGTGCGCAGGACACTAGATTCATGTTGGGTGTTGACTGAGCTCTTCTGAAATTCTGGCCTCAAGGGTCACAATGGGAGGCTGGAGTCAAGGGACTGAAAGAGAATCTCAGCTTTCATTTACATTTCTAGCCCTCATGGGGGCAGACAAAGATTTAAAATGTGTCCCCCAAAGGCTCAGAAGCTGGAAGCTAAATAAGAAGATCCCAAACATTTATTATTCAGAAAAATCTCATGATCTGTAAGCCAATCTCATGATTTTGGGGGGTGTTCTGACATGTGATTTTTGAAAGCTTAGGGGGGACAGTGCCGCTGGCACTGCTGTGGGAACGGAGCACTTGAAATTCTGGCTTTGAGCTCTTTGGAATCCCAGGCGACATGAGCCCGATATCCAGAGGTTCTCAGTCTCCCACTGTATTCACCTGGTGCCGTGGATGCTCAGAGTCTCTGGCACTCAGTTCCTAAAGAGCTGCACTTCCAGTGGGGCACCCCTTGCTGAACTCTTCCCCTTTAAAGTATCCCCAATGGTCCAATATGGTTTTGTTAGCCTTGTAGTTAATTAAAGATCACCTGTACTAGGCAACTGTTTGGTGAGTGTGTGTGTGTGTGTGTGCGTGCGCACACACCAGAGACTCCCAGCAGCTGTGATCTCAAACTCATTTTATTTTCCCTCCTCTAAAGCGTTTTACACTTACAGAGGGACATTTCAATGCACGTCCGTGTCAAAGGTCTATCTGGCAACAGTCACTTGCTGTTTGCAAATTGGACAGGTCTTATGTTGAGGCTGGATGAGGAGCCACGAGTCGATGCACGTGCCATGATAGACATGAGAACAAGGGAGGATCTTCAGCTGGTCTCCTTCTTCATACTCGGCCATGCAGATCACACATGTAACATACTTGTCTCCCGTTTTGAACGTGCTCACGGTTATCTTCTGGCTCTTCCTGCACCATCGCATGCAGCCCACAACCAGCAGGGTACACATGATCATGCCAATTGCCATGCCAAACTCCCGGATGAAAAGAGAAATCATGTGCTTGGAGCAGTATCCAAACTGGAGATCCCAGTAATGCCTAGCAGTGTCCCCGATGGAGAACTTTGCATTGTCCCAGCAGGGATTATGATAATGTTCAGGTACCACTAGAGTAACACGAATTACTTTTTCAGAGCCCATAACCCTCCTTAGCTGCTTGGAGGCTGATTCCCCAGTAAAGACGGAAGGAATTCCAACCTTCTGCCTGATCTCTTCAACATTAGTCACCATTGTCACCAGTTTCTCGGAGTTCACATTGTGGACAATAGCAGCTTGATAGCCGGCTTGCTGAGCATGAAGAATCTTAACCCCCAGTGGGCAGTCATACCGACTTATGAGCGCGATGAAGGCTGCTGAGGAATTGCTGCCTGCTGGTGGACCTCCGATAGGGTGACAGGCGTTCGCAGGTGCCGCCTCAATCAGATAACCCCTCAGGCCCTCTCTGGGGACAGGAGGCCCCAGGCATGCAGATAATGCTCTAAAATCTATGCAGGTGGCGTTCTGCTTGTAGACCACATAAACAAAGACTTCAGCCATGGGTGCCTCTAAGAGCAGGAAGACAGTGATCAGGCAGAGAGGCATCGGCTGCAGAGACCACATGATGGCAGCTGCTGGTGGTTTCTCAGTGTGCTGACCTAGATCCTATCTAATTGCCACCGTTGGCTTCCAAGGACTCTATGGGGACTAGTAGGAGAACTCAACTCTGCTCATCTTCTTTGATGGCATCCGTGAGACATGCTGAAGCCTTCTAAGGCAATAACAACGACAGGGTCATGCGGGTTATTGTCTCCCAGGGCCTTCCCTTAGAGCTACTGTCAGCAGCTTCTTTCACTGCATAGTCCAGCTGGATGGCTCCTCCTTTCTCATTAGCTGCATGCAGCTGCCCAAGTCTTTGTGACATCACTCACTGACTGCTGTGCTTTTCCCGGACGCTCTCTCTGGGTCCCAGTAAGAGACAAGACTTCTGTGCAAGGGAGGGAGCGGGGAGAGAGAGAGAGAAGGGAACTTCGGAAGTGCAGAAAAAAGAGAAGCAAGAAGAATGAGATGAGATGCCATCGAACCCTGCAGGTTGAAGAAGGTGGTAGCAACCCGGCAATCCTTAGCTCTAGATTAGAAGACAACAGGAAGCAGTAGAGCCTCGTAGAGGGCCTGGGCTAGTTGCGAGGAGGAAAACTGTGAGGCTGGACAGACACCATAATGATGGGCCCTCTTATAAAAAGCTTAGATAGCAGGGTGGTCTTGTGGGAACATCTGAAGTACTCAATAGGCCTCTAAGCTTTTGGATGAGTTTATTCTAAAACGTGAACCTCCCTTCATTTTTCGTATGAATTTTTGCCCGTTTGTGCATATTTTCACATGCTTGTACCAGGTTTGAGGCATATTCTGATGCGTGTTTTTACAATATTGGTGCTGGGTTCGGTGACATCTTCTTATATTACAGTAGCACCTTGCAATGCCAACGAAGGTCAAGGCCCTATTATGCCAGAGGCTGTGCAGACACAGTCAGAGAGAGTCCTGAGCAGCCCCCCACATTCTCCAATTCATCTGTGATCAGATTGGCAGAGGGTCTGGAGAGTTCAGATGCAACTGCAGGCAGGGAGCGAAGCTTCGTTCTTAATATAATCCTGCAATTGAGGAGAGAAGCATGCAGCACAAAGACCAAATGGCTCATCGGATTTCAAGGAGTTTATTTTGTTCTGGTTTCCTTAATACTACCTTGATATTACTTTTTTGCGGTCTCCAGGCTCCGTAGGTGTTACAGCCCTGGCATGCGTGTAAGACTGGGAGGCTGAGCTGCAATTAGGTCCATGAGTGGATTTGTCTTTGGAAGTTATCATTCTTATTGCTTCACATTAGAGTAACATGTCAGGTATGTTTACACTGCCCGCGACAGGGACCCTCCCAGCCTGAGTCAATCAGAAGTGACTTTCCCAAGGCCATGCAGCAGAGCCAGCAATAGATCCCGGGTCTCATGAGTCTCCAGGGCAGGTCTACATTACCCACTGGATGGACGAATAGTGATCAATCTGTCGGGGGTTCATTTATCACGTCTCGTCTAGACGTGATAAATCGATCCCCGTGGGCTCTCCCTTTGACTCTGGAACTCCACCACCATGAGAGGTGCAGGCGGAATCGACGGGGGAGTGGCAGCCATTGACTCAGCACTGTGAAGCCGCCGCGATAAGTCGACCTAAGATACATCAGCATCAGCTACGCTATTTGCGTTGCTGAAGTTGCGTGTCTTAGGTTGATCCCCACCCCCCAGCGTAGACCAGGGCTAATAGGAATAACTGGGTTAGGAAACCTGATAGATCTTTCCAGTTTCTAAGACAATGTCTGTCGCAACAACAACTGTTGCACAGAGAAGTTGTTGGGCCAGGGTGGCATCATAGGATGGGTGACTAGTGCCATTAGCAGGGAGGTTTTTGGCAATAAGAAGACTGGTGGGCTTAGAGTCTAACTGGAAAGGAGAGTTTTGGGAGCAGAAAGGGGAGTGGGGAGGGGACTGAAGCAGAGAGGAGGCCAGTATTTAGGGGAAATGGACACAAAGGGCATGGAGCAGCAAGTGTAGAGCTGGAGGGACAAGCGACAAAGAGGAGGATTCCTTTCTGGAAGGGGAAGGTGAAATGGCTGGAGAGCAGGAGTGAGAGAGAGGAGAAATGAAGGCACGGTTAGAGTATGGAGAAGAGAGGGTCTAGGGGAGCGAGGAAAGGGAACAGAGGCTAAGATTTTCAATGGAGCTGAAGGGAGTTAGACACCGAAATTCCATTGAAATTCACTGATGCACATGGTTTGCAAGAGACACTGCTCATGGAACATGCTGTATTCCTTACAACCAGCATTTAGGATTAACTGTATCTCCCCCGATTCCACCAGATATACTCAATGCAAATCAGTGTGAGTCATGCATGCGTGTGTTAAATATGTTACAGCCACTCCTGGATGTGTCCGCTATCCATATCCTCTGGGGCCTGTGCAATCTACCTCCTCAATATAATTGCGACTTATTTAAATGTCAACAAGCCACACATGGGAGGCAGCAGTTATATGAGAGAGCAGAGCAATTACAGGGAACCGGTCCCATTTCACCACTCAAACAAAGATCCAAACTAGAGAAAAGGAAGAGACCATTTACCTCTCTATTAACTGATCACTTACACTTCCTATGCCATTCTCTTACAATCCATTGTTGGGCTGGAACCCTCTGTAGAAGCAGAGACCCAAGACCAGATATTGCTTTCACTTACCCCAGTGGAAATCCTGAGTGACTCCTGATAAGTCCATGGAGTTACTCTGGATTTACACCGGTGTAATTGCCACCAGCATCTAGTTGACAGGAGGCTGGTCCTTCCAGGAAGACTCAATCAGCAACTGGAATATCGAGGTGACTGTCACTGTCACATGGATATCACTGTAACTCTAGCAAAGATTATATTTCTGGCCTCCAATCAACATCAACTGGAGCTGCTTCAATGGTGAAATAGATCTGGCTGTTTTATTCAAAGGCTTCTGTGGCATTAGAAAAGCAGCCCAGCCAGGTGGGTTCGTAACTAATGTGTTTCATTGTTCTTTATTATTTGCATTATGGTTGTATTTGGCATCCCAGTGGGGTGCATATATATATGAGGTCCATTATCCTACATTCTGGACCATGCTGCTTCTCTGTGTTTCTACTGAGCTCATAATGCTAGTGGCAGGAGCTGGTATAAGCAGAATAAAATGACTGACATTCTCTTGGCTTTCTGGGAACTTCCCTATTCCTAGCTCCCTGTGCTCATAAACCTAAATTCACTGCATGTATTGTATCCACCAACAGCCGGCTTCCAATGCAGACACATAGATAGGGCTGACCGGAAAACAAGAATTCCATTTCACACGCACATACCAAAAAAAGAAAAAAAAGAAAAAAAATGAGTATTGGGCCTTTGTTTTCATTCTTCACTGGAACAAAATCTAGGCCTTTTGAATTTTTTATTTTTGCAAAAAACCCATCAAGAGACCCAGCTCAGGATAGCTAATTGCTTTAGGGCACTTACCTGAAATGTGTGAGAGCCTGGTTCAAGTCTCTCTGCTGTGTCTGATTTGGGGCCCTTTCGCTCAATCTCGCCTATTGGTACTGTTTCACTTTGTATAAATGTTCATTGGGGCAGAGAGTGTAGCCTACTGGTTAAGGCACTTACCTTGGGTACGAGAAATCCAGATTCAAGTCTCTGCTCCAAATGATCTCCAGACGAAAACCATGTCATTATAATGCTAACAGTGGTTGGATCGGCAGATGTAAGTCACCCCACAGAGCAGTCAATAGGCAGAACGCGGGTCAATAATTATTATTATATAACTAATTGTTATTAGTTTTTAATTATTTTCTCTGGAGTCTGGACCTTGATTATACCTTGGCCAAGAAATCTGGACCATGACAAAAAGTAATTGACTCCCCCTGTGCACACACTGACTAATCTCCTCCCTGTCCTGTAGCAAGCTATGCCTGGGTAGAGTGACCATCCATCCCGTTTTTAAAGGGACAGTCCCGTTTTGGAGGACTTTTTCTTATATTGGCACCTATTACTCCCCAACCTCCTGTCCCGTTTTTTTACAGTTGCTATCTGGTAACCCTACGCCTGGGTTGAGGTCAGTGGGGCTCTGCAGACACATAAAGTTCTGAATGGAGGGAATCTACTGTAGGACATGGGGGGTTGAGTTATTGTGTCCATCTAAAGAGTGAGGCTTTGATATAGATTTATAGATTTTCTGGCAGGAAGGGACCATTACGGTCAACTGGCCTATAACTCACCCGACCACTTCTGCAGAGATGTTCACTTTCACGGTAGCGTAGTGAAAGGTTCCAGGCCAGGTTCTCAGCTAGGGCAAGTCATTGTGGCTAAATGGACTTCAGTGGAACGAGGTTGCTTTACGTCAGCTAAAGATCCCGCTCACTTACCTCCCCATAGCACATGCACGTACAGGGATTTCCCCTGCCCATGTCTCTCGCTTGCATTTCCCATGGGAGGAGACAAAATCCGCCTTCCAGGTTATTCCTGAGTTACACACATGATTATCTTGTCTCTGAACGAGACAGCGGATTATGTGACGGTCATTTCTGGACCTGCTGACGTGTACTACTGGTCTGCAGAGATGTCTTTTATCGGTACAGTTCAAAAGGGAGTAGTCAACTGGGCCAAAGCCAGAGGTAGCTCTGCTGAAGTCAGTTGCACTGAGGGTCATTTGAGCTTCCATGTCCGGCAGCTGGACCCCTGTGATATCAGTGTGCTCGGTAATCAGTGTCACCAATGGGTGCCAGCGAGGGGTTCTTTTTTCTTGATGATATTTATACTGAAAAGATATAATATCTTTCCCTTATGCTGTACATCCCAGGACCTCAGACCAGTGTGGATGGTCAGTATCCTTCCCATTTAACAGATGGGAAACTGAGGCACAGAGAAGGGATGTGACCTGCTGACATTCACATGCTGAGTCAGTGGCAGAGATGGGAGGTCAACTCCGGAGCCCTGAGTCCAGCCATCCCCCATCTTATACTGCCTGTCCCTCCCACTACACATTTCAGCATCTGTGCCTCATGGTTTGGGGAAAAATAAGTAAACATGATAGGGGTCACAGACCTTTGAAATTCAATTTGACTAAGTCTTAAACTGCTTCAGTCCATTGCTCCAACCAATGGTTTATATTATGACTGGCTATTCTATCAGCTCTCACTCCAGCCTCTTGCAGGCTTCTTTTCCCAGGAGGGAAAGTTTATTTACTGATGGGAAAGCTTGGGGTGCATGGAAGCATAAATCTGTTTAGCAATTTCTGATTTCCCCTCTGTGGTCTAGCTACCCCATTTCTCATCCTCCTCCCACTACTTCTCCTCTTGCCACTGCCTCCTCTGTCTCTCCACACACAGGGTCAAGACTTCCCACTGATGTGGGAGTTATTCACACCCTGCCACAGGAGACTTGGGCCCCTAGAATCCTTTCACTGATTTTCTCCCCCCGACTTCTTGCCAAAGTCCTGTCCCCTTCTTCCTTCTCTCTCTTCAAGGCTCCTTCCCTGTGTAGCCAATCCCCCTCCCGATCTCCTTTTGTTCCTGCTCCCTCATCCCCCTCCTTTTCCACCGAGAAGCTCTCTGCATTGTTGTGACAAATCAAATTACCCGGTTGTGTGCCTGCCCTCCTGAACACGCGGTGCAGCTAAGCTGTGAATACAGTTCCCTGGGGTAATCTGGAAAGTACAAGTTGTTATTACTCAGTACAGTAGAACAATCAACACAGATTCTGTAATGCAGTAAAATGCATTGAAGCTGCTTAAGACCACAGGAAAATGGAATCGCTGCATTCTGAAAGGAGTTTAGCCCACACAATCCAATTCTAATGAGAGAGGAGGCCAGAGCTAAAGCCCGGATCTGAAAATCATCTAATTTGGGGAATGGGTGTGCCTATGGGAATCCAGACCCCCATCTAGATTTTGCATTGTCAGATGCCAAATGCCCCTTCTAGTCACACCTGTTCAGCAAAGTACTTAAGCGCAAGACTGGCTTGAAGCTTGTGAGCAATTGCGCTGATTTCAGTTATGCCGCTCAAGTGCTGAAAGATAAGCACGGGCTTAAATCCCTTGCTGAATCGGGGTGATAACGGGAAGAGACAAAACCTTCGGTCGGCATAGCCCAGACTTTGAGTTTTTCAGCTACCCGGCTGCAGATTGGTACTCTGTGTGTGTGTGTGTGAGAGAGACGTGTGTGTATGTGTGATTATTTATTTTCTGACGTAAAGCTTCAGCGATGTTCCAAGCCCTTAGCTGGCCCTGGAAGCCACAAACTGCCATACTTGATGGAGGACAAGTGCTCATACGCTAGTTCTGCAGAGTGAACCAAAGATTAAGTCCAATCTAGCTATATAAGGCACTGGTCATCTTCCTTCCATCTGCTATAGGCCATGGGAAGCAGAGAAAAGTCACAGCGCACTGTGCTGCTGCCACTCATGATCTCCTGGGGGAGAGCTCCTTTCACCTCTGTACCTGACTGGGAAGAGGGAGCACTTGGCCTTCACAGCATCCTCTGGCAAGGAGTTCCACCAGTTGACTGTGCGTTGTGTGAAGAAATGCTTCCTTTTGTTTGTTTTAAACCTGCTGCCTATTAATTTTGTTTGGTGACCCCTAGTCACCACAGATGTCCAAAGCCTAGGATGGCAAGCAATCGGTATAAATGAGATATGGTTTGCAGGCCATGTCTCCCCTGCAGTCAGAGGTGTGACTGCCAAAGCTTTGATATACTTCATGTGAATAACAATAGCAGTGGACAAGCCTGGCCAGGGACTTACACTTAAATCACTACAGCGACACTGCTGTAGGCCTTCAGCATAGAGATTTACTACAGGGACAGGAGGGGTTCTCCCCTCGCTGTAATTAATCCACCTCCCCAAGAGGTGATAGCTTGGTTGATGGAAGAATTCTTTTATCCTAGCTCTGTCTACACCAGGAGTTAGGTCAGCAGATTTTTAACACCTCCTGTGTGATGTAAACTTTTTAGAGTAGACTTGGCCTGCATATGTACTTCAGTGGCTAGGCTATGCAGCTGCAGCTTTGCTGCTATTGTTATTTGAGCTAGCTAGATCAAAGCTACCTTGTGTGTGTCTACACCTGCTGCATTCACACCTCCGCTTGCAGTGGAGACATGCCTTCAGAGAGGAAGAATCTTGAGGTTCTGCCCTGAGATAGGTAAGGGCAAGGGGCTAGACACCTGAGGGAAGAGACAAGAAAGGAAACCGAGGTGCACTAGCCTTGTAAATGTGGCAGTGTGGATTAAAACAATTCCATTATTTTGGTTCCACTTTGTAAATAAGGCTTTGTTTAGAGAAGAACCAATATAAAGCAGGATTAAAGTGATGCCAGATTGTCCATACAATGGTTTGCACAGATTTCAATTATTTTTTACACTGATTTAATTTAAACTGATTTAATGCAACTTGTGTGTGTAGACAAGTCCCTAAGGGTGCATCCAAACAGGGCGAAAGCTAAAACCCTAGTGTGTCCAAGGCAGTTGTAGTTTTAACACGTGTTAACAGGTTGAGGTAAACTCTAGGCTCTCCCCACCTGTTTAAAAAAAAATCACCCTTTTTGCTAGTGAAGACAAGGCCTTTTATATGTCCCCTAAAGCTGATCACGTGGAGCCGGTCCTGGTCATATTCCATCAGGCACAGTGCACTGTTTTGCATCATTACCCTGGGAAGCCAACCCGTGGATTCTCTACTTGAGTTCTGCGAGCGAGCATTTGCAATCAGAAAGCATCACCTTCATTAGCAGAGGTCCGTCTCCTCCCCTTTACCATTTCACCCGCTGCTGTTGATTAAGTTTCTCTTTGCTGCTCTTCCAGGAAGCCACAGGCCTGTTGTTTTGGAGATAGCCTTAATTTGTTTACTCGGGCATATGTTCTGTCTTGTACGATGATGCTTCACAGCTGGTCTCAAGCAGCCCACGGCAGAGGAGCACCCGCGGAGTAAGTTTAAACCAAAGAAGTCTATCAAAACCATCCTGACGTGCTAATCCAAGGGTGAGTGCCATGATATTGATGGAGCAATGCATGTTGCCCTATTATTGCAGATAATCATCTTTACGCTTGTTGCCATTCCCCTCACAAAATAAGCATGCTCACGGTTTGTTCGTACAGGAAGGTTTAAAGATTAAAAAATGAACAGAAAAAAACCCCCCTCTACAATGCAAAAGCTTTGAGAAAGCAAGAGAATCAGCAGTTTACGTTGAAATGTTAACCAGAAGGCTGCTATTATTCAGTCGCACTATTAAAGGCTAGATGTGCCCTTTCACAATGTATCGGCGTGCCAGCATCAGCCATGTTTGTGGGCATGCAAATGGCACAGGTGGGCAATACAATCAATTAGGCACCCCTACGTTGGAGCTGGTTCCCTGCCTTCATCATTTGCAGCAGGGTGTGCTGCCAGTAGTGGCCAGATTGTCCCAATCACTCGGCACTGGGGTGACCAGACTGCAAATGTGAAAAATTGGGACAGGGGTTGAGGGGTAATAGGAGACTATATAAGAAAAAGGCCCCAAAATCGGGACTGTCCCTATAAAATCAGAACATCTGGTCACCCTACTTGGCACCCAATAGGCTCGCTTCTTTTGGTACCTAATGGGAGCTGGTGTCTGCTGAGATGTAGCAGAATTCTCCCACGGCGGGAAGCCGGCTCCTTATGTCGACTCCTGAGTTCATCTCCCTGGAGGTGCTCTGCAAAGCTGGGGGAATGTGTGTATGCTGGGGACTTCGCTGACACAGACCCACATTGTGTAGGAAGGCATCTGCTGGTGCCTTCTTCCCCAACACCCACTAAGAGTCATGTGTAGCCCAGTCACTTGGATACTTCTGATGTAGGTTCTGTCTTGATGGTGCTGATTCCATCCCCAGATCTCTCGCAGGTTCTGTAAGCAAAGCCCTTTGATTCTGGCTCTTTTGTGAGCTCGGGATGGGCCCACAGTGATCGGTGCTGGGTGCCCTTTGGACTGAAAGATCTAAGCCACAAAGTTCAAACCCAGACTGCCCCAAGGCTCAGGGTGTTTGGAGTTAGGGATGTGGTTTAGGCTCGCTGTGTCATTACCCCTCATGTTGATGTTATATGCCAGATTGTGTTGGATGGACGTGGTCCAGAACTGAGAAGCATGGTGGAGCTGCATCTAGGGCTCCCCAAGTGGCACCGGGATTCAAGGAGGTACAGTCTCTCTTGGGGATCCCAGGCAGTGACTCACTGCTACTACCCTTAGAACGGTGCAGCATGTGCCCAGCCAGCTGTGCCCTCTCCCTTGGGGGGTTCCTTGTGCTCAGTCGAAAGTAGAGAAGGGGCATGAGTGAGAAAGCAAGCTCCTTTTGTCCTCCCTTTCCTTGTGCATCCATCCAGGAGACAGGCATAATCCAGCCCTAGATGTGCTAAGAAAAGTAATTTAGATGCTTCAGATCCATTGTCAAGCTGTTTTCTCTTTTTTAAAAGAATGGTCCTGGTTTAATTTGCCTGTTTGCAAATGGCTCCTAAATAACACACTTGTCTTTGGCCAATTGATCAAAAGGATTCTCCTTGTGCATCCAAACTGTGACATTTGCCTCCTGTATTAGCTGCATTTCTGGGGAATTAGTTGCTCTTTTTTTTTAAATGATTTTTTTTTTATGGTTGAAGCGAAGCCACATAACTATAGGCATGGAATTAATAGCTTACAGAACTGATAACAAATTAGCCAGGTTTAATAAAGTTCATGCATGGCTTCCTATCGCAGCTGTATATCAAAAGGAAAACAAATATATTGACCAGCGCGCCTTAGAATAACAGCTATAATTCACTCTGTGAAATAACCCTATTGTTCTTATGGTTATGGGAGCCAGTACTGATTAGAGCAACTAGGGACCAAAATCAAGACTTCTGGGTACTCTCCCCAGCTCTGCCACTGAGTGACCTTGAAGATGCCAGTTAGGCAAAAATTTTCGAAAGTGGCCACTAATTTTCTTGTGCCTTAGTTTTTAGGTATCCAGTTTGAGACACCAAGGGCCTGATTTTCATGGGTGCTGAGCACCCACAAATCCACTTGCAGTCAATGGGTGCTGTGGGTGCGCAGCAGCTCTGAAAGCCAGGTCCTAAGTCTCTTAAGAAGGGAACCCAAATTCACTTTAGAAAATGTCACTTCTTTATTCCTTAGTGTTCCCATCCTGAGTGTAAGGTGTGTGGGGTCAAAATATTCATCAACCTTCCAGGGCTGGTGGGAGGATTACTTACATGATGTTTGTAAATTGCTTGGAGCTCCTTGGGTGAAAAGAGAGAGAAAAATGTTATTGGAGGACGTGGTTAGTCATTATTTTTGTTTGATGAGGACGGCCATGGCCCGTTTCTCAACCTTTAAAATATTTACCCAAATCTTAGATGACCTGATTTATGTATCTGAAACAAGTTAGACTGGTGGATACAGAGTGAAATTCTGACTAAGTATCAATTTGCCCTGCGGACATTTTCTCTTCTCGTAATCCTGGTCTCCTTGCCGTAAGTGAACAGAGGCATATGGAGCATCTAAACTTACTTAAGCAGCGTTTTCATTCATCTTCATTTGCCCCGGCCGTAATGGACAATGACCACATGATTGTCCTTTGGAAATTACTGGTGCACGACCACAACTGCTGCTCCATTGACACTCCATCTTTCTAAAGTGGAGAAACAGTTGCACCTAATTGTACATGGTTTAAGCATGTGGCATCCATTTCTGTGTGCAGCCGACAACAAGGGCATCTGGTACACAAAAGTCTGAGAACTTAGCGAGCTGGGTCTGGACGCAGAGGGCCCTGCAGTGCGACGTGCAGTAAGGGAGAGATAGGACTCGGCTGCAGTGAACATAAAGGAGATCTGTTATTGAGGCAGCTGCCCACAGATAGACCCTGTGGTTCTTGCTGTCTCTGTATGCCCAGACTGACTAATGCAGCCTGTGGTGCTTAGTGTCAGGACTTCCCTATGTCCAGGCATGGAAGCAGCAGTCAAGGCCTAAGTTGCTGATCCCACTGCATAGGCGCCCTATAGATCAAAGGGTCTAATTCCCTATTGGCCTGTATCACGTGCATCCATTTACACCAGTGCAAAGGAAAGCTGAAAAGGAGCACTTTACGCTTGCTTTGCACTGATGTAAAGGGCTGCACAAAGGCCGTAGTGCATCAGGCCCCCAGCCTTTGAAGAAGACTTTCTACCAGTCTCCCATACAACTCTCGCAGCAAGCCCTGGCTCAGGAACCCATCTCGGGGCGGAGCTTGGAGTGATAGGCGGCAGGCCCAAGGCCACACAGGATAATGAAGCAGCCCTCATCAGATTATTGTAAAGCAGAGTCTCTGTTTTGGTTCACACTAGGGTTCATTTAGGCTCCTGGAGCAGCTCAGAAGCCAGAGGATCAAAATGTAGCTTAAAGCTACCTGTGTCTTCCATCCTTCCTTCCCCTGTCTGTGCTGCACCTCCGGGAGGCAGAGGACTGTCCGGGAGCCAGAGGTTTTCGTACCATTGCATCGATATACTCACTTGGATCCATAGTTATTCTCCTGGCTGAGGAGCTTGCTGGACCATTAATGTTGATTTTCAATAAGTCTTGGGACACTGGAGAAGTTCCAGAAGACTGGAAGACAGCTAATGTTGTGCCAATTTTTAAAAAGGGGAAAAGGGATGACCCACGTAATTATAGGCTTGTCAACCTGACATTGATCCTGGACAGGATAATGGAGTGGCTGATACAGGACTCGATTAATAAAGAATTAAAGGAGGGTAATGTAATTAATGAAAATCATGGGTTTATGGGAAATAGATCCTGTCAAACTAACTTGATATCTTTGTTTAATGAGATTACAAGTTTGCTTGATAAAGGCAATAGTGTTGATATAATAGACTTCTGTTAGGTATATGGCTTGGTAGAGCATGACACTTTGATTAAAAAAAATAGAACAGTATTTAATTAACAGGGCACACAATAAATGGATCCACAGCTGGCTAACTGACAGGTCTCAAAATGTAATTGTAAAGAGGAAATCATCACTGAATAACATGTTTCTAGTGGGATCTCAGAGGGATTAGCTCTTGGCCCTACAGTATTTAACATTTTCATCAATCACCTGGAAAGAATCATAAAATCGTCAACGGTGAAGTTTGCAAATGACACAAAAACTGGGGGGAATAATAAATAATGAAGAGAACAACCCACTGATCCAGAGCGATCTAGATCGCTTGGTAAACTGGGTGCAAGCAAAGAATATGCATTTTAATATGGCTAAATGTAAATGTATACATCTAGGAACAAAGAATGTAGGCCACACTTACAGGGTGGGAGACTATCCTGGGAAGCAGGGACTCTTCAGAAAATTTGGGGGTTGGTGGATAATAACCTGAGCATTAGCTCCCAGTGTAACTCTGGGGCCAGAAGGGCTAATACGGTCCTGGGAGGCATAAACAGGGGAATCTTGTGTAGGAGCAGAGAGGTTATTTTATCTCTGTATATCTCACTGGTGTAACTGCTGCTGGAATCCTGTGTCCAGTTCTGGTGCCCCAATTCAAGAAGGATGTTGGTAAATTGGAGAAGGTTCAGAGAACAGCCATGAAAATCATTAAAGTATTAGAAGACCTGCCTTATAGTGATAGACTCCAGGAGCTCAATCTAGGTAGCTTAACAAAGAGAAGGTTAAGGGATTACAGACTTGATTACCATCTACAATATATATTTGGGAGGAATAAATATTTAATAATGGACTCTTTCATCTAGGAGAGAAAGGTCTAACATGACCCAATGGCTAGAAGTTGAAGCTAGACAAATTCAGCCTGGGAAGAAGGCATAAATTGTTGATGGTGAGAGTAATTAACTATTGGAACAATTTACCAAGGGTCATGGTGGATTCTCCGTCACTGACAACTTTCAAATCAAGATGGGATGTTTTTCTAAAAGATCTGCTCTAGGAATTATTTGGGGCAATTCTCTGGCCTGTGTTCTACAGGAGGTGAGACTAGATGATCACAGTTGGCCCTTCTGACCTTGGAATCTGTGAACCCATTCCTGTGTATACTGCTGAGGTTAGGAAAGGGGCATTTTTGTGAATGGGTAATGCCATAAGAATCATGAGGCGACGCTCCCTGCACATCTGGCTTGGAGCTCACCCAGTGGTTTAGGGTTTGGGGGGAAAAAAAAGATTCCATCCCTGGGCAAATCCAGATTGAATGGTTCTCTGTGGGGTTAAGGCCATTCACACCTAGGATGTAGGGAGTCAGGCTCCCTGGGGCTGGCAGATGTTGCCCTGAAAGCACTTTGATGTCAAAGGAAGAGAAAAGGAGCGGCACGGAGCTTGTATTGGCTGAGGGATATTCAAGGAAACGTCAGTAAAACCCAGCAAATGCCCATCACGCCAGGTCCTGATTATGTTGTGTATAAGTGGAGTTCCTTCAGATTTTAACCTGTGTAACCAAAAGCAGAATCAGGCCCAAGGGCAACATTTCTGCTTCTTCACAGGTGAATACTCTCAGGTGCTCCATGAAGATCCTGGGTCTGCCTCTACCTTGCTCTGCACTTCGTGTGGGCTCTGACTAGGGTGACCAGATGTCCTGATTTTATAGGGACAGTCCTGATTTTTGTTTTTTTATTAAATATAGGCTCCTATTGTCACCCCCTCCCCCATCCTGGTTTTTCACATTTGCTGTCTGGTCACCCCAGCGCTGACTGCAGTGCAGAGGGGGTGCCTTCTGGTTTGGCAGTGCTTTACCGTGCCCAGCCTTCAGTGACTGCATGAGGAGTGGGGAAGGGAGAAAGGGGCCCATCGACCGAGACCCCTGTGAGTGCCGCTGACTAGCTTTGACACTCTGTGACGACTGCTCCTTCGGCATCTCTGCCAGCATCCCTGTAATTTCTGCCTCCAGTCTGATTTCACTTCAGATTCCCCCACCAGCTCCCACGCGGCTTCTGGGGCCAGACTCTCCCAGCGGGTGTAAATCAGAGTAGCGCCGTTGCCTTCAGCAGAGAGATGCCCACTGGGGATCTGTCACCTGCTCTTTTAATTATCAACAGTCACCTTTCAATGGGTTATTTAAAGGCTGTAGCCCCTTCTTCCCCTTAATGAGGTGAGAGGGAAGGAGCAGCTTCCCCAGCCGTGCATCTGGAAAGGGAAAATAAATGGAGGGTGAGCAAGTCCAGGGTGGGTGTTATTGGCAGGGACATTAAGCATAGAACATAATTTATCACTTAAGTAACCTTGAAACAACTTTCTTTGTGATGGAGCAGCCAGACTGGCACAGCAGTGGGCAGAGAGAAAAGAGACCTCTTCTTGTATGATTCATTCCAGTGTGTGCCTGTCAGAATTCATCACCCGGTTAACCCCGAAGCAAACACCACCGTATTTTCCATTTTTTTCCTTTCTCTCTTTTCCATACTCCCCACCTGCTCCTGTCCCACTTGCCACCACTAGAAATCAACATCTAGAATCCTCTTGGACAGATGGGTAAAACATCGCTGGGGACCTGAGATGCAGGACAGGAAAGAGAGGCCTTGCTGAGTGACTGGAGCAGCTCTCGATGTGCAGTTACCCTCTGGTGACCTGTGAGTGTGGGTGTGTTTGTGTCTGCAGGGAAAGTGCAATGAAGACGAGAAGTGTGTTTGCATGTGTGCATGTGTGTATACTTATGTGTGCAAGGAAAGTGCAACCAGAGATCAGAAGAGAACATGGGAGAATGTAACATAGACCAAAAGTGTGTGTGTGTGCGCGCCCGTTAAAGATGGTGGGGGGAGGAAGGGAGGGAGTGGCTGCTCAGATGAATATAGAATAAGAGCTAGTATAAAATTCAGGGAGTGGGTGTGGTTGTGCTTAAAATACACCAGAGGCTCCTGCAGGTTAGTGTATAATAGTGACGTGTGTGTGTGTGTGTGTACTAATGTAGCTTCATGAGGGTAGTGCAGCACAATAAAGAGTGGAGAGTGTGAGTGTATGTGTATATGCCATTGATATAATAAAGTTGGGGAGAGGAATAAAATATGAGTCTGAGCTCGCTCTGAAAAAATAAGACTCCCCCCTCCTCTCCCACAAGCGTTTGCCTGTTAGTGGATCCGGATTTGAGCCAAGCCTGTTTCACACCACTCAAATAAATGTGTTTTTTCCTTTTCCTTTTCCTCCTGACTTTGCGTGTCCTGGACGGCCTGGCAGCAGAAATGCTTATGGAAAGGGTGAAAAAGTCAGTTCCCAGGGTTTATCCAGCCCAGCTTCACAGGCCCAAACTGCATCTGAACTTTCAAAGAAGTTCTCCAAAGCAAACCATAATCTCTGTTTCGATTGTAAGCATTGTGGGGCAGGGACTGTCTCTCATGATGTCTCTGTACAGCACTGAGCACAATGTGCTACTGGAGTAATAATAAAAAGTAATAATAATGACTGAAATGTTTGAGGTTTCCCCATCACTAATGAAAATCAAAAGGAAGGTTATATGCTCGCATGTGGAATAATAACTAGCATTGAATCTGATATATGTATTTACACAATATGTGGGTGGTAGGTTGCCATGTTTTTGTTGCACTAGAAATATGTACATGGGTGAAGTCAACAGAAGAGGATTTTTGTGTGCGTGTTTGCAGGTGTAGGGGATTTTGTACAATATTGTGTGAGTAATAATTAGATCTGGGTGAGAATGTTTCAGCTAAAGGTGTTTTCTGCCAGAAAACTGACCATTATGGAAAATCACTGGTTTCCATGAATCTCCCAGTCCAAACAAATTTTGAAAAAATAAGTTTCAAAATTGTTGAAATGTCCTGCTTTGACATTTTCAAAATGAAAAGTTTTGAATTTTGGTTCAAAACAAGATTTTGGTTTACAGTTTTAGTTAATTTATTATAAAATAAAGTGGGGTTATTTATTTATCTATTTATTTTAAGAAATAGAAGGTTGGAATTGAAATGAAACCTTTCAAAATGATCAAAACAAAGCATTTATGTTGACCCAATCCGAAATGTTTTCAGATTGTTGGTTCATGACATTTTTCAAGATTTTGACTTTTTGTCCCGAACTGGGGATGTGAAAAACTTTTCAAATCTCCAAAATTCTCATGGGGAAGGAAAACCATTTTCTCCCTGGCTCTCCTGCGCACAGTAAAGTCTGAGAAACAACACCTCACATGTGCTCACCAGGAAGTGTATCCAAACAGATTCCCTGTATGTGGTTGATGGGAAATTGAAACATTCAATACTGATTTCAAACACAGTTTTGATAAAAAATTCTCTTTAAAAATATTGGGGAAATTTTAGCAAAAAAAAAACGGATCCCAAATTTGCAGGGAGTTTTGGTGTCACCAAATTTGCATTTTTCACAACAAAAAGTTTTAGCAGAAAAATTTGACCCAGCTGTACTCCTGGTTTCTGTTTCCAACACTGCCACTTGTCTTGGGCCCATCACCTTCACCTCTATGTGCTGCATTATTCCCTTCCATAGAATTATTGTTGAGTCAGATAGTGGTAGGTTCCGACATGTACAAGGTATTTGACAAACACAAAGGAAGACAGGCCCAGGTTTGCAGAATTGCTCCACTCAAACTAATTCCCCTGCTGACACTAATGACCATTTCTCAAAAGAGCTCAGCAGCCAACTTTTGAAACTTTGTCCCTTTATTTTGGGTGCCTAAATGACTGCTTAGCTCTTTTGAAAATCTGGCTCTGATTGCAGAGGCTGAGCCATTGAAAATCAGGCCTTATAATCCATGACGGATGCCCTGAGTCATCCAGTCACCTTAGACCATTCTTTGGGTTGGTGTAATACTTGCAAACAATTTCCCCACACTCCAAGATGAAAAATATTAACGATCCAACCAGTGCCTGGCAGGGCTCCCACTATGCTGAAAAATGCTGGTGTACAAAGCAGGGACAGCTGTATGCATTCCTCAGCTGTTTGTCTGCAGGACACACTCTACAGAGCAAGCCTGCCTGACTTGCTTGGGCTGAGAGGTGGATCCAGTTTGGGAGAGAAACAAAGTCGGCAGCAGAGACTTAAGAAGCGGCCGTGAATCTGTCTTTGTCTCCGGTGCATTTTGAGGCAGAACGATGGGCCGTATTTTCAAAATGCTCAGCAGGCACAATTGGCAGTAGATTTTCAGAATTGCTCAGCTCCTATGTAGGCACCTAAATAAGGGGCAGATTTTCATGTTAATAGAAATATTTTTCTGCTGCGAGAGAGGGAGATTGAAGTTTGCAGGGACTGACCCTGCCCAAGAGATGGCCAGCCACATGTTCTGTGGGCTGATCCAAAGCCCAGTGACTTCCATGCCTTGTGACTCAGGTTCTACTATACTACACAAAATCACACAACCACACTTACTGGTTGGCGCGGGAGCTGGTCCGCAGGTGACATTTCTGTCAGCACAATTGTCGAGGTGCCTCCTTCTCCTTCGGTTTCAGATGCACCTGGGTGTTTCTTTTCCCGCAAACCGCACAAGAGAGGCAACACAGAGCTTCTGATTGTGGCACAGGGCTGACTTCCCACATAGACCATTCAAATGGGTGGATGATGTTCACTAAAAAAGGGAAGACATTCTGAAGAGTTGAGGTAAGGACAACAGCTGTCTTTGTGATCTCGCTCTTGCCAGCTTTGCTTTCCACCGTTTTCTGTTGCTCCAGCAGCCTCTCGGGCATTTAGTATGTTGAGTTTCCTGTAAGCTGGAGCTTTCTGCTTGAAGTGATATTATTTTGGCAAGTCATTGTCTTCCTGGAGCTGGGTTAGGAAATGTCTGGCCTTGATGGAATTGGCATATAGGGCCTTACACATCACCTGTAACATATTTTCTATATCACAATAACTATGCACAGCATGTAATAGAGAGAGACTCTGCTGTGCTTCTGCATACATGAAGAGTGGAGAGATTGTTTAGGCCTGGTCTCGCTTTGATGTAATTCTCTTGACTTCAGTGGTGTTACTCCTGATTTACCACTCATGTAAGTGGGTAAAGAATCAGATCCTTTTGATCTAAAACACCCTTTATTTTAGATTAAGAACACAACAATACAAGCGGAGACAAAAGGGATGTCTGTCTGACTGAGAGAGAGCACCCAGTATGCACCTCCTCGAGCAGTCTGCCCTTAGCTCCGAGGACAAGATGGCGGCTGAACTCTGCACATAGGGGGTGTGTGTTCAAATGAGGTCATGTCAGAACGCGATCTTGAGGCTTCACGCTAACTAACCCTAACCCCACAAAACACCTCGGGGAAGGTGGTTTGTGATTTGCTGGCAGAGATATGTGCTTCTGGCAGCCCGGACTTAGGTGCTGAATTTCGAGAAAGGGGCAGGGCTTAGCATACACCACTCTAGCTGGCATCTCCCATTGGCTAGCTTAGGTGGCTCCCCCTGCTGGCTTTGCGGATCACGTTCTAAGATGTGTATCTCTCCCCATTCACTGCACAGGAGCCTACACACCTAGCTCAGGCTCTGTGGATCGCAGGGTTAGCCCTGTGATTTTGTGAATCTGGGCCTTCGTACTTAGAGAAGGGGTCTGGGAGACAGAGTTGCATTCATTGCTCCATCACCGTGACTCACTGACTGAGCATTTCATTTAAACGCTCCGTGCCTCAGTTTACCCCTCCACCAACAAAGATGATAAGACTTACTGACATCACCAGGGCAGTGTGAGAGTTAGTTAACCCCTGGTAAAGTATACAGAAATCGCTAGATGTAGGGCTGCTAGCGATATGCAAAACAGCATTGTTGTGCATGGATAAAATGTAGAACCGTTTTAAAAAAAAGTGCTTAAATGAATGCATCCAAGGGTGCGTTATGGCATGGCTTCTCTTTTGGTCATGGGAGAATCCCAGGGGAATGTGAAGGCCAGCCGGGTTCTTCTGAGGTGAGTATTGAACTTCAAGCTCAGTAACAAAACACATGCAACAAACAGGAGAGAATATGACAAGAAAGAAAGACAAAGGAAAACACTAACTGCCTGAAGTTTTATGCGCGCGCACACACACACACACACACACACGCACACACGCACGCCTGAAAAGGAGCCAGAATCAATTTTTAAATTACTGCTGCATTTTTCTTTTATTTTTTTGGAGGTAGAATTCGTTTGAAAAAGATTCTCGAGAGATGAAAAAAATAGCTGGGGAGGGGCAAATTCAATCACCTAATTAAACATGTAACAGAGGGACAATATTCCTGATTAATTAGAAAAATGTGCTCCCAATTCTAATTGCTGACGATTTCTTGGTGTGTGTGCACAGATTAATTGTATTCATTGGTTAGCTGGTTAGCAGATAACGTAATGTTTGAATTTGGGGCGTTAATTATTTTTGACTCTATTTGTTTCAAATTAGGGTGAATGGGTGGGACTGACTGTAGACTCAAGGCCTGTATACTGCCCTGGAGTTTAGAGACCAGCGGAGAGTTGGAAAAACAATAAGTTTGTTTAGGCATTCAACTCCATTGCCTTATTATTTATTCATATTATCATAGTGCCTAGGAGCTGCAGTTCTGGACCAAGAGCCCATTGTGCTAGGTGCTATACAAACCTGTATTGTAAAGAAAACCCTGTTATATTCTACTCCATCCTCAAACTCTCCAGCAGGATGTTAGAGATGGGACTCAATCATAAATCAGCGATTCCTCCTCTCACAACGCAGGAAGCACGGGCAGAGTCAGCCAACTCTTGGGGCTTTAACAGTGAGAGGAAGGATAGTTTTGTGGTTAAGGTACTAGCCTAATGCTGAGAAGGCTTTGGCTTTATTCCCAGCTGTGCTATACATTTTCTTGAGAATATCATCTCACCTCTTCATGACCCACCTGCAAAATGAAGATTACAACCCATCCTTTCTCTGTGTTGCCTGTTTACAATGTAACTTCTTCAAGGACTGTCCTTGTGTTTTGCGTGAGCAGCACCTAGCACAGTGGGGCCCAAATCTTGGTCAGGGCCTTTAGAAACTGTTATAATAAATAATAGTAAACTCACAGAACACTGCGTAACATTTTAGGACCAGAAGTGAAGATGTATCCCCTAGGCCACTGCAGTTACAAAGGAGAATTTAAGTAAAGAAGCCACTCAAAGTGGAGTTTGGCCCCGACATCAGGGCTAACCCCACTACTTGTGTTCAAGTAGCCCTGGAGGGAGCGGGTCTTTAACGACTCTGAATGGTTGGGTCAGAATACCCTGTTGTATATCAGCTCTGAGGACTGCCTCTTAAAGTATTTCATAAAAATTAAAGAATGTGAGGCGAGCTCAGAGAAAGAAGCAGGAGAAAGACAGAGAGTTGCATTCTGATCTCATTCACATTGCTATTAAACTGGAGTGACTTCCCCTGACTTAACGCCAAGAGCAGATGGTAGCGCACTCTATCCCGATTAAAGTATTTGGACATGAGGACGATGGTAGGGAGAAAGGAGAAATTAAAGAGCACTGCTCCAGGCAAGGGAGAAAAAGGGAGTTGATTGTACAAGGCCAGCTTGAGAGCAGAGTCACACCCCAGAGTTGCAGAGGAGAAGGCTTTCCCACCCACAACAGCAACCTTCGCCTCCTCCTTACTGCCAGTCAGCAGCCATGGAGGAGGAAGCTGGCTGGGCATCAAACGGGCAGCAGGAGCAGTTCTCCCTTCTTCCTGGCATTATGGCCATTGCTCCTGGGATGGTCTCTGAATTCTCGCTGGCGAGAGAAAGTCAGGGGTAGAATTTGCCATTCAAAACCCGGGCCCCCTCCTATGCACTACTTAATGGACCAGAGGGCTTCCCTGTTCCTTTCTCCTTTGCCTGGCTCTGTTGCGTGGGATGAAATCACCTCTCCCATCCATCTCCCTCCTTTTCTGCTTCTCAAGCCCTTCTCCCACTTCCCCGCCACCACCCGGTCTCTCCCAGGCCGTGTCCTTGCTTGCAATGTGACAGTGGCAAACGCTGCCAATGTTTCCCCACTGCTGCTGCTGTTCCATCCCCCTGGGTTTTTAGGCGAGGGATTGAGGCGAGCTGAGCCGGGTCCAGGAGCAGCATGTGTGCAGATTGGATAAGAAGCAGGATCCACTGGCCTGTGAGAAAACTTGGCCGATGCCTGTGCTGAAACTGTCCTAGTTAGATGGATAAGCGCCAGCGTGTGCCAAGTAGCGGGCGGGGGGAGGGGGAATGCGATACTCCTGCAAACTACACACCTAGGCATTCAGATGGGCAGGGCTTAGATAGCTGGGCTTGGGAGCAGGTTGCCTTATCTCCTTTCATGCCATCTCTGCTGCACCCCCTCTCTTCTTTTCTCCCCACCCTTCTTTTTCTGGCCCAACCTCTCCAGACTCTTACTCTCTATTCCTGGCTGCTCCCACCTTCCTCTCTGGTCTCCTCTCAGTCTCTTCCTCCTTTCCCTTCCCTGCTCTTCTCCTGGTCCTCCCTTTAGCCTGCTCCAGAGCCAGAGCGCAGGGTCAGCAATGTGCACAGGTGTGGCTGGAAGCAGGCGTGTGCGTGGGGATGGAGTTGAGCGGGCCGGGTGTCTTCTTCTCAGAGTTTAGCTGTCAGGGTCATTACGATTAAATTTGGGAGGCAGGAATCTGTTTCCCGGGAGCAGGAGTCCCTGGCAGAACCTCTCAGTGTGCAGTATGTTATGAACCTGCACGCTTGAGTGCCTTTATCAATAGCCTGACTGAGTTGCTGCCTGGCCTCATACCATGGGTTGATCTGTAGTCTGCCTAGACGAGGAGAAGATCTTTGTGAGGGGCGGGTGCGTGCATGCGGGGGGGGGGGACATGTTTGCTGGGGAAGGGCGCAAGTTAACGGTTAAGACTTTGGCCGGGATCCAGCTCCGTGTTGACTGTGATGGGAGGCGAAAGGAAACGTGGTTCGCTGGAAATGAGATGCATTGGCGGAGCAAGCGCTTCATATCCCGGGGTTCCGAAGAGCAGGCGCGGTGGCACGGTCTGCGGTGCCAAGAAACAGCAGGCCCAGATGCTACCAATTTCCCTTCGTCTCCGTGTATCAAGCTGCACGGGCCCAGCAGTGGCGGCGATGATGAGGGTGATAATTCGCACTTCTCTCGCCCCTTCCCTCCGAAAGTCGCAAGGCATTTCACTGATGTTAATTAGCTAAACCCCAGCCCCAACTCCTCTGAGAGAGCTAGCCTGGCCCCCTCCCTTTCTTTAAACAAATGGGGAAATGGAGGAACAGAAAGTAGAAGTGGCTTGAGCAAGGTCACGAAGTAAGTCAGGGGCTGAGCCACACTTAGAACTGAAGAGTCATGAATTCCAGTCACAACGGTCTACCCACTAGACAACATTGCCCTCCCAGAGCCCAAAATAGAACCCAGGTGCCTGCTGTTTAACTAGTCAATCCCAGCGCCCCCACTTAACTGGTACACCACATTCCCTTCCATGATGCCATCTGGACAAAGTCTATCAAAAGCTGATTTCTGTAGCATCCAAACAAATCCCAGTGCCAACCCCAGGCCAGTGGCTTCCTCCCAACACAGAGAGTGCAAGCTTGCCGGATACTCTAGTGCAGTGTTTTATTCGGGGCATGTAGAATAAAACACTGCACTTCATACTGGTTGTGATGTAAAGTCCATTACTGAATACCAGAGGCAACACAAAAGCAGCGGCTGACACAATTCACCTTTGTTAGGACCCAGGCAAGTCCATAACTGGTATTTTCAGGAGCCACCCCCAAAGGGAATGGAAACTTTCAGACATCGCCAGCTGATTTTGCGTGCCCGAGTTGAGACACCTCAGGCCTGATTTCTCCAGATCACTGAGCGGCCACTGTTGGAGTTGGAGTCAGTGAGAGCTATTGGTGCTCAGCTCCTCTGAGAATCCGGATTCAGGGGGTCTCAGGCAGAGTTGGCCATAAATGTTTTGGCAAAACTTTTTTCTGCCGAAAAACGCCATTTCATTTTGTAGGACTGGTTTAGATGGCAATTTTGGCGGGAAGAGGTCTCAGGTCTGGGACGGAATTTCATGTGAGAGAAAGAGAAAGAGCGAGCCAGAACTTTCAGGAGACCCTAGTGACAGGGTTCTTTCCTGGGAAGGAGGAAGACCCAGCTTCGAGTCTGATGTGGAAGGAAAATAAATTTCACAATCTCCACATTTTTCGTGAAATGGAATCTTTGTTTTCCAGCCAGCCTTAGTCTCAGGTCGAGCGCGCAAAACAGGGGCATCCAGAAGTATTAAAATTTAGGCCTGTGGCTTTACCTAACTGCCTTACCCTGATGGAGGAAACGTCCACCCATTTTATACCATGAGGAAGGGTGCTGTGGCACCTAAGGCGTCACTGAAAAGGAACCCAGTGCAGATGCAGAGACCAGATGGACATGCAAATGAATGCATGGGGACTGATTTTGTGCTCCGTCCAATTTGATGCTGGTGTGACTGTGAAGCTAGTGGAATAAAACTGGATTGATAGAGTGTTGGATCAGGACCATGGTGTGTGGTAGCATAAAGGTGTCATTGGCACTTGTTTGAGATAGTCCCATTACCTCACCCACATTTGGTCTGTCTTGTCTAGTTAGATTGTACACACTTCTGGTCAGGGATGCTCTCTCACTCTGTGTATGTACAGCACCTTGCATAATGGGGTCTCAATCTCAGCTGAGGTTTCTACATGCTACTGGACTGCTAATACATATGTCTTATGAAGTTCTGCCCAAGCTGTTAGCAATGGAACCCTTTTACCCCAGTCAGGCACCGTGTGTGTGTGTGTGTGGTTTTTTTTTAATGCTATAGTTTAAAGAAAAATGATTTTCAGATTCCATATTTATCGGTGCTACTGTACTTTTCGAACCCATCTGTCTGTGGAGCTGAGTTACCGTGGTTACCGTGTCCAGGTCTCCAAGTGACAGAAGAAATAGAATAAAATAAAAGTAAAAAAAAGCCTCCACAAAATGATTTAAAATAACTCTTCTGCAAGTCACGGGCTTTCAATATTACGGTCTGGTTCTTTGAGAACTATTAGGGCTAGGGATGGATGTTTGCATCCTTTCACTGGAAGAGTGTGGAAGATGTTTCATGCACTGTGTGCTGGGTAATAACCCGAGAGGCCTCCATGTTTCTAAAACTAAAATGGCTCTTTATTAACAGAACTGTTCACAGTGGTGCAGCAACTGCAGCTGGCTTTCCAGTCATGTGCACACAGACTGACTTTGTGGTGCCTCCTCCAAACTCTTCCCTCCTTCAACCTGAGCTCCTTCCTCCAAGTTCCATGCAGGTTGCTGCAGGGGGAAAACCCAGTTCTTCAGTGGGATAAGGCAGAGTTACATTACAAGTTACATTATCCAGCACTGGAGCTCAAGCATGTCATTAGCCCAGGAGTGAAATAACTAGTTTGGGGCTCCTGATCAGTTCTATTTTTCAATCTCTACTTTTACCTAACCCACATTTTCAGGGAAAGATGGGAATATTTTCATGGTAACCTCATTAAAAGAGAGACAAAGAACGGCTGTTTGATATGTTACTAGTAGTCCTAACAGAGATGAGTCAGCCTGCTCAGTGCAAGTGAGATGGATCTAGGTGCAGGTGAGCTGGGTCTGTGCAGAGTGCAGGTGAGATGAGTTAATGGGCAGAGTGCAGGTGAGATGGGTCTGTGGGCAGAGTACAGCTGAGAACGGCCAATGGTGCATTATCAGTGCAGTTTACTGCATGTGTGTGCAGAAATAGAAGAGTTTATCCCATGAGCCCAGATTACCCCCTGGGATTCCAGGTGTGGCCAGGGACACCTGCATGCAGATCTCCCTGTCTCCATGCAGGATGAATGGCCCATGCCGCCTCTGTAGTGCATGTTGGTGCACCTCTCAAAAATTCCATCCTGCTGCGGGGGCTCAATGGGTTTAAACAGCAGAGAAAAGGCTCCCGAGCTCTGTTTTGCAGAAATCCCAACTCCAGTGTGAGAGGCCTGGCAAGCCCTGCCCCTCCCACCTACCTCAGACCCAGGTGTGTTTGTTACTTCCCGTGTCTGCTGTTAACGTGAACATTGGGCCGGGTGAGCGTACAAACCAACCCCGCCTGCACGAGCTGCAGTTTTCTCGGCCTCGTGTGTCACAGCCCTCTGTGTGTCAGAGGGGAAGGGGGGCTCGCTCTGTCAAACAGATGGGAGCAAAGATGGAACGCCGGCAGCAAACTGAAGGGCAAAGTCTCCCGTGGTGCAACAGGCCAGCAGCTGCCCAGTGAATCCTGCCAGGGGGAGGAGAGAGCGGGCTGGACACCTACGGCTCCTCTGCTGACTAACATCTCCAGTGATCGGGGATCCGCCCTACCCTGCAGCAAGGAATGGGTTCAGTCCCACATGGAGGGAGATTTGGAGTACTGAGATGGGGGCTACTGTGGCCAGCATGCACACGGATGGATGCGGCAGGAGGATTTGCATTCAGACAAGTCCCGTCACTGGGACCAGAAGCTGGCCACATGCTGGGAGAAGCTACCAGTCCTTTAGCTTACAGAGATTGGTCTTTTTTCAGGTGGTGCTGTCATTGTTTTTAGCCCAGAAGAATGTGGGGTTCGTTGCAGGAGCTCCATGCTCAGACGGGGCGAGATGGTGCTGGCGGAATCCTAGTTTAATAGCTATGGCTGGGGGAAAAATATATGTATCTCCCCTTGATACGCACACGTCATTCCCATTAGCAGCAACAGGAGCTAGCCAGACATCCCTAGGAGGGGACTTTTCGCTCTCTGTCACCACCTCTGTGCAAAGACAGCAGCAAGCGAATTCCGCCCAGTGTAATATTTCCAACCCTGCCTTCCTTTGTAACTCTGGAGTGACATCTCTAGGCAAAAGCACAGGAACTCCAGGTATATTGCCATGGTTTCCCAGAGCGCTTGGCTTTGTTGTATCAAACGATGCGAGCTGAGAATCGGAGTAAAGAGATCCTTTTCGCCATAGGAGGCACCACAATTTTTCATGTTCCATTAGGTAGGGGAAAAAAAGAAAAGAAAAAGCAGCATGTTTTCCCCCCCTACATCTGCCATCATGAATTGGGCTCTATAGCATCCGGTGTAGGAGAGTCTTTTCCTCCTTCACTTGATCTGCTTTCATTCCCGAGACCGTTTTTCTCATCAAAGCTCCCAGATTTCCGACACCCCGTGAGATATTTTTAATCATCTTCTGTCACGAAGTTTTCAAGCGAAAGGCGCCTTTGCCACCCAGCAAAATGTCTATTTATTCTCTCCTGTTTGAAATTGCCTGGCAGTCATTTTAATTACAGCCCCATTTCCCTACACCGCTCAGGCTGAGCTAACATGTTTACACCATTCACAATAAAAAGAGGGGTTTTTTTAACCCAGCCCTCAGGGTGGGGGGTGTGTGTAAAATGCATATCAAAATTCAGGAGATAAATATTACCAGGATCAATAAGGGCAAGGTGCATTTGCAAGTCTGAGGCTAATTTAATAAAGGATGGCAGAGGCTTTAAAACATGTCTGCTTTTCAAAAGAACACAACGCTGATTCCTATAAGGAGCAGCAACGTGGGCTAAACCTTTTAAAGGCTTTAAATGAAGCGCTCCTCTGCCAACGCTTTGACAATTACAATCCTCCAGAGCTCGTTTGTGTTCGGCCTCATCAGGACCGATTGAAACTGAACCCGCGACTTAAACCGAACAGATCACAAATTGCTGGGCTGGGATGTGATGTTCTCCGGCTTGTGTGGTGAAGGAAGTTCCACTAGATTAGTGCGTCTCGGTCTTTGGCCACCCTTTATTCTCAGCGTGTCTCTGCACTCCAAGCAGTTCAACTGGAGCGCCACAGCTATGCTGCTGTAGTGTAGACACCTACAGCAGAGATGGAAGGGGTTTTTCTGTTGTTAATCCATCCCCTTGAAAAGTGGGAGCAGCCACCTCTAGGATGGGGGTTGAAGTGAGCTAACTGGATCACAGAGGGGGTGAAAGTAGTCATAACCTGCAGCAAGGTAGCCAGGTCGACCTAAGTTTTAGGCTTAAGATTTAAAAATGTAGCAATGTTAAGGCTATCGCCTATCATTTATTGGTGTGTGTGTGTGTTTTATTGGTGTGTATGTGTGCATGCGCACGTGCAAGCATACCAGCAGCTTGACACAGAACACTTGACTTTGAAGGGTCAAGGAATATGGGGCCAGGGGTGTGTGTGCAGATTTCCTTTGCTGTAGATTTCATGAAATATCCATTTCCCAAGTGATTCCCCCACCTCCAGCCTTCCCAATTGCATTTTGTGATGCCTCCCTGGAGGGTCAAAACCCCTTTCGTTGAGAAACCCTTCACTAGATGATTACACGGTTCTGGCCGAAAACTCTACATAATCTATGAGATGTTATAAAAAAAATGTCATTGTGTTATTCCTCTAATCTCAGTTGAGTTGCTGCCTAGGAGAGTTTTCATAAACAGATCACTTTTAATCAGGGATTACTTCTTGCAAACTATGACATTGGCTGGATATGTCCTGTTAGGATCCAGCTGGTACCTGGATGGCACCAGCCAAGCAGGTGAAGATGATGATTATTATTAATAATAAATTAATACATGTATTAATTATATTTATTGTTGTTATGATTAGGATTTAGTACTTGTATCATATTATTTATATTATTGATCTATTATTATTTCATATGATTAAAAAATTTAGTACTCTTGACCCTTAAATCTCACAGTGTTTTACAAAGGAAGGTAACTACCATTGCAGAGGGGGAAACAGAGGCACAGAGCGGTGAAGAGGCTCGCTTAAGACCAATGGAAGAGCCAGGAATAGATCAAAGGCTTTGGTGACACCCACCCTGATGGCCTGAGTGCCAGTATGTAGAATGGGCACATGTAGCTGGGGTAAAGTTCACCCCTCTGCAAAAAATCTAAGCATCACTTACCTCCTCCTTATGGCTCCAAGGTAGGTAGGGAGGGGGTCTTTTGCTGGCCCACTGCACAGGGGTGAATTTCACTCTTGGGGAACTGCATTCGGATTAGAATTAAGAAGAGGGTTCAGCTGTTTAGCTGGTGACAGCGTTGTTTGTTAACATACGGGGTCATGGATTTGTTAATGTAGCCGATTAAATTGCTGAGGACAGACGATCCGTCGCTGGGCTATCCCCAAGGGCTTGCACTGTCATCTCATTGCTGTTCTCCATACAGGGGGGATATTACAAGGGCCATCTGCTGATGTAACACCCGAGGCTTTTATCCTGTCACATGAATTCATACTAGAGATCATTAATATACAGAGACAGAGCGAGAGATACATGGTAGAGTTTGAGCCTGGCCCTGGGAGATGAGGCTCTCGAGTCGAATCTCAGCGTTGACCCCGAGTCTCTCTGTGGCTTTGGGACAAGTCACTTAACCGCTGTGCTTCATCTTCTCTCTCTGTAAAAAGGGGATCGTGTGTTGTGATGAACTGGTTTGTGTTTGTGTCATGCCTGCACTCCACTGTGGTGATTCCAAATCCAGATTAGGATTCTGAACCCATTCCCAAGGGGTGGAGTTGTAAGGGACCAGGGCAGTCACAGCGGGGCTGAGATCTGCCTACCAGAGACTGGAGTGGCTGGGCAGGAGTTGGAGGAATCACAAGGTCAGGTCCCATAAACAAGAGTCAAGCTCAGAGTCGGGTCGGAGAATGGAGGCCAGAGGCAGTACCAGGCTAGAAGTGAGAGGTTGGAATGAGGGTCAGAACCAGGTTGGAGTTGGAGACTGGAGATCAGGAGACAAGGTGAAGTCTGTGTGATTGCCCAGATAATCTCCAGGGGCAACCCCTTAGGCTTAAGTAGGGGCACTTGGCCAATCAGAGAGCCAGAGGGTGCTGTCACTCTGGGTCGCTTGGGCGGTACTTCCTGCAGTGCCTACACTCCGCCCTGTCCCCTGTCTGTGCCGCAGCATGGCCGCCTGATGGCACTGTGAGACTCTCTGGGAATTCTAGTCCCCAGGTCCTGACAGGAATGTCCCATTCTAGAAGCCTTGTCTGGCTGTTTAAAATCCCACCTGGATCCAGTTCTGGAATCCAAACACCCTGAAATCCAGAGACATGGCTCTGATGGTTCTGGTCTGGGGTCCATCTCATCAATCAGGGCAAAGCAATAGATTCACCACTGCAGGTTGGTTTGCTGATGCTTCCTGGCAGTGAAAATGGGAGCAAAAAATTTTCCTGCACAAGGCTCAGCTGTCAGGCTCCGCTGAGGCCACTCTGCCAGCTTGTGAGCGCATAAAACCAATGATGGTCTAGTGGAGATTATTCTGAGACCACATGGCAAAAATGCTGTCTCCGTCTGTCATCCCGCTGCAGCTCTGTTTCCTTCCTCATCTCTGTCCTTTCGCGTCCAAACAACACTCACCCCTGCTGGAGGAGAACTTCACAGACGGGAGTGGGATAGGTGAAAGGTTCCTGGCCTGTCTGTTGAAAGACCGAGCCATGGAGGCAGTCACTGTGTTAGGGTATGGCTGTCTCGTGAACCACCAAGGATAGAATCTCGTGCTATGCACTATTAGAAAGCTGCGGAGCCCAGCTGTCCCGAGATGCAGAGATATTTTCTGCTGTATGGCCAGGTGTGTTTGTATCCTCCTCAGCAGACGAGACGTAGCTGCTCCTTCCTGATGGAACGAGTGCTCTAGCCCAGCACTGTAGGCCCCAGGGTCCATTCCAGTGGATGACCCATATGCATGTTATTAGGATTATATTCCCCACGTGTCCCCTGTCCAGCATGTTCACTTGCCTGATGAGTTATTGACAGCTGCCATCCTGCTGTCTCTTCCACCAACAACTCTAGTTCTCCTGCATCCCTCCCTCCCACTCTTAAAAGCCAACAGAATCCCGAACTGTTTTGCTCTATGTGCAATTTCCAGCCCAGAGTCTTTGCTCAGCAGGGTGTGATTAATTCAAAGCTCTGGCTGAAGCCATAGTTTGGTTTTTTTGGGTAGGGGAGGGAGGTAGGAAGAAGTCCTTTTTTGTGCGCCCTTATCTGCAATCACTGCGGCATCCCCACTTCTTTCACATCACATCTTGGCATACTGCGTTCCACCACAGGAAGATCTTCCCGTACCATTATCTAAAACAATGCAGCTTCTCTTCATTTTCTGGAGACCAGGGTGGGAGAGGGTATAGAAAATTAAAAACAAGCTTTTGCTGGAAGAGGAAATGGAGCCAGAACTTCAGTTGGTGCAAAAGAGTGTAGCTCCATTCGAGTCAATGGAGTTGTACCGATTTACACCAGCTTGGGACCCAGCCGAAAGGATTTTCTTTTCTTTCTTCTTGTATTGCAGTCCAACACTGTAGCATGAACTCCCCCAGGAACTTGGGAGCATTACATTCCTCCCAGTCTTTCTTTCCAAGCAGGCAGCACACTGCTCCGACCTGCTTCCTCTAATAAAAGCCGACTTACCAGTGATAGCTCTGATCAGGCTAGAGTGCTAAAAAAAATAACAGGATAGCCATGGATGCATGATGGGTTAGCTACCCCGAGTACAATCCCATCTAGTGGCATACTCAGGGCAGCTACCAGTCCTGCCACCCATGTGCCTGTGTCTATGCTGCTATTTTTAGTACACTAACTTGATCAAAGCTAGCACAGGTATGGCTGTCCAAGCTGGAGTTTACACATTCAGCTCCAGCTGAGACATACCCATAATATAGTAGTGGAAGGCACTCAGATGCCATGTTGATAAGGGCAGTATAAGAACTGGAACTGGATAGTATTTTAGCTGTACACATTAATTCTATTAAATCTCAAATGACTTTGCATTTTCTTTTTTCCTTCCTCCCCAAATAGAATACATAACACAGCAAAGGGGGGCGGGGTTTGAAACTTTAACAGTGAGCATTTTTTTCCCATAGACTTTAAAGTCAGAAGGGACCATTGTGATCATCTAGTCTGACCTCCCACACAACACAGGTCACAGAATCTCACCCACTCACTCCTGTTATAAATCTCTAACCTATGTCTGAGCTATTGAAGTCCTCAAATAATGGTTTAAAGACGTGAAGGTGCAGAGAATCCTCCAGCAAGTGACCCTTGACCCATGCTGCAGAGGAAGGCGAAAAACCCGCAGGGCCTCTGCCAATCTGCCCTGGAGGAAAATTCCTTCCTGACCCCAAATATGGCGATCAGCTGAACCCTGAGCATGTGGGGAAGACTCACCAGCCAGACACCCAGGAAGAATTCTCTGTAGTAACTCAGATTCCACCCTATCTAACATCCCATCGGGCATATTTACTGCTAATAGTCAAAGATCAATTAATTACCAAAATTAGACTATCCCATTATACCATCTTGTCCATAAACTTATCAGGTTTAGTCTTGAAGCCAGATATGTCTTTTGCCCCCACTATTCCCCTTGGAAGGCTGTTCCAGAACTTCATTCCTCTGATGGTAAGAAACCTTCATCTAATTTCAAGTCTAAACTTCCGGCTGGCCAGTTTATATCCATTTGTTCTTGTGTCCACATTGGTAGTGAGCTTAAATAATTCCTTTCCCTCCTTGGTATGTATCCCTCCGATACATATAGAGAGCAATCATATCTCCCCTCAGCCTTCTTTTGTTTAGGCTAAACAAGCCAAGCTCTTTGAGTCTCCTTTGATAAGATAGGTTTTCTATTTCTTGGATCATCCTAGTAGCCCTTCTCAAGTGTTTCTCAGGTGTTTCCGTTAAATGTATGTTAAAATAAAGAGGGCTATAAAATAAAAGTGAATAAAAATCACTTCTCCTCTCAGTTAGGAAGAATACCTTTATCATACTGGCAAGCATTTTCTGCCAGGGCTAATCCCATTGACTTTACTGGCACTATTTGTAGAAATAGATGCTTAGCTATCTGAGTCGGCGGTTGTCACAGGCTGGCTCTTAATAGCTTTTATTTGCAATCCAGTATACTTGGGGGCTGGCTTATTGCTAAATATACCACTGAAACTCATGATCTTTGCTGGGAGGCTCCATAAATGGAAAAAGAGGTGACGTTCACCCAGTACACATTTATTCCTCCTGGACTTTAGCCTGACTGACCAGTGGAGTTGGTTGGAACATTTTCAACTTAATGAAATGTTGTAGAAATATGCCATTTCATCAAAGCCAAAACCCTTTGTGGAGATGGAGAGGTTTCAATGACATTTTCATCTAGAAGGGGTTTTTTTTCTATGGTAATTTCTGTCTGGGAATGGGTGGGAAACCCAGATCGTAAAGCTCAGGTTTTTCAGTCCAAGTTCAGATGTTCTGACACAATTCTGTTCTGGGAAGTGGTTGGAAAAGTTTTATTTTTGTTCCACTGAGGAACAAAGCCACATTTCTGAGCCTCAGAAAAGAAGCCGTGGAATGGAATTGTCGTCTTCCAGACAGCTCTCAGGATCAAGGCCACGACACTGGTGCAGCTCACACGCTCTCCAAGTTCTTGAGTCAGTTTCCCAAGAATGACCTTTCCTCAAAGCATCTTTGTGCAGCCACTTCTGGGGTCAGATTGTAGCCCCGTGGGTAGCAGAGTAATGGCGTTCTGGACGTGTGGTGATGGTGGGTAATGTAGAGCCTTGGGAGAGAACTCTGTGGTGACTGAGATTGCTCTGCATAGGTCTACATTGCAATGGCAGCCCCGAGTTCGACGAACTCTAGGTAGCAAGTGCTGGGGAGTGTTAATCTAGGCTGGAGCCCAAGTTAGGAATTGCTGACTATTAGGTCCCAACCTGGGGCTCCAGCATCTACACTGCATTATATGGGCCTGAGCCCCACCACCCATATCCCAAACTTCCTAGCGCCCTGGCAAAATGTGGTTGCTCTAGCTCTTTGTTTGTGATGCACTTGGGGAAAGCTTGATTGTTTATCACCAAACTTGATGGTCCAGAGGACTAAGAAAGTTGTCCTATGGGACTGTGGGATACTTTTGGTGGACTCCTAGAGAATCTATCCAGTGGGGTTATCTCTACGCTGCAAAGCAATATGGCTTGAGCCAGGGGCAATGGCTTGACTTAGACTTGGACCCTCTACCTCCTTGGGAACCTGGGTTCGAGTCCTGGGTTAGCGCAATTTGTGTGTAAATGGTTAGCCTTGGGCCTGAGTTCGAACCCTGGACTTATCTTGCAGTATAGACACACCCTCTTGGGTTACGCTGCAGGACAGTATCTCCAGGGGAAATCCATATGAATGGCTTATGCTCTGAAGGAATGGCTGTGCTCAGGAGGAGGACAATGGGTGGAGCCAATGTGGAAGTTGAATCCATGATGTTGCACTGTTCAGAACCTGCAGGCAGCTGCTGATCCCTGCACCACGGGAGGCCTGTGGGAAATAGCTGGGTCAGCATAGCCCAGGCAGGAAATCTTAGCTGGGTGCGTGTAAGCTGTGTCTGGTGCACCCTGTGCAGATGAGGTGGGACCATCCCTGCCCTTGTCCCCAGATTCTCAACGCTGTTATTTTATGAAGTCGAAACCAAGTCACTCAAACCAGAGCAGAAAGTCTCCTTCAGCAAGCCGATCTGCAGCTGGCTAAATTATAACCCTAGGGCCTGATCTTTCAGCCATTCCTCAGGTGAGCAATCCCATAGCCATTGATGGGAGGAGCCAGCTGGCTTCTCCGAGCCAATCAGAATACCTGCTGTTCCATCAGGCTGGGAGGAGGCATGGCCGTTTTGTGGCATCGTCAGACAAGAGTAAGCGATGCTCTCTGCGTATCTAATCTGGTTTAGTAGAGATCGTCATCCCTGCCGAACTCTGCCAGAAGATCGGTGCCCCTGGACGCTCCTAGGCTTTTTTCTCTTTCTCTTGTCACTTATCAAGCTGTGGGAGACCATTATCCTGTGACAACATTCTCTTCCTGTGGACCTTCTCTCTTAATTGAATGCCTCCCTGCAAATGATAGGCTCATAGCTGCCTTTGATATGTATCCAGCCTCTATTACTACAGAATGTGAGGAGCTCACAGTATCCCTGTGAGAAGGGCAGGGCTTTTATCCCAGTTTTACAGATGGGAAACGGAACCATGAAGTCATGTAGGAGTCACGGTTTGCCGAGCAGCAAACTGAACCTTGGCTTCCTGAAGCCCAGGCTAACCCCATCACCATTGGTCCACCCTTCCTCTCCCAATGCACCCTTCCTCTCTTCTCCCATAACTTCCTCTGGTGTTTGTGGGCCTCATGCTGACAAAGGATTTTCACTCCAGCCTTTCACAGCTGCTCCAGATTTTACTCCCTGCTCCCCAGAGGTTTTAGCTGTGTGATGTCACTGAGAATTTGCCTCCCCTGCTAGAAGGCTGTTGTGGCTTCGGCTCACATGGATTGGCATAGAAACTAGTCTGTCCATGGGAAAGGCAGTGTCATGGACAGAGCACTGAACTCAGGTTCAGAGGGCCTCAGTTCAGTTCCTGACTGCCACTGGTTTGCTGGGTAACCCGTTCTGTGCCTCAGTTTCCCCTTCTGTAAAATGGGATAATGACACTGACTTGCTTTGTAAAGCGCTTTGAGATGGAAAATACTGTAGAAGATCAAGGGATTGTTATTATCTGACTGGGTTCTTTATGTTGAGTACCACTTTTATCATTCCACATCACTCTGCTGCTCAGGGAGACAGAACCATCCTGTTGCTGGCAGCGTTCTTTTCTTGCTCTGCTCTGGCAGCCTTTGCTGTTTGCTGTAGCTGCCCTTCCTGCTTTTTGCTTCTCTAATCTGATCAAGATAATAACCCCACATGGTGAAATCAGCGCAGGAGAGCTGCCTGCTTACTCTGCTGGTTTACATCCGCCGGATACACCCTCAGATAGGACACAGTCTCTCGGAAGCTTTGCTGGTGTCAGGAAGGGGTAAAATCCTCCTGTAGTCTCCTCTCCCTTCCACATGGATGTGGGCCAGGCTCCAGTGCTGAGTCACTCCTTAGGAATGTTTTTAACTCTCTGCGCAGCATAAAGTGAGCTCAGTGCTGGCACGAAGACTGGAGTCCTGTGTATTCACAGACCGGGTGCCAGAAGGGCAGCTGCAGCAGTGTCATTTGCTACCCTACCAGTGAGCAGCAGGCCTGACCCAGAGTGATCATGTCTGTGGGGTCACGAAAACTTTGATTTCTTTGGCCCAGTCAGGCCTTTCTTCCAAGAGTGTCACCGAGGGGACCAGTTGCAGTGGTGCTTTTGTGGGACGCTTGACCGCCAGGACCCACGCTGAGATCCATCCAACTCGTTACACCCATGGGCACTATAGCTTTGAGCTTTCACTGTGGGGAGAAAAAGACGAGCATGGGAAGCGTCTTCATTTACCATCATGCTACCGGACTGGTGGGGCCTGAGTCTCAGCTCCGCCATTCCTGTGCTGGGGGGCAGGAACTGGGTGTGAGTGTGTTTAATGTGACCTGCTGGCCCCTTGGTGTAAGCTAGAGCAGCCATAGGGCTGCTGCGACTTACACTGTGCATCACATGAGCCCCTCTGGGGCCTAGCAAGCAGAGAATGATCATTGTGCAGCCCGCTCCAGTGGGGGCTCAGCGCATGACCAGTGTAGACCCATAACTAGCCAGGGAGGTCCCCCCGCCCAGCGGGTATTTCCAGGGGGATGTTTCCATCCCCTTTATGCTGCCAGAGTGGAATAAAGGGGCCTCAGTGTGCAGACTTGTGGTAGCTAATGTCATCTAGGGGCCAGATCCTCAGCAGTTGGAGCGACGATGGTTTACACCCGCTGGACACACCACCCTCTTCCGAGTGTTCGGTGTGGTATTTATCATGCACCGAAGTCTCCCGGCTCTCCCCCGATCGCTGTGTGTGGCTCTGCCGTTGCTGAATTCTGCAGTTAAATGAATGCGCAGCCCTAGGGACCTGCATGCAGAGAGGATAGATTAAAAGCCCAATCAGTGTCTTCTTAACTACTCTTTTAATAACTCCTGTGATCACAGTGACCCACTGATTAGACATTTCCTCCCCCATCCCTCCGGCCTCCTCTCCTCCCCCGCCCTCCAAGGCCCTGTGCGAGCTGTTGATATATTATTATTGATCTCTTTTATTTAAAGCTCATCCTTGTCATTCACTTGCGAGTAATAACCAGGGCGCTTTGTTCAATAGCACAATAGACTGTCCCTGCACGGCTCCAGGTGGGAGGTCGGGAGTTGCTTTGAAAGGTTAACGTCTCTGTTAGAGAGTGGAAGGTCTCGGAGGCCGGCTGCTGTCACTTGCGGGAGCTTTTAAACAGTTACTTGGATTCCTGAACTATTAACTGATCCTGAAATGAAATGCGCCTAAACCCTGCCCCTCTCCCTTCCCCTCCCCTCCCCTTTCTCTGCTGTTTAAATATTTGGACGTCTACATTGAGTCAGCTCAGAGCTCTGCCTCCCTGGTGCCAGGGGAGAGATGGAGATTCCTAGATTCTTTTGCTGCTGCCTCCTGCCACCCACAGCCCTTAGCTCCAAGGTGAGGACAGAGGGACTTTGCCCCTTCTGGAAAAGCTCAGTGCCAGCAGTAGGAATATATGACCGACCACCTGACCACGATGATTGTGAAGTGTTCAGGGAGATTAGAGAGGCTCCAAAGGCAATAAGAAAGGGGGATTTCAACTATCCTCATATTGACTGGGTATATGTCGCTTCAGGATGGGATTCAGAGATAAAATTTATAGACACCTTCAATGACTGATTCTCAGAATAGCTTGTCCTGGAAGCCACAAGGGAAGAGACACTTCTTGATTTAGTCCCAAGTGCAGCACAGGATCTGGTGCAAGGGGTGAATATAGCCAAACTGCTCAGTAATTGTGATCCTAAAGTAATTAAATTAACAGTTTCCAGGGGGTGGGGGGAATGCCAAAGAAGCCCATCATAGTAGCATTTAACGTCAAAAAGGGGAATGACACAAAAAGGAGGAAGCAAATTAAATGGAAATGAAAAAGAACAGTCACAAGAGTGAAATGCCTGCAAACTGCATGGAGATTATTTAAAAACACCACAACAGAGGCTCAAGCTAAAGGTATACCCCAGTTAAAAAGAACAGTAAGAGGACCAAAAAATGCCACCATGGCTAAACAGCAGAGTAAAAAAGGTGGTTAGAGTTAAAACGTTAAAAAATGGAAGTCACATCCTACTGAAAAAAATAGAAAGGAGCACAAACTCTGGCAAGTCAAGACGACAAGTATAATTAAGCAGCCCAAGAAAGAATATGAAGAGCAACTAGTGTGCCCAACTGTCTTTGCTCTAGGAAAGTGGGACCTAGTGGTTAGAATGCTGGGGAGCGGGAGGGGAAGAGTCAGGACTCCTGTGTTCTGGATCTGAGAGAGAGTACTACTGAGTGGTGAGACCACGGGGACTAGGAGTCAGGACTCCGGGGTTCTAAGCCCCTTGCTGTAGTTGACTTCTTGTGGGACTCGGTTTTTCCTCATCTGTAAAATGGGGAACTGTGATACCCTTCTCAGCTGAGTGCTGGGAGAGTCTATGTTTGTCTATTCACACTGTCAGGGTCCATCTCTGGTACAGCCCCAGCACAATGGGTATCTGATCTCAGCTGGGGCTATTAGAGGCTACTGTAATCTACGTAATAGATCTAAGAAAAGCACTGTGGGTTCTGTAGCCAGAATGTGTGGTCTAAAGCCAACATATTTAAGCTGCCTTGTATTCCAAGGACCCCAATGTGCGTGTGAGACACTTTAATTTCTCCATCAGCAGTGGCTCCCCTCTGCCCTCTTGGGGCTATTATAGTTACATTAGGATTTGGAAGGAACTTTTTTTTAACACTTTAATCCCCAGAGAGGACTTCCCAGGCCATCAGGAGGGCTTCCGCTCTGCCAGTCCGCACTTTCTGAGGAGCACCAGGTTCTCTGTAGTGAGTTTCTCTGGTGCTCAAGATTCCCACCGTGATACAGAAACATTTGGCCTCATTACTGCAAAAAAGAGCCAAAGAGGTTAAATTAGAGGCAGGTCGTGGCATGGCTTGTTTGAAAACAGCTGAACTGTGTGCCCTAACTTGACAATGAGAAACAATCTCCTCATCCCTCCCCCTCCAAAAAAACCCTCTGGTCCCTGGGCTCCCAGATGCAGCTTGTTGAAATGCTAACACGTTTGCTTCCAAACGGTCATATGTATTTTTGTGATATTCTTGGATGAGTTGAATTCTAATTCAGTCATCTTTGGGGGATGGCAGCCAGCTGCTTTAATGAATTTACAGTAGGGTTTAAAATAACCTGCATCTGTTCTTTGTGTGATCTAGGACTCTTCTCCCACAGCATGGGTTTCCAAACAAAACCATGTGCGGGAGCCGGCTGCATTGGTGTTGCTCTCTGGCGTTTGCACTGCTCTGATCTCTTGCTCCTCTGCGGCTGTGGAGGGGTTTAATAGTCAGAGGGGATGGGTCCTGCACTGGCTGACTTCCTCCAGAGTCCCCATCTGTGAAATCTTTCCTGTTCCTAGATGGGATCCACTGCAAAAGAGGCTCTTTGCAGGTTGGATGCTGCCTGGGGTTTCCCCCTGCTACCCTGACCTCCTGGAAATGAACTCGTTAGTACAACCAGAGTAACAATCTTTCAGGGACATCCATCTTGACCTCTATGTCTTTGACTCGTCTGCATGTGACAGATGGGACTGGCGGGCGAAAAGCTAAAGCTGGAAGGGTGCTTTGCGCTCCCAAAAGTGCCTTCCAAAAAGCCACTGAAAAAAAGGCCTTCATGTGCATGTGCTTTTAATTAATGGGGGGCAGTGGGAGGAATGCAAATGGCAGGAGATGGAATCCCAAGGTGTGTCATGCTCTGCTGGGTCCAGGCAAGGATTTAGGGAGACTCTGAGTGGTGAGTCTGGGCACCACAGGCTGTCTTGGTCAGTCTGGTCACCTGTGTCGGCAGCTTCATTAATAAACCCTCCTTCTCACCTCTGCAGCCTTGTGTCTTCTCTACAAAGTGTGATACATGGGTCCTAATGGAAGATGGAAACCCTTACATTACTCAACCAGTCCTCATTACAGTTCTCTAAATAGACCGCACTTACGTGTGAAGAGCTTGCAACATCTACAGAATTAACTCCGCTTCAAGTCACCAAAAATACACAGCCTGGGAAGGAAGTGGCGCTCTTCCAAATATGATTGCACCAATATTATTTAAAGCGTTCTTTAAACGGGGATGGGGCCGAGCCGCTGGGTTTGGGAGCCAGAGCCGGACCCCAGTCCAAATGGCTCCAGAGTTTGATGGAAGTTGTTCAGGCGTAGAGTGGGATTTCCCAGTGGGCATTAGCCTGACTCTGCTGTGATGGACGTCAATGGGAATCCTACCCGTTGGCTTCCATGGGAGCAGAGGGAGTGCTCTGGAAACTCCTACGCTTGGGTTTGCCACAATGATGCTCAGATCCAGACGTAAATGTTCTTTGTGTGTAGGGTGACCAGATGTCCCAATTTTATAGGGACAGTCCCGATTTTGGGGTCTTTTTCTTATATAGGGTCTTTTTCTTTTGGGTCTTTTTCCTGTTACCCTTTGCCCCCATTTTGATTTTTCACATTTGCTGTCTGGTCACCCTATTTGTGCGGGGGAAGGGGATTCAGAGCTGGGATTCTGGGTCACAGGTAGGCTCACTGTTGGTTCATTCCGTGCATATTTTGAAATAACAAATCAGGCCACTCTTTACTTTGCGCTGTGTAGATTGGGATAAATCCATGGAAAATGTCTGTCTTTTTCAGATGGGAAATGTTCCCAGCTGGCTTCCTCCAGGAAGGCCCTCCCACACAGAGATTAATTTGTTAAAAGAACAAAATGACAAGCAGACAAACCCTTAAGCATAGCAAAGAAAGAGAGAGAGAGAGATGCCACTGTCATCTGTTAAGTAACGGGAAATGCTCAGATACAATAGTGATGGAGACATATAAGTACATGGATGGATGGACAGAGTGAAAAAGCGACCGCATGGCCTAAGAGATAAGGCATCTTGCATTTACATCAGAGTGCTGAGGGGCCACATCCCTCCATGGTCAGAGTTGACCAGGCCTTGGATTAGCTGAAAGCTCAACTTCCTCCTAACCAGAAAATGATAGGTGGGAGTGATATGGCCCAGTGGTTAGAGTGTGGGGACCTGGGCGCTCTCTTGGGTTCTGCCATGGCTTTGCTGGGTGACCTTAGGCAAGTCATTTCATTGCCCCGTGCCTCGGTTTTCAGATCCTTAAAATGGGGATAATGAGACTGACCTCCTTTGCGAGGTGCTTTGAGATCTCTGGATGAAAAGCGCTAGATAAGAGGTAGGTACCATTATCTTCTGGGAGATATGTCTGGGGAAACCCCTTGAAGGCCCATCCTGTTCTTCACACCCATTTAAAGGGGTTTATGGATTCACACAAGGGATAAGAGCAGGATGAAAAGGGCCATTCAAAGCCAGGTCAGGGCAAAGCCCTTCTTTGAACCATTCACACTGCAGCTGGGAGCCGTTGGGGTGTGATATAACGCAGCACCCCACAATCAGAGCACTGGCCAGTGTCTAAAAGAGGATAACTGATCAGCAGAGGATGCTGTCAGCAGCAGAATTATTACTAGCAGAACTCCTGGGGGAAAGAGCATCTTGTTTCTTTTTCATCTACCTCTGCAGACCTCTGTTTGCCCTCCCACCACGTGTCTGTGGTGTCTAATTAGCTAATGCAAGACAACACTTACCTGCCACTTCTCATCAGGAGATCTCAAAGCACTTGCCAATGGAGGTCAGTATCATTACTCACCATGAGAAACTGAGGCAGGTGAAACTATGTACCCCAGCTTGACCAGTAGCAGAAACCAGGGTTGCCTGAGGGCCCAGTCCAATGCTCTATCCACTAGGAAACACTGCCTTCTCTTGCGATTAGCTTCTCAAGGCAGAGACTGTCTTTTAGTAGGTGTGTGTACAGCACCTACCAGGGTGGGGCCCTGCTCTTGGTTGGGGCCGGTAGTGATGATAAATTAAATAATGTGCTTTCATGAAGAGGGTGGTGAAGCACTGGAATGGGTTCCCTGGGGAGGTGGTGGAATCTCCTTCTTTAGAAGATTTTAAGGTCAGGCTTGACAAAGCCCTGGCTGGGATGATGTAGTTGGGGTTGGTCCTGCTTTGAGCAGGGGGTTGGACTAGATACCTCCTGAAGTCCCTTCCAACCCTGATATTCTATGATTCTATGACTGGCGGAGATGGGTGAATACCGGTACCAAAAGAGACAGGGCTTTGCCTGTTGTCAACCAAGTTGAGCGTGGAACCCGCTGGTCCTGCCTGCCAGGTAGGGTGACCAGATGTCCTGATTTTATAGGGCTAGTCCCAATTTTGGGGTCTTTTTGTTATATAGGCTCTATTACCCTCCACCCCCATCCCGATTTTTCACATTTGCTGTCTGGTCTCCCTACTTCCAGGTCTCTGAGTAGACCCTGCTCCCTCCTGCAGTTTTATGTGGCCCCTTTTTTGGGGAAGGCACCTTCCTGTGACGCTTCTGCACACTGCAAAATGAATGAACCCCCAGGCTGTTAATCTGGCTGGAATCTGGCCGAGACAGGGGGGTCACATTCCTTGCTCTTGCAGAAAGCCACATGGGAGCTTTCACTGTCTGTCTGTCCACGCAGCAGGCTCTGACTGGCATTTCCTTCTGGGTGTAACTTACTCCCACCCCGCCTCTGCCCTATTGGGCCATAGGAAATCACAGGCTCCGATCAGTGCTTAGCCCCTTCTAGTCTCTGCTGCTGCCTTTTGTACCCAGCCCATAACAGGGGGCGAGGGACATGCTGCTGGCAGCCGGGCTGCCGCGCATTTGGCAAAAGCCTTGGCAGAACTAATCAAGCGGGCGGCGATGATGGCACTTCAAGGACTGAGCGGATGGATTTTATTTATGGCGACCGCTCGCTGAGAAAATGGACTCGGGAAGAGAATCCCTGGGCCGCGGCCGCGGGAGGAGGCGGGCAGCTTCTGTTTCTGTTAAATAGAGCATCGCCTGACAGAGCTGTGATTTAGCCGCGGCTATTTAAAGGGACCCGGAGGCAGCTGATGCCGAGCATCTGCAGGAGAGGTAGCCAGCTTCAGTGTTCAGCTGCGTTCAGAAAAATCTGAACACACGCACCCAATGGGAAGACGTGAGATCCACACCGAGGAGGAGGGATTTTGCTTTAGAGGGGCTTCAGCAGGGCCTAGGTACGGAGTGAGCTTCCCATCCCACCCGTGGAAACATCAGCCCTTGCTTCTGGGCTCCCTCCTCCGGGGCTGTTCGCTGGGCTATGTAGTGCATCACCTGCTCTTGGTTTACCCCATTTATTTTCTGGGATGCCCATCTGCCGTTCCTGACGTGCATGACGGCCTCATAACCGGCCTCCCCCGCAGGCTGTGCGCTGCTATCTGAGTCCTTTCGTTTGGTTCGGAAGAAAGATTAAAGCCCAGATGTCTTGGAATAATAAACCAGGCTATAAATTTACATGGTGCTCGCGGTATTTACCAATCTGCAAGCTGGCACTGGGCTGGAAACTGCACTCTGGTCTGTTCTGTGTCCCCCCCGCCCATGGTTACCTATCCTCCCATGCAGCAGGTGGTGAGACTTGAGCTCTTGAGACTGACTATGTTGCTTTACCTCCATTCCTGATCAGTCTCCACTCTCTGCTCCCAGCATGGCCCAGTGGGCGCTAGTGATTGGCTCAACTCAGCTTGGTCCCAAAGAGCAAAGCGAAGCATCACCCTCCTCCCTGCCGAACCCCTCGTGGCCTGTGACAATCACTCATTAATATAGGCAGTGTTGTAGCCCTCTTGAGCCCAGGATATTAGAGACGGGGGAGAGAGGGGATGGAGGATCCTGGATGAAACCTCACTTACATGGCAGCTGACGCATCAGGGATCAACCCAGGGAACCCCAAAGCTAAAAACCTGAGTGGAGGGAGGTAGCAGATGGGCATCCTCTCTGGCTGGGTAGCAAGAGGGACCAACATTGATCCATTGGTTGCATTTGCCACCCCAATCATTGTTGCTTCCACCCTTAAAAAGGAAACCTGGCACAGCGGAGAAAACCCAGCCAGCTCACAGCTCTGTTTGCTAGTGATCTCTGTAGGGTTGATCTCTGCAGGGTTGATCTCTGTAGGTTTCACTAGGACCTCACGTGGGCTACACTCCCAGATCTGTTCTTTAGCAGCTCTGCTCTACCACGTGACTGCTGTGGGATTCCTCTCCACCCCGCTCCTGCTTCTTGAGAATAATGTAGTTGCTTATAATAGCAGCTTCCATACTAGAGGATTTGCGACAGGTCCTAAGTCAGAAGCAGAGGGAGGGCCCTGGTAGCCGCCAGAGAGCATAAGTCAAAGGAGGACAATTTTCCCAGCCCTCTCGGCATTCGGGATCTTTTTATTAACAGCACCCCTGCCTTTCCACCTCGGCAGGTGCCTGCTACTTTCAGAGCTCCCTCTTCCTTTGCTGCCCACTCCTGTGGCCCTGTTGTGATTGCTCCTAGGGAGACATGTCAGAGTTTTCACACTCAGTGAATACTTGAGTCGGGTGAGACTTTCACATTCCCGTCTCATGCTGATTTCCTCGCCCGTGTCTCAGAAGGCTTTTGATGACATTTTCGTGGGTGTGGTTCACACTACGTTTCTCACATGTGGGTCTCACATGCTTGCAATTTCTCCTCTGTTCTGCTGCTGTTCGGGTGGAGATGTCTTGAATTTCCACCTTCCTCTCTCTTCACTATCAGCTGACAGGGGTGGGAGCCCACTTCATATGTCCATGCTCAGTGCGTAAGGCCCCCCCGGGACCTGGAGCACACTCTGTTTTAGAGTGGTGTTGTTTTCTTTCCATAGAACAGTTTCCCTGGGATCGGGAATCCCAGGTAACCAGCACGGCAGGTTTGCACCTCATCATCCTCACCAAATGAGCAGGTTGGAGGTTTAAGGATCAAGCCACCTAGGTCCAGATGCTGCTCTCAGGGACACTAGTTACAGTGGTTCTCAACCTAGTCACCATTGTGGGCTGCACGTGCAGCATATGTTTTATGTGAGCTCCATCCACACAATATATACAGTACCTGCATGGCCCTGAGGAGGTCACATGGGCTGCAGCTGTGTGCTGATTGGACTGCAAGCGGCCTCATGGGCCGCGCATGGAGAACCACTGCATTAGTATGTGTTTTGACTTCAGCGGAGTAACTAGGGTTCCCTTGTCTTATACTTGGATTGCAAGCTCTTCCAGGGAGGGACTATCTCCTTATCTACTTGTACAGCCCCTAGCACCATGGGATTGGTTTCTCTAGGTGAGATTGCAATCAAGCAAGCACTGGAATGGTTTCCCTAGGGAAGTGATGGAATCTCCTTCCTTGGAGGTTTTTAAGGTCAGGCCTGACAAAGCCCTGGCTGGGATGATTTGGTTGGAGATTGGTCCTGCTTTGAGCAGGGAGTTGGACCAGATACCTTCTGAGGTCCCTTTCAATCCTGATATTCTGTGATTCTATTATTCTAAGTATTAATAATCAGATCAGAACCAATAGAAGCTGTATCTATTGCCGCTGGGTCTAAATCTCTTCTTTAGCCTCTCTTGAATCCCTGGTTCAAAATGCCAGGCGGTTCAGCTCAGCACGTTCTCCTTCTGCCTTAGATAAATGGAGACTTGGCCACAAACAGTTCTTGTAGATGGAACCTTAACACCAATCATCTGTTTGCTTTGGCTGGACGTTAAAGATCCCCTGGGACTGCTGGTCGGAGGAAGGGGTTAGCCCTTGTGCCCTGGCCACTCCAACGAGCATGCTGTGTGCCAGTTGGTTAACATCACAGGGTGGACGGGGCCCTTGAAGAGGGAACTGGTCCAACCCATCTATGCCTCATTAACAACCACTGGAAGGAGCCGGACAGAGAGCAGCTGGTCTCTACAAAGAGCTAGAGGGGAACTGGAGACAGAGAGAGAGGGAGGGGGCCTGAGACTGGCCTGCCAAAAGCCGTAAGGAACCTGGAGCCCCTCCTGGATGAAGCTGCAGGATTGAGTTTGAGATAGCAGTGGGGAAGGGACTCCCGCCAGATAGGTTGCAAGTGGCTTATCAGAAGCAAGGAAGGCTTGGGACTGGCCCAGGGGGCTGGAGATCTTGGATCCTCTCTTGAGAGAAGCTCCAGACCTGAGTGTTTTGAATTTTATATCAGTACATTAGAACAAGGAAGGGGGGCTGTTTTCAGGACTCTGCACTGGTGGCATTTAAGCAGCCCGAGAAGGGGGAAACTGAGGCAGGGCTGCTGCAGTGCCATCCCGTGCCCACAATGGGATGCTCAGGAGGCAGTTGACCTGTAACTATTAACATGCTGCATCCCAGCGGTGGCTAAATTTCATGGGGGAGCGGTGTGTAAATAGGGTTAAAACCTGATTTTACCGCGTTCCTCCTCAGGTCATGCTCCCAGCAAATGTGTAAAGTGGTAATGGCCAGGGTACACTTGGCATGACAGCTCCATCTACACCGTGAACCAAAGCCAGGCTCTGTCAGAGGTTGCCAGTTATAGCTCAGATTAGAGCTCCCCACCTTGGTGAGAGAAGAGAACCCGGGTGTCCTGACTCCCAGCCCTGTGGTTTCAACCACACCATTTCCTTTGCCTAGTCAAGTTCTTTGTTTGGCGTTGGAGCTGAAGCAACTCTGTGAGTCTCTCGGTAATGCAGAGAAGGTCTGGGATTGTTCTCGTGCTTTGTTATAGGCCAATATTTCGTCAAAGGAATTCTGAGGTATTACTGCTTTTTTTATTGATAGGCTTTTTTCCAGGGGCCTTGTCACTGCCGGGCGTGAGTGCCTGATGTGCATGAGTGGAGCGATCTTCGCCATGCCCCCTGCAAGACAGGGATGTATTGTCCCCCTGGGGAACTGAGGCATCCCAGCTGAAATTCACCTCGGTGCGAAGGGCCAGCTCTGAATAGGGCTTCAGTGAGGTATTGATCTGGTAGGATCTGGTTCAGCCAGGGAGACTGGCACAGATTCTATCCTCTGTAAGCTGCTCCAGCAGCATATGGGCCATGCAATGATGTAACTGGCCAAGGTAGAGCTCCTCCAGTGCAGGGCTGCCGTAAATGACCCTATGCTGCCCCCCTCAAAAACCTCTGGCACGGGAGGGCAAGAGGGAGTGGACTGAGGATCATGCGAGGCGCATTCTGGACTGGGCCTTTGGCAAGCCGGGTTGGGCTGCCATCAGTTAGAACAACGGGGGGCTGCTGGAACTTCCACTGGGGCCAAATCAGCCGACTCTAAGCCCTTTGCCCATGGTCGCAAGGGGAGCCAATGATGCAACTGGGAATGGACACCTGGCCTCTTGGAAGTCTAATCAAGGACCCCCTGAATCCCAAACCATCCTTCCATGGTCCCCCAGATCAAGCTCAAGAGAGCAGAGGCTCCGCTCCCTCCTCAGTTCCAGGGGAACATGGGGCCTGTGGTACGTCAGCTCTGGAAAATCCAGCGAGCTGTCAGATCCAGGAGTCATTTATTTTTATGTTCTGCTCTCCACCAACAAGACACAAGATTAATTACTGCCATAAAAACGTTAGGCGCTTTCTAAATATTTTATGGGAATAAGCACACACAATATGCGGTTTTACTTTCCCCATTTCCATAAAGGACATTTTGTTTGCAATAACTGAGAAATTGACGGGTGATTTTTAATTCTCCCATCCACTCTCAGGGTTTTTTGTTGGGGGGGCGGAATGCGAGTATATGGATAAAAACATTATTAGTGGCACTTCCTCAGTGGAGCCGGGGAGAGGAAATACACCAGGAGAACTCAGTCCCAAAGAATAAAATGGTCCTAAATTGCAGTTAGAATTCAAGACACCTCATCTGCACTACAGCTTGATGTGTGTTAGCAACACCCTGGTAGGAAGCAGTTGGCAGGCAGGGCATGCTTGGTGGCTGTTATTTCGATCATAGTAGTTGCTAATGCGGCTGTAGCAGGGGCAGGTTCCTGCTCCTTGTTCCTTCTCCCTACACAGCCGGAATGCGGAGCAGGGAGCACAGCCAAGCCAGAAAGCTGCCTCAGTTGGTATGAAGGCAGCACAGCTGTCTCTCCACACCCTGCTCCTCTCCCACTCAGCGCAGTGGGGATGAGCAGGACGCCCTGGGCGCTGGCAACACTCAGCCAGCAGAAATGTCCCTCGAGCACCATTACTGCCAGAGTAACTGAGAGCAGCCCTTGGGGGCAGGGGGATGGAGGATCTGGCCCAGGGACCCTACTCATTAAAAGGCCAGGTTTTGCTCTCAGTTACCCCTATTGACTTGCGTTGGCTTTCCCTCAATGTAACTGACCCCGGAACCTGGTCCATACCGTCTATTTGTAGAGCGAAGCGTTCACCTTAGGGTTCTGCAGATTGCTTGGGAGTCAGCATATGTTGTATACCCTATTCCTGAGCTACCTTAGCACCAGGCAGTGCAGGGGAGCTCCAATTTGGACCTCCAGCGGCTGCAGTGGAATACACTCCTTCCCTGATCCTCACTGAGTGTGGTCAGCTACCGCAGCAGGTCCTCCAATTTACCAGTGTCACTGCAGCGGTGCAAGGCAGGAAACCATTAGCGATCAGGTTTCCCTGTGTCTCATTCCCAGTTTAAATATTGAAGAGGCTGAGAAACACCTCTTCATCGGAGCAGTTGACCTGAACTGGTATCTCTCGCCTTGCGCATCTGTTATTTTTTTGTGAGTTGTCACGGTGTCTGATTGCGGAGTGAGGAGATGCAGTGCTCCTGAGCCCTGACACGCAGCAGGACTCGGAGTTGTGCTGAATATTTCATGCAGACAGAAACACCAGCCTGTTTTCAATTCAGATTTTTCCCCACCCTGCTCCTCGAGCTGCATAAATGATGCATATTGTTTAAGCTTCCTGAGCTGGGACTGATGCAAGCCTTTGCAGCCAGTTGGTCGGCTGCCACTAGGAATGGCCTCCCTGTCAGAAATGGACCCAGTGGATTCTGTTTCCTGCCTGAGAGGGAGAGAGAGCTCCTGACCCGTGCTCCCTGCGGGGTAAAACCTCCCTAACTCATGAGCTGTGTGTTCTGATCTCAGGCTGTGGAATTCCTGTCTGATTCTCCAGGTAACACAGCAGGCTGAAGCAGCACCACTGGTTTACAGGGCTGATTTTGCCCAAAGCAGCTTCCTAGTGGGGGAAACTCCAAGTAGTTCAACCAGGGGGAAGTTCTCCCTTTTTTCTCGCCAACTAGATCCACCACCAACTGATCAGAACTGTCCTGACTGGAGCTGCAACCACCGTCATGTATAAACGACATCCCCAGAAGTCCAACCTGGTATTGGTGATAGCACTTCCACACCTCAGGCATGGATCAGGACCCAATGGTGCTAGGGGCTGTACAAACATAGAACAGAAAGACAGTCCCAGCCCCAAAAGATTTACAATCGGAATAAAGACAACTGGTGGATACAGTCAAATGGGAGCACAAAGAAACAATGAGGGAGGCCATGATTTTTGCATGGAAGTCATGATGTTCATGGTAATTGTGAACTGGAATAAAGTTCATGAAAAGACTCCCCACCCACCCACCTGCAGTGGAAGCATCTGTCCCAGGGGCTGGGCCTGACTTCTGGCTCCCCCTGACTTTTTGTTCATTTCCCGCACTTCGGCTGTGAAATTTACTAAAAATGGCTGTGCCAAAACCACAGCCACAACAATCGTAGTCAGCATGGTGAGCAGTGGCCTTCGCACACTAACCATTGTCCTGCCTAACCGTTGTCACCTGACTGCTGGGAGACGAGGAGTGACGGTTTTTATGGTTGAACGGTGCCCGTAGGTGCCCATAGCTTAACACCATGTAATCGGAGGGGAATTATTTGATTGATTCTGCCTTTTCGTGCTTTACCGTGAGATCTAAATACTGCAGCTTTCATGGGCATTACAATTTATTTGGCAGATTCAAGTGAAATACCAGGTGATTTCAGTGAGCCCACGAATCGGAAATTAGGGCCAGTTTTCTAAAGGTATTTAGGTACTTAAAAATGAAGACAGGTGCCCTTGAAAATCCCACTAGGCTAGTATTTTCATCTCTAGGTACCTAACTACCACTTAGTCTAATAACCTGTGGCCAATGCCACATACTTCAGAGGAGGGTGTATGCCCCCTTTAATGCATTTAACCAATAGGGTACTACAAAGTGAGCTTCCTTCCTGATCTTGGCTAGTGACCAGTTTATGCTCTGAAATATGAGGACTGCCAACCCTTTGAATTGTTCTGGTGCTTTGGTAGCATAAACTCAAGTGCTGTTCTTATTCCTAAACTGTAGAGGTCTTTTGATATGCATGGACTAGTTCCATTGAAGTGAATTGTTCTTGAACGCATGCACCCAAGGAGCAGGATTTAGTTCTAAATGCCCAATCCTATTTTGAATTCTACGGCCCCTCACTCCCAAATTCCTGCAGCAATGGGTTTCACTGGTTAATTGGTGTGGGATTCAGAATTGGCAATCACTGCAGAGAGATGCGGATGAATTGGCCATAATGATCACGTTCACATGATCGAAAGCCTCTGCTTATAGTCTGTGTCTGTATAGCAGGGTCGCTCGGTAGTTACTAAGGGTCAGCCAACCTGTGGTTCTAAAACTCACCTTCCTGAAGGTGTTTAGAGGCTAATTAGAGCCAACTGTAGCATGCAATCAAGCCTGTACTAATTGTAATATATGTCAGCCAGGTGCACTCTGAGCATCTGTCGAGGAACAAGGCAGTTCAGTTCCCTACCAGAGTAAATGGTCTTTTAACTGCTTTGCTGTAAGTCACCAGAAGGTCCCAAAACAGAGCAGGGCCTGTTATAGCCTTCCAGATCTGACTGCAGCCAAGCCATAGCCACCAGGGGAAGGACAGCAACTGGCCCTCCTCTTTTTCACAGGGCAAATTGTCAAAAAGACCTTCCATGAAACACCTTACCTCCTCTGAAGCGTGGTAACAATCTGACTTGGAAGGGGAGGAAGGGATGTGAGCACGGCTCTACGAGCTAATAGGACTCACAGAAGAGCGGGGTGCCCCAGCACTTCAGTTTTGGTTCTGGACTTAAACCCAACTTGCAAAAGGAAGCGCTGATTTCGGGGTGCCCAACCTGAGCCATGCTGGGGCCTGATTTTCGGTGGTTCCTTTCCCCATCAGCTGGGGCTGTCGGTGCTCAGCTCTCCAACAATCAGCCCGAGCATTGTGCGCTCAAATCAACGGTCAGTTCTGAAAACTGCGGGGCAACAAAGGGGAAGCGACCTGCCTGAAGTCCAGCAGCAGGGCCAGGATTAGAACCTAGGGTATGCCTGCACTTCAAAGAAACCCCACCTGGGCTGTAGGGTCTCTGTGCCTGCATTGGAGGTAGGCCACCAGATGCAGGTGGGATTGAGTCATGTGGAGAGCGTAGATGAATTCATCTGCCTAGGCTGCAAGCAGAGTTGAAACAGTCGTAGCAAACCGGACGTTCTGTGGAGAATAGGTCTTGCTGCCCCCTTCTTGAAGCAGCGTGGATGTTCCTGGGCTCTGATACCCAAGAAGGATCTCGGAATGTCTCCACTGCTCTTTTTACCCTATGAGCCTGAATAATTTCCTGCAGGCTCTGAAACTTGGCACTGCAGGTTTTTCTTTGCTGTGGAGACATCCCTTCGGTCTCCTGATGCCAGCGTTGACGGACTTGCCCACTAGCCCGCACTGCCTCTGCCTGTGTGCACCCACATATCTGTGCATTTTGAAGGAACATTTGTTGTGAATCTGTTTTTTAAAAGTTTAGATTTTTCAGATTCCAAGTAATTGACCTCTGCTAAGCAGGGAGCATAGAGCATGCCTGCTTCCAGTTTGGGTCGATGCTCTGCCCATTTAAACTCCCCATTGCTTTAACCGGATCAGACATTCTGCACTGCCTGTCCTAATTTGTCTCATAGTGTTGTTGGCAACACTACAGTAGCTTCCACACCAGAAGTGGCTGCACTTTTCACTGATAGGGAAAGTAGAATAATGCCACTGAGTGTATAATTTGCTATTCTGCAAAAGGCTTTGAGGTTTCTATGGGTTTCTTTGTTTTGTTTTGTTTTTTGCAAAAGATGCTATATATAAAAATGTCAATAATAATCAGCCATTCAGGTACAGCACAAAGAGTAATAGCAACTTTGTGTTTCTCTGCAGCCCCAGGAGAGATCATCACCTGATACTAACAAAGGTTTCCTCTCAATGCAAACCCTCCAGGCATTTTAGCAGCTGAAAAAGAGCGATTAGAGGAATTCCTGGTGTAATTTCTACACTTTTCTTTGTCAAGGTTTTTTTTTTTTTCCATGAATGGAAGCTGCCCACCTGATTTCTCTTTTACAAATTACCCATGATTGATGGTGCAAAGAAACCTGTCATGAAATTTAAAAAAATGGCTGCCTGTGAGAGCAACACCTTAACTAAAAGATCAAACAAAAAGGATAATGAAAACCACAGGGTGTACTTCTAAGTGGTGGCTGAAAGCAGGGGCTTCTTGGGTGGCTTTTACTGTATTTGTAGCTCTGCCCAGGGAAGAATAGTGGATGAACAAACTCACATTCATCTGTTTCTGAACCCGTTCAAATAAAAACATAAGACAGGCCCTACTGAGTCAGACCCAGGGTCCATCTCGCCCAGTATCCTGTCTTCTGATGGTGGCCTATGCCAGGTGCCCCAGAAGGAATGAACAGAACAAGGAATCAAGTGATCCATCCCCAGTCACCCTTCCCAGCTTCTATGGTCTAGAAGACACTGCTGGCTTCATTGATCCAAGACTAAAGCTAGCTCAGATCTATCTATCCCTCACCACACACATACACACGCAGAGTCTGCTATGGACCCTTGGGCCGGATAGAGGGACCTTGGGTGATGGCGTCACACCCGGTGTTGTGTAGCAAAGGTCCTGGATCTGGCTCAGTTCTATGAACCCATGTATCTCTATAGCAGCCCTGCAGGCAGCTCCGGGTAGCATCAGGGCATGCAACTCTTTGCACATCAGTGGATGTGTGTGGTGTCCTAGCCATATGGCAGCAGAGCCAGCCATGCTGCTTTGGGATATGATGGGCAACTGAAGGAAGGCCAGATCTCGTCAGGATCGTGACGTGTTGCACAACATCAAACTACTTTACACTCCGGGTTTGGCACTGCTAGCGTGTGTGGAGTGCAAGGAGCTGCTCCAAGGTTGCCTGTAGGGTCTGGGTTTCTGAGCCGTAGCGTGACACTGGTAGGTCACAGGCTTGATAGATCCTGAACTCTGTCTCAGCGCAAAGGCATTTCTGCCACCCGTAAACAAGACATGGTGCATCCCCCCTTCATGTAGGCGGCAGCACCACCTCTTCATCGAAGAACGTCGAGTTTGCTATGACCCTTTGAACTCTGCTTGCAGCCTAGGTAGATGAACTCCACCCTCTCCATGCCACTCGATCCCACCTGCACCGGGGGTTCTGCTGACCCAGCTCCAAGCTTCTGGACCTGGGACCTCTGCCATGAGATAGTAAACCCCATAGGCAGGTGTATTGCACTGCCTCCATACAGACATAGCGGTTCTCAAACTGTGGGTCAGGACCCCAAAGTGGATCGCAACCCTGTTTTAATGGGGTCACCAAGGGCTGGCATTAGCCTTGCTGGGGCCAAGGGCTGAAGTCCAAGCCCCACTGCCTGGGGGGTGTGTGTGGGCGGGGGCTCAGGTCATAGGCCCCCCTGGGGGCTGAAGCCCTTGGGATTCGGCTTTACCTCCCCCTCAGCTCAGGCTTTGGTCCCCATTGCTGGGGTCATGTAGCAATTTTTGTTGTCAGAAGGGAGTCGTGGTGCAGTGAAGTTTGAGACCCCCTGAATTGTAGTACTAGATTCAAGGAGCTCAGTCTGTTCATCTTAAGGGGTGACTTGATCAGAGTCTATAAATACGTAGATGGGGAACAAAAAGCTGACGATAAAGGGTTCTTCAATTCACCACTCAAAGGTCTAACAACTTCCCGTGGCTGGAAGTTTAATCTAGGCAAATTCAGACTGGAAAAATCCCCACAGATTTTTAACAGTGAGGGTAATTAACCATTGGAACAAGTTACCAAGTGTTATAGTGGGTACTCCATCACTTTGGAAATTTTAAAACCACAGTTAGAAGCTCTATTAAAAGATATGCTCTAGATCCAACAGGAATTAGTCAGGGACATCCTATGTCTTGTGTTGCATACAGTATGTCAGACTCCATGATCACAACAATCATCTCTGGCTTTATGATATATGGAAAATGGCTTTTTTATTAATGAAACACCATTTTTCAGTGGGAATTTTTTTCAGCTGGAAGATTCTGACCAGCTCAACTCTGGAGTCTCTGGTCGTGACCACTAATCAGAGGCAGGAACCTGGGCTAGATGGACCATCGCAATGTGACGGGGTATGGCAACGCCGGTGTGTTCCTGGGATAACACCAAAAGAGCAGGCAGATCTTTAATCCCGGGGAGACGTTTTCAACGTGAAATTCTTCATCTTGAAATGACCTTGATCCTTTACGATGCACAGACGTCCCAAGTAGAGACAGAGGAGGGGGGAAAAATCAGACACTTTTTTCCCCTTGCTGAATGTGTTTTGAATCATTTCAGTGCTAAATAGTCTCAGTTGATTTTAATCCCCCAAAATGAAATTTTTATGTCCACGTGGCTGCCAGCCCTAGAGGACTCATGGCTCCCATTCGTTCCATGACATTACACGAGCTGAAGGCCTGACTTTCACACACTCATAGGAATGAAGGGCTAGAACGGACTCTAGAGACCATCTAGTCCAGCCCCGTCACTAAGGCAGGAACAAGTAAATATAGACCATCCCTGACAGGGCAGGAGAGACAATTTCGGATAAATTCATGAAGGATAGATCCGTCAATGGCAGTTAGTCAAGATGGTTCTGGATGCAATCCCATGCTCTGGGTGTCCCTAAACCTCCAATGAAGCTGGAATGGGGTGACAGGGGATGGATCGTTTGAAATGGCTCTGTTCTGTTCAGTCCCTCTGAAGCATCTGGCCTCTGTTGGATAATACTGGGCTAGAGTAGCTTTTTGCCATGCAAAAAAATAAAAAAAATGAAAATTGTGACTCAACAGGCGTGTGTAGTGTCTTCTCCATTCCCAGAGAGACTAGGGAGAGTGAAACCCAGTCAGTAATTCAAACAGCACAGTAGATAAATAGCCAGATCTTTTCGATTCTGGGCATGAAATCAGGAAAATGGTGAGTGAAATCGTTCCAGAAAGGAGAGACACCAAGACACATGTCTATGAAAGTGCATGCCCAAATACCTAGACACTTAGAGACCGTCAGACATATGCCCAGGCATGCAATACACAGTTTTTCATTGTAATGGGGAGCCCAGTGTGGGGGGAAGAAAATGGAAGTGGTGAAGGAAAGCGCAAAGAATTGCCTCCTTCACAAGCAATAGCTCCTGAAAAGAGACAAATCTGACCTGTCCATGGAAAGGATTCGTAGATTCCGGGAAGCATTATCCGCAGCGTCAATCAGAACCCAGTCCTGGAGCTAAGATCCATCGAGTGCTGCGCCAGCGTTCTCCGGGGTAATGTGCTTCCTGAGCCGCAGGTTAAAGAGAAGAGGCCAAAAGACCAATCAAGAGGCTGTCAAGGGAGGAGGAAGTGTAACAGGCTGCTATCTGGGCTGTTGAATGGCCTCATTTCTCTGCACTAGGGTGACCAGATGTCATGATTTTATAGGGACAGTTCAGATTTTGGGGGCTTTTTCTAGTATCAGCTCCTATTACCCCCTGCCCCCGTCCCGATTTCTCACACTTGCTGTCTGGTCACCCTACTTCTGCACTCCAAGGCCCAGAGAGAACCTAATGTCCTTTTGTTTCGAAATACAAATAGGCTGGTATCTCATTTCTTCAGACACGCCGGGCTCGGAGTGTCTCTTTTTTGACTCAAGAGTAAATGTACCTTGGAAAAATTTGGACAATAACAAGGGACCATGTGCAGGCAGCTCCAGCCAGGCTGATGTTTTCAAATTTGTAGGCATCCACTTACCATGGGTAAATGAGAGTCTTGGCAAGTGACCTCAGGTTAGTCCCTGTCAGGCCCCAGTCACAGAGACTAAATCATCTCTCTAGTTGAGCCCGGTTGGCCAATCTCCGCCCTGGGAGGCCCTGAATGAAAGGGTTGTGGCTGGAGATGGCCAGTGGGAGGTCCATCTTTCAGATTTGTTGCCATGACAAAACTATAGGAGGCTGTCGCCTGCGCAACAGGGCTGAGCCTTTACCACTGTGCCCTGCATTTGCAGTGTCAACCTCAGGCGGGCTGGGAAGTTTCCACAGCCGTTCTGACAAAGTGAGACTGGCCGCTCCGTCCTTGCAAATCCACTTCCTCCCTGGACTTGCCGCAAAACCTGCCAGGGTTTAGGGTATGACTGATCCATCTGTACCCACAGCACCTCCTTATAACTCCCCACCGTTACCACTTATCCACCTCCTCCCGCAGCCATCGGCTTCACTTCTGTAACTGACGTGTGTCATAGATCAGCAGCTCTCAAACATTTGCAACCCGAGGGTCCCCAGTTTGAGTTAAACTTGGAAACCCCATCACACGTCCCTTTCTGACGCTCTTGGAGGAGTATAGGCGGGAGTGGGAGGAAAAGAGAGAGACGCTGGGGTGAGGGCAACATGTGATTTTGCACACGCTGAAATGACTTCAAATAGAGCAAGGGAGGGTCTCGTTTCATGGAAGAACGTTTCGGGCCAGCTGAGCAAGTCAGCAGCAGCACAAGCCACATTGTAGGGGCTTGAAGACAGGTCCAAGGCTTGGCTGCTCACCCCCAGGTGCAGTGCAGAGGCAGCACAGTAATCCAGATTCTGAGCTCAGGTCCAAAGCTCTAGAGTAGACAGACCGAGCCTGGGGACCTAGATGGCAAGCAGAGCGAGGCCAGACTCCTTCCCAGACAGGACCCCTGCACAACCAAAGACCCTTTCGAGGGAGGGAGGATGGTGAGAGAGTTGTGTGTGGGTTTGGGGCTCTGCTCTCTCCCCTCCTCTGCCCACCTGTCTCTGCACAGCCCCCAAACGGACATCCAGAGAGTGAATTTGGCTCGATGCAAGCTCAGAGACCAGGTGGGATCCGTGAGATGATGGGTGATTGCTTGGAATGGGAGTTTGCCCGAGCTAAGCCTGAAGGAGACCCTCGCGGTTGGAGGGGGCAGAGGGTGGGGAAAGGAACCCTTCACTAGCCAATGTTGATAGACTCAGCTTTCTCCTCTTTCACCCTTGCTGAAATGGCTGAGGCCATCCCAAGGCCATCCCGGTGCTCCAGCCCTGGAGCACGGCAGTGTCTCTTCTAGCTGCTTTCATTCCAGGCTGTTTCTCCAGGTTCTCTCTTCCCCAGCCCACTGGTTTTCTCCTACCTAAAGAGCTGTGTTGTGCTTTGCAGCGCCGGCCTGGTCCCCACCTCCATGGAGTATTCCGAAACAGGGCTTGTCACTCTGCTCGGCAGGGCTTTTAAGCAGTGCACAGTGTAGGGAACGGCCTAATAAAATCCCCTTCCAAAAGTATATTTGCAAGCCCTTTTCCTCACACTTCTGCGCCGGGTCGGAATCGCAGAGAGCAAAGAACAGAAGGTGCCGCACCGGGGGAGCACACAGAACAAAACAGTTGGAGGTGCTTTGTGGTGCCGATGTGTAAATTGCTGTCGCCGCTGAGTTTTGGGTTTAAAAAGAAGTATTGTGTGGCTTTCCCTATTTCGGGACACCGTGCTTCAGGAAAGACGTGGCCAAATTGGAGACAGTCCAGAGGACAGCAACAAAAATGATCAAAGTTTCAGAAAACTTGACCAATGAGGTTAAAAAACTGGGCATGTTTAGTCTTGAGAAAGAAGACTCAGACGGAACCTGATAACATATGCACATATGCTAAGGACTGGTATAAAAGGGTTGGTGGTCAATTGTTTTCCATGTCCAGTGAAGGTAGGACCAGAAGTAATGGGTTTAATTTGCAGCAAGGGAGATTATGCGGCTCTGGAACAGACTTCAAAGGGAAGTTGTGGAATCCACATCATTGGAGGTTTTTAAGAACAAGTCAGCCAAACCCCTGTCAGGACTAGTCTAGGTTTACTTGTACTTGTTTCAGTGCAGCGGACCAGACTTGATGACTGCTTCAGGTCCCTTCCAAGCCTACATTTCTATAAGTCACTTGAGCGGGGTGCCCCCCGGAGCCCCTGGCAAACAGAGGATTAGACCCCAGGTCTCTTGACTTATGTCCCAGCGATCCAACCTCAAGATCATTCTTCACTTTGGAACAGTGGAAGAGAATTTCTCAATGACGAGCTGTGAGCTGGTACGAGGCAGCAAAGGACCTTCCCGTTTGCGAGCCAATATTCTTCTTCTGCAGCTCACTCTGCACTTCTGCTTGGGTTGGTCTGGCTTGGGATAAGGCAGAGCGTTTAATAAGGGAAGGGTATTGGGAGTGAACTCAGTGAACTCCGTCATGCGTAGCTGAACGCTTACCAGTAAAGAGCATTTGCGTCTTGCCAAGACCTGGCCCTGAAGAGCCAGTCGAGTGATCAGACCTCCATTGCCATCCTGAAATGACAGGCCCTGTCCCTCATTTAGAGGCACGGTCATCTGAAATGGGATAGGAAAAGCCAACGGCTAACGCTGCATTTTCTCTTGGATGTATGTCTAGAGTCACCCCTTGCTGCTCGGACTTGCTCCTGGCCAGTTCGGGGTGACTTAAGCGACATGGGAGAGTCATCCTCCTCGATGCAGTCTCTGGCCCAGCTCTCCAGGAGGTGATGTCTGTAAGAACCAATTGCCGCCCCCTTCATCCCTCCTGTTTCTGAGGGAGGAGCACCCATTCGGTTTACACTATGTACACAGCACTTTTCATTACGCAGAGGCCTCGAAGGACCTGGTAGGTGAAAACAACACTGGGGGCCCTGGGTGCTGTGGAGGAAGGGCAGCAAACCCTCCCTTTAGCCCCTGAAGCAAGAATGACTCCTTCCAGTCAACATACCCAACTCTGTACTGTCCAGTAAGCGGAACACACTACCCCTCCATAGTGCTTTTCATCCGGGCATGTCTTATCAGCTCATGGATTCGGCCTCACTGTGCTCCTTGATGTAGGAAATTATTATTCTCTCCTGTTTGGTAGATGAGGCAGTTTGTGGCAGAGAGCCGTCGAGCAGATGTACCCAAGAGCACGGGCAGCCAGATTCTCTATTAACCTGCACCTTGTGTGGTCATTGGCACCCGTACAAAGTGTGAGTAAAGCACTTTGAAATCTGAATGGTAACGATTTGCGCCCGTGTAACTGGCCAGGTGACATAGTGGACAATACAGTCCACTGAGTTCATGGCAGAGCCCCTTGACTCCCCAGTCCTTGTTCGAACCCCAAAACCAGATACAGCCTTAGCCACTTCCTTCTAAAGAGCTGGTTCTGCATGGAACCAAGCCTGAGATTAGCCTTTTCATTGGCATTAAGGTAGTGAAATAAAATCCATCTCTCCTTTCCTATGGGAAATATTCCAACCCCTCTGCTCATTGCAGCTTCCCAGAATGCCTTAAAAAGAACAAAAAGTCAAACTTTAAGTTAGCAGCTAGGCTGCTCCAAAAAACACAGGAGATGGAAAAAATAAACAAACCCAGATTTTTTTAAAAAGTATCTTAGCTTTAAAGCTCATTTTGCATTTGCTGGTGAGGTGAGAACACTTCATAATAAACAACCGTTCTTCTTAATGGCAAACACAGACTTTGAGTGTGTCTGCAAAAAAAAAAAAAATACCCCTGTTTTGTATAAATCTAATCACCAGTCTGAAAGTAGACATTAAAATTACAATATAGCTCTTGACTTTTGGTAATTAAAAGCATTTTGTGATGACTCGCTTGATTAAAACGAGATCAGCCATTTAAAATGAAAATTCAGAATGAAAATTGCTTTTGTTGCACCGATTATTCTATTTTAAAACTCCTTGCTGTTATCACACTAATAAAAAGCTGTCACTTCTTCTGTCATGTAATTCACAACAGAAGCCATTTGCATTTCTTCCTGACTCTTGTTTATTTCGGTAATTACAAATGGATTCTTCTAAAAGTGTTCTCCACCCTCCCTCTCTCCCTTCCACCTAAACCCTCCCTTCTCCCATTCCCTGGGCGGGGAGGATGATAGCTCAGGGTCCAGGTGACTTTGGGCCCTGCGGTGCCAAGGTGTACCTGATGCCTGCGTGAGTGGGGAAGGGAAATCCAGGACCAGATTTCTCTTAGCAGCCAAAATGTTACAGTATTCCACAGCCAGGCACCCAAGCCAGGCAGCCTCACTGTTTATCTGGGGCCTGATCTGATGCCCACCGAAGACAATGGAAAAACTCCCACTGATCTCAATGGGCATTGAACTGGTCCCACGCTATTGCTGCGGCATTTGATTAACTGGGGGTGTTGGTCTCCCTGGCTCCTTACCACCACAGACAGCTCCCACTTGCTGGGAAAGGTGCAAGCTGGCTTCTGTAAATGTTTACGATGAGCCCATCTCTGCCATGTGGCCAGTGTCCTAGGACTGGCACAAAGGAGGAGGTGGAAGCCCCCCCACCCGGGAATATGCCCAGGCATAGAGCCAGCTCTGGGCACCAGTGGCATTCTAGGGCTGGATTAGAGGAGAGGGTGGAGCAGGGACAGGAGGGGGTGTGGCCACGGTTAAATTCTGCCCTCTTGCAAGGTTCCCCGGGAACCACTGAAGCAGATGTGACGGGCTGCACTTTGCAGGATCTGGGGGCCACAAGTCCTGACTAGCAAAGGCACAAGCCACCCATGCTCAGTCTCTCTGGCAACATGGGGATGAATCCAGCCCAAAGTATCTAGGGAAGGGGGAAACCTCCCCCACTGGCAAGATTCACACTTTGTTAAAAACGCAGCAGTGGGTTGGACTAGTCCCTCCGAGACATTGGTTCTCCAAGCCTGTCTACTTCACTCATGCACCGGGAGAAGCTCCCGGTGAGACGGAAGAGTCTTGTCTCACGTGTCTGAGGGGTGAGGGTGGTTTTTTGAAACAGTCTGTCTGTCTGTCTGTCTGTCTCTCTGTGCAGAATGGAATGATACTTCTCCAGCATGAGTTGAAATGTTGATTGAATAAATTGAATGGGCAGCGATCAAAGTCGGTTTCCCTTCAAGATCCTGGGCTAGACTGGTGTTCTGTCTACCTGGGGGAAGTTAGCACCAAGGATGGGAAATGATTTCATTTGTGCCACTGTCCTCTGGCCTTTCCCCGCCGTGACGTGTTAACTTGCAGCCCTCTGAGGGGGAAACTGGGACCCTTCCCCCAAGGCCCACGCATGCCCCTTTCTTCAGAGCAGCTACCTGGGATCCGATAGGCCTCGCATTGGGTCTGAGCTTTTGGGGGGGGGGCAAGCCAGCCTAGAAATGGGTCATTTCTAGTACCCCCACCGCTCAACATGGAAGTGGTTTTTAAAGAGGGCTGTGGGACAAGTTTAGCTCAATCAAAGGGAGATGAGGCAAATGGAGGAGTTAATTGAAACAGAGAGTTAATTCAATGGCAGTTAAAGTAGGAAAGCAGCCCTTGCTGTTGCTAGCAAGGGGGCCCCCTGCGGGGAGTGGGAACGTGCCCACCTCCCCGCACAGCTCTGCCCCTCCCCCTGTCTCTCTGGTTCCAGTTCAATACAGCCCTCCGTGCTCTCTTCAGACACTTACTCCAGCTAATCGCTCATTGCCCCAGCACCAGCTCCTTGTCCGTTCCTCTGCACCCAGGGACTCATCTTCAGTTCCCCAGACACTCCGACAGCCATCTGTCTGGAATCTAGCAAGGTGGGAAAGGCAGAGCTATCCCTGTGTGTGCTACACATCCTTGCCACTACCTGCGGTGTCTTAAAAATTGTTTAAATGACCAGTTGTCACTTTAAATTTCAAGGAGTTGCCTGGTGCTGCTTGCAGGGTAGGGGGTTCGGAGGGTACTGTGCAATCTGTGTCCTCAGTGTTCAGTCTGCAAAGAGCCCGCTAGAGCAAGGTGGGGGGAATTGTGCCTTTTGGCCTTAGGGAGCAGTCTGCTTTCTCTCTCTCTGTTTTTGGGTCTTGTGCATTCGACTTCTAGAGCGTAAGGAATGAAGTGGTGTTACACCACAATATTCCAGAAAACCATGCCCCCCGCCAATGGTCCTCCGTGCCCCGCTAAGGGGGTATGCCCCACAGTTTGGGGACCTCTGTGGAGAGCATGTACTTAGACTGTACTCTCTCTGTGTGTTATATATAGAAAGAGTGTACTTTGTGTGTGTATTGTACTCTGTGTGTATGTATATAGACCACTCTGAGTTTCTATATAGTATTTATAGTATACTGTGTGTATATATTTATATATAGTATGTACACAGCTTGTACTCTGTGTATATGTGTGTGTGTGTGTGTGTGTGTGTGTGTGTGTTTGTTTGTGCTGCAGTTTCATGTTCCCATTAGAAAGCCATCTCATGCTTACAGCAAGACATAAAAAGCATCTGACAAACTGCTCTCTCTTTTTATCTGCTCTTCTATAGGCAGCCTCTCTCTCTCTCTCTTTATAACCTGACAGCACCTGAGCACAAGTCCGTATTCCAGGGCTGAGGGTTTTCAATTTATCTGCACAAAGCACTTGTGCTTAATCTGGAATGCACTGGGACGTTAGCTGCGCTTCATTCAGGCGGCGGCTAGAAGCGAACGAGGCAGACGGAATCCTAACAGCTTTCTGCTTTCTTCATTTTTTCTTCCCTTTTGGATACATTCGAGCCAAGAGCTTTAAAAAAAAAGGAAGAAAGAAAAAGAAAAAAATCAAATCTCAGGGGAACGAGGGATATTTTTTCCCTTTTGGTCTGTTTCGCTCTCTCTTGTTCTAACAACCAAAGGCTGCACCAGCCTCACAGGCTTTGCATCACCCGCCTCCTCTGCTCCCCACCTCCCTCCATCCATGTGTGTTCTAACAGCAGAAACAGCCTGCAAAGCGGCATTCTCTGTGGGAAGACTGAAGCCATCAACGCCCCCACCCCCTCAAAAACCCCCATGAGTTGGCCGTGCACTGGGATCAACGCCCATCTCCATCAGCCTGCTCTGGGGGTTTCCTGGGAGAGGGGATGAGGCTGGGTTTGTCAGCAAAGTAGCCACCGAGCAATATGTATACTGGTGAGGGGCATCAGCTGTCCCCAGTTCGGGTGATGGATCATGGGAGAAGGGACTTTGGGCATGAATTATTTCTGTGCTGAAGATGTGGGGACACATTTTCCCCTGGCTCACTTGGCTATAAAAATGGAGCAGCTTCCCCAGCTGTGATGGAGCTAGTCCGTATGTGCACTGGTCCGGATTTGCTGGATTTACACTAGTCCGGATTTTCACAAGGCATCCGGTCCTTGGTCAGGAGCTGTGCAAAGGGAAGGCTGCAGCTTGTGCCCAGGAGTCATGCTAGGAGGGGTAAGATGGAGTTGCGTCGCAGCTTATTCAGCTGGGATTCTTCTTTATGTGGCTCCAAGAGAGCCGGTGCACATAGTAACCCCAGCACACATGGGGAAGGTTCAGTGCATCCTCCAAGCTGGGAACTGCAAAACAGAGTAGAGGGGAGTCATGAGGTCATGACTCTGCTCTCAACCTGCTCCCTGAGCTGGGATGTAAACGGCAATGAAGAAGCAGCTTCCAGTATTCTGGCCTCTCACATCCATGCAAGGGCCAGGTAGAATGCAGCCCAAGAGAAGGACTTGGAGGTGTGACGCTTGCATCTGGATCCAAACTACCCCAGAGCTGGAGGAGATTTGGCTCCAGTGTTCTGATCAGAATCTGTCTTCTCAACCACAAAGCTCAGACCTGGATCGGGATTAGGAATGGATCTCCCAGGAGATCTGTAGAGGTTTGGCTCTGGTGTCCATTCCAGGCTTATCCCCATCAGGATCTTTGCATTATAGAACCCAAAGCCATAAAGTCATAGAATCATAGAAACACAGGGCTGGAAGGACCTCAAGGGGTCACCTAGTCCAGCCCCCTGAGCTGAGGCAGGACCAAGTAACCCTAGACCAACCCTGACAGGGATTTCTCCACTCTGTTCTTAAAAATCTCCAATGATTTTTGGTTGGCCCTTTGTACCATAATGAACATTGTAATAACAGTAATAAATGAGAAAGGAAGAGCTAAGAATGGAAACACAAGCCTGCCATTTAGGAGGACATTGGAACAGGTTAACTAAGATAATCCAATATGGAAGCATAGGGAAGTTGCTGCTGTGTTCCATCTAATTCCCTTCTACGAGATGCTTGTCCTGCTAGAGCCCTGCTTTTCCGCCTCCTCAGCATGTAGCCGGCACCGACTGACACGCACTGACATGCAGCTTACGGGACCCGTGCGTCAGCTTTGAATTCAGTCCCCGGTGTCTTCCACCACTCCCACCTCCGCACTTGGTGAGCCTGAGATGGGCTTAATCAAAGCCAAGGAAGACATGTGAATGAAGCACTGAAATGTGTCATCTCGTTCGCTGGCTCACTCTCTCCTCTGAAAAACTGACACTATGGCTCGCCAACCCATTCATGAAAATGGCCAGTCTCAGAACCCAGCCTGGGCCGAAATAAAACAGCACCCACTCCCGGGAAGGAAAGGTTTAGCAGGGCTGGTGGGAGGAGACATAATAACATAAAACATAAGAATGGCTGTACTGGGTCAGACCAAAGGTCCATCCAGCCCAGTATCCTGTCTGCCAACAGTGGCCAATGCCAGGTGCCCTGGAATGAGTGAACTTAACAGTAAAGATCAAGTGATCTCTCGCCTGCCATCCATCACCCCCCTCTGGCAAACAGAGGCTAGGGACACCATTCCTTACCCAGCCTGGCTAATAGCCATTAATGGACTTAACCTCCAGGAATTTATCCAGTTCTCTGTTAAACCCTGTTCTAGTCCTAGCCTTCACAGCCTCCTCAGGCAAGGAGACAAAGATTGGATAGCTGACTTTGCTTGCTGAGTTCGTCTGGCCTGGGAGATGTGGCCCATTCAGAGCCCTGGTTCGGTCTGCTGCTTGCTCTGCAGGGCATGTGGATTGAAGCCCAAAGGGAACCCATTCCAGACTTCCTCGGTCAGCAAGTACGACACAGAATCTTGAGGGTGACAATGGCAATTCAGTTCAAGCCCAGCTGAAGGTGTAGAGAGCCAGGCATTGCAAGATGGAATCAGACAGGAGCTCCAGCCAGCCTTGTGTCCTTTCTCCAACAGTGGCCAGATGCTTGAGAAGAAGGGGCAACAAACCCCATGTGAACAGCTATGGAATGCTTGCAGTGTTGCTGTAGCCATGCCGGGCCTAGGATATTAGAGAGACCAGGTAGGGGAGGTAACATCTTTTATTGGACCAACTTCTGTTGAGGAGCCGCAAGCTTTCGAGCTATATGAAGCTCTCCCTCATGTCTGTTTCCACCAGGTTTTTTCCACATTTGAAGAGCTCAGTATAGTTCAAAATCTGGCCTCCTCCACCAACACAAGTTGGTCCGGTAAATGCTATTCCCTCACCTGCCAAGTCTCACTCCATTATGGAATAATCATTTTCATAGGGGAAAGTTTCTTCCTTCTGTCTATCTTCTGTCTAGATACTTATACCGCTCCCATTGGCCTACTACTACCTGAGCACCTAGCACGGGTCAGGACAGTGCTACCACTGCCATTTTACAGACATAGCTCTGAGGCATAGAAAGGCTAAGTGACTGGCCCAAGGACACCCAAGAATTCTGTGGCAGAGAGCTTGAACTCAAGTCCTAGGCCCTAACCATGGGAACACCCTTCTCATCTGAACCCCGTTAGTGAAAAGTTGGAGTGTGCTCTAAGAACAAGAGTTTATATCCTTATGCTACGAACGGAATGTAAACAGAGTAAGGACTTCAACATTTGGCCCCACCTCACCACAGAAGTCAATGGGAACTCTGCTATTAACTTCAGTGGACACAGGATCAAGCCCTTAGAGAGTTGTTTCAGGTTAAGCTACAACACAGGGATCACATACCAGAGCTATATGTAGACAAGTCTATAGATGCCAGAAATGGGGGAAGGTAGTCACCTCAGAGTAAAGAAACTCCAAATGTTGCTAGATGGGAGCAAAGCCAATTTGGCAGAAGAAGGACGCCCAGATTAAGACCCAGTACTTCTGCAAAGCTTTGTTTTCCTGCTTTCTTTTCCTGTCGGCAATTGCAGATCTATTTCTGCCTCTCTCCTTTCCTCCAGGAAAGGCGGATGTGGCAATGTTGATGGCTGAAGGTGGGTTTTTTATTGTGAAAGTCCCCAGAAAGGGAAATAAAGAGCAATATTTTCTTTGGCTCCAGGGTGGGATTGTTGAGAGGGATGAGAGCTGCAATAAAGCCGAGGAGGTGTATAAAAGAGAGAGCTGCCGAGGTGTGAGAGGATGCTTGGAAACTGCAGGGGAATGAAAACAAAACTCTCTCTCTCGGCTAAATTGACAGGTTTGGACGAAACCGTAGCACGGTAAGTGCCTGAGGTCATGGCGCCCTCTAGTGGCTGGGATAAAAGCCTGACAATTCCTCCTAATGAAGAGGCTGACTCTTTCATTTGGACCTTTGGTGGGAAAGGTCACAGGTTCAACGCCCAGCTGAAGGTGTAGAGAGCCAGGTATTGCAAGATGGAATCAGTGGTGGCCGATGGCAGGTCCGTGCGCTATGGCAAATTTGGTGGTGTAAATTGTTGTTCTTTTTAATCAGTGAAGATACTGAGGCATAAGAGGGATAAATGACTTGCCCCTGGTGGCACAGCAAGTCAGTGGTATTGCTGGGAATAGACTCCAGCTTCCCTGGTTCCCCAGTCCTGTGCTTTCTATTAAATCATGCTACCATTGGATCATCGGTGAGTAAATAGGGGAATGAAATACCTATGTGAATCTGGAAGAGCTGCACCATGGATGGAAGCCAGTTTCATGGAGCAATTTCAAACCCTGGCATCCCAGGCAGCACACAAGGTGGTTGGTTCCTGGGGTGACCAGATGTCTTGATTTTAAAGGGACAGTCCTCATATTTGGGGCGTTGTCTTATATAGGTGCCAATTACCTCCCACCCCGATTTTTCACCCTTGCTATCTGGTCACTCGCCTGTTGGCTGAAGTCTCCCTTTACAGGATATTGGTGACTTCATGGAAAAAAGACTGGTTTTGGGGCCAGCAATCCAGAGCCTCTTCTATCCACTACCTGATATCTTGAGCCCAAATTGTTTTGGTTGCTCCAGAAGGTAGGGGAGCTAAGTGCTTCTTGAGGTGCTTTTTGCCCGAGAAGAAATATGGTCTGGACAGGACAGTGGTGTACAGTTCACTTAATCTTGGAGTGCTTCCTAGCTTTGCCATGACTTGATCTGGGAAAAGCACTTGGATGGAAAATTGTTGACCAGCTCTGCGAAGTATTTTACTTACAGCAGTGTAAATCAAGGGTAACTTCACTGCAGTCTGTGCCAGCATGAGATCAGAATCGCTTGCTGCCTGCTTCTCGTGGGATGCAGATGATGTGATCATGTGTTTACATGGGGGTAGTTCCATCGACTGCACTGGAGTTACTCCCAATTCACGCTGGGGACACTGCCAAGTGTTCCAAAATCATGAAACTGGCTAAAAAATCATGAGGTTTTTTTTTTAAAAAAAGTAACAGTTTTGGATTCACTTTCTTTCCTTCTTGTTTTTGAACCTTTAGGCTGTACCCAAGACATGTTTCAGGCTTGTCTTTGCAACCAGGCGGGCTAGAAACGTATTTGTATCTTGAAATGACAACTGAAAGTCTCACCTATTCCCATGACTCCAGGAGTTGGGATCAAAGAATCATGAGACTCACAATACCATCACGGATCTTGGTAGTTACGAGAGGAAGAGGGAAAAGAACCAGGTCCCAAATGCATGTTGGTTTATAGATTAAATCCCAGAAATAACCCCTAATAACAGACTCCTTCTCCTGCTCATGTCAGGAAAGTGGCTGTCGTTCCTGAAATAGTCTCGAATGGTGTTCTGAGCAGGGCAGTGAGGCGAGTAATTCATTCTCCGATAAGAGAAAATAAGGGGCAGTTTAGTCCTTTCCCTCCTCTGACCTGGCGGATTCAAGGTAAAGGAGGCTTCCTTTAAATCCAGGGATAAGCCATTTGCTCAAGAGGAAGTAGTTTTCAGATCTTCCAAGTGGTTTGCAGAGGTTGATTAATAGGGAATCAATTAATGGTTTCCTTGCCCTGCGCCCTCTCTTTAGTTCATTGGGAGGAGTCTCCGTTTTGAGATGACTTTAATGCTAAAAATAATCTGGTTTTCCAGAAAGCTTATTAAATGTGGCATCATCGTTTCCTGGCCTGGCGCTCTCCATGGCCTCCTCCCACATGCTCGGCACATCTCAAGCTTCAATTCCCCCTCTACGGCTCCTCCGCTGTCGTCCATGGGTGCAAGGGAAAGACTGTGACCCCGATCCTGTGCTGCACTGCCTGGGCAGGGCAGGGAAGTGGAAACTCCTGGTGCAGTGTAGAGCAATGTAGGGAAGTGGTGGATTTCCCGGAGGGTAGGTCTGCCCAGATTCCAGCCTCCCACAGGGACGCCAGTGCAACCCAGAATCACGGCCTCCATGTCAAGGATAATTCTGCTCCCAAATGTCTCTCGTCTGTCAAAGAGTTAATTGGCTAGGACTCAGCCATGGTTTCCCTGCGCACAGACTGCAAGCACTGGCCTCAAGATTCTTCCCTGCGGCTGCAGGCGGCCAGCGGCATGGCTGTGATTGCACCCCAGGGGGCCCCTCATACCAAACTGCTGCCCTTGTGCGCTCCCTAGCTGGGGGTGGTGTAGACGTGCGAAGAATGGGAAATCATTACTCCTATGGTGGTGCCCAGTTCAATGCGCTGTGCAGGTTTTGCGCCTTACTTTGAGGAGCCGTGTCTAAGGCACCATACAGATTCGATGAGTTTTTGGCATATTCTGATGGGGCAGTTCCTACATGCCTTGAGTCTTTGTTCATCTTTGTCCAGGTAATCAATTTAGCCCCTGTTGTGGTAAAGTCAATGGATCTAAGCCCATATCCTGTGCCTGATGTAACGCCATTGATTTCAGTGGAGCTGCTGATTGGTACTGGAGCGGGGAAGATCAAGCCCCCAAGGAGGGAAGAATCTGACCCAATACATGGCCCTGCTGCGGCAGAACCCACGCTCTGGGTAAAACACAAAGAAGCCAATAGTCAGGCCGTGTTTCGTGCTATCGGCAGCATCAGTGCCGGACCCTGAAATGAGACACTGAACCAGTTGCTGTGTTTAATCAGCCGAGTGCTTTTATCTCCCTTATTGCACTGGAAACCCTTTGCACCTGTTTGGAGAGTTTCCTGGCTTGCGCCGCTCGGCCTAGATTTTGCTCTGATTTATTAGAACAGCTTTGCCTATTGCCAAGGCTCTGGAACAGAAACACCCATCAAAGGTTTAAGAGACTAAGTGGGTGTTAATTAGCCCAGCAGGGAAGCGGGAGTTTCAATGAGGTTTATCTTTAAACTACTATTAAGTTTGACAATGTAAAGAGATAAATTTGGTACTTAATTCAAGCCTCGCCTAATCAAATAGATTATGGTTGTTACCCGTATCTAAAATGTAAATAATCTTTCACTTCGGGGGTTTGTTTTATGGAATAGAAACATATTGACAGTTGACTCAACACACGGTTCTCCCATCCCTCTCCCCAAATCCTTCTTTAAAACGTTCCACTTTAAAGGGATTGGGGGTGTGTGGAAAATGGATTGGGATGAAGTATGAAATCGGTGCCGTGACGTAATGTTTTAGCGCTAATTAGCCACTCACAGCAAGCAGAAGGCAGGCAAAGAGCTTGTATTGTTGGAAAGACCCTCCACCTTTGTGATGTTTCATGACGATAAAGTTCCACTGAGCTCTGATGGCTTATTTCCTTCTGGGCCTGGATATTTGTATCTGTCCATGTGTAAATGGTGTTATGCCTTTGGCTAAGTATTTTATTGATCCTGATGTTTAAAACATGGTGGCTGGAACTGTAACAGAGTGTTCAGAGAGGCAGAAAGCATCATTTAGCAGGGAAGAATGCTTCCAAGCAGCCTAGGTTGGTTTGAAACTGACGTGTGATGCCCGGGGCTGCTCTACTGAACAGAAGAAACCTAGCCCATGTCTGCAGCAGGGATTTCAAGTATGGATGTAGTGCAAAATTGCTAATGCTTAGGGGCAAAATCATCCTGCACCATCATTTGCACCAGGGCTTGAAGCCAGGATGAACTGTCCCAGTGCCAAAAGCAGCTTCGCCCAGTTATGCTAGGAGTTTGCATTGGTGCTGCAATGGTGGTGGGTAGGCAAGATCCTACAGAGAGATCGGCATGAAAGACCAGCAGCTAGCCCCCATGCCTGCCACTGCAGGAAACAATCAATCCTATGGAATATGCCCAGTTGATCTGAATAGGTCAGTCCTGCCCCATGCATTAGAAGAAGGTGAAATTCCCTTGGGACCTGCCTGAGAGAAAATTCCATCCTGACCCTAAAATTCAGGTCCCAGGTCAAGGCCTGAGTTTCAGGTATCTGCAATAGACCATAGCTCCTCAAACTGCTGTTGGCAGGGCAGGAGCACTTTGGGCAGGCGGAGGGGATAGTTTCCAACTCTCACTAATCTTCCCCCCACCCCTCAAATGCCCAGATTATCTTTGGCATCATTTAACAGGGAAGAATGTTTCCAAGCCGCTCGGGTTGGTCTGAAACTGACATGTGATGCTCTGGGCTGCCGCATTGAGCAGAAGGAACCTAGGCCACATCTGCACCAGGGATTTCACATCATTGGCGTAAGGATTTCTTTCCCCTGGGATGAGGTGCTACTGGAAGCGGAGTGCAGGGCCGTGACATCACCTGGAAGGCTCAGCTGGTGCTTTGGAGAACTGGGAGCCCGCGTCTCCTCTCCTTCCACTGGAGCCCCTGGAGTAGATCAAGAGTGAGATCAGATAGGGCGCTACTCATCATTGGCTTAAGGGGACCCCAGGGAATTCCCTCAGCTTAAGGCGCTCCTGTTTTCCAGTGCAGAGTCAGTTCCACCAGCCTACACTGCCTGTACAATAGCCCTAGGCCCAGGGAGCAGGGCAAAGACAGAGAAAAGGGGACGGATTGGCAATGGGAAGGACATAGCCAGGGTGGACCCGTGACCTGGAAATTCTGAGCCCCTGCAAAGCCCCATAGGGCTGCTCTAACCTGTGCTGGAAGTTGTACTGCTGTGCTTGGATCAGAGGTGCAAACTGCCCGCTCCGCATGACTGTGCTGGGAGCAGTGCAGGGTCGAATCCGGCTCCTAGTGTCCCTTAGATCGTGGCACCTGGAACCTGTCTATGTCGGCTGGGGAAGGCCCACAAGGATCCAAGGAAAACACCAGGCAATATAGCCCCTGCACATACCTTTCACACATGGCACAAAAGGCCTTCATTGGACCAAGAGCTTTGGGAGTGGGTTTAATGCCCTTTTCTTATGAAAGAGAGATTCTACCTGGAAAACAGCCCCAAGCTGTAGTGTTGAAATCTGCCTAGAGGAACTAGGCATCGAAATCCCTTGGGCAGCAGAACCCTCAGCCACAGTCAGGAACTGGGGTGAAATGGGAGAGGTGGGGTCCCAGCAAAGGTGATGTACCCATCTCTTGATGGGCCTGGCCTTGGATCCCATGCAGCCACATGGCCACTTAGTGCACCTGATGTACCTTCACTGCCTTTAGATTCCGCTCAGGGCACCTTTAAGGAGAGAGGGGAGTTTAAAATTACGCAGCATAGAAAAAAAAAAAAAAAGCAGGTGCTTAAACCCAGCTGAGCCTTTTCTAAGACTCTCTTTTTAGCTCCGAACTTTGCACAAGGGGCCCTGTAGCTTTGTCTTGCCAGTGAAAGAATTCTCGTGTTGCATGACTGCATTGTGCTGGAAAGCTAAAGCCGGGTTGCTAAAGTTTTTTTATTTCTCTTCCCTGCCATGTTAATCTAATCACGTCATCCAAGAAGAAGAAAAGAAAAAAACCTAGATGGAATTTACATGCAGTGGGATTTTCGCTGGGACTTTGAGATATTGAAAGAGCCTACCGCAAATAAATAGAATATGAACTTAGAAGCCTGCCTCTTGCTTTGTCTGAGTGAATATTGAGCTATTTTTTTAAAAAATGCACCACACCAAATTTATCTTTACAACTCCTAAATTCCCTTTCAGTTGACACTTATTAAACTCCTGCCAAACTCATTATCTAGGTGAATAAAACCCTGAGCTATCACACAGAAATGGCTTGCGAGGCGGTTGCCAGCACGCAGGGAAAGTTTGATTGTGAACATCTGAGCTGAAACGAGAGGCTTTAAAAACAAACCAAAAAAAACCCCTCTCTTCCCCTCTAAAGTACCAGATCCTGGAGTTTGCCGGCGGAAGTTCCAGGCCCAATGCATGCAAAGAGCATGTGTGGATGAATCCACCAGCAGAGATGCAACCCTGACTCATCAGAAATATTCTGCTGTGATTTGTGGCATCTCTGGAGAACCGCCTCCAGCTGTCTAGTCTGATGTTTGCTGTGTGGTTCTGGGGAAAATGACGTGAGATTTAGAGAAGTGGGGACTTGCGGGAAGGATGGTCCAATCCTGTGATGGGGCTTTGGGAGACCTGACTGATTGTATTTTGGGTTTGTAACAGGAAGGGCTGAGTTTGGTCTGGGTTTTGCCCGCAGTCGGAAGAAGAAGCACATTTGACTTCCCAAGTTGCTCCCTGTTCATTTGTGACAATTCAGTGGAAAGCCACTTCCTTTAGCTAAACAGTATGGTGTGGTGGACTGGAAACTGGGCTGAGACCTGGGTTTGATTCCTGGTTCTGATCTGCTGGGTGATCGTGGGAAAGGAACATCCTAGCTTTGTGCTTCAGTTTCCCTACCTGCAATAAGGGGATAATGCTGCCTCACTAGTGGGGCAGAACCAGCTCAGTGAGCTCTGGAATGGAAGGACTTTCAAAGAAAGGGGAAAAATTCAGGTGCAGCTTCCTTGGAGAACGCCCAGCAACTAACCGCAAGCCCTCCATCCACAGCTGGACTTAGCGTTTCACCAGAAGGCACAAAAATCTCCATTGTCGTGGAGAACAGGGGTTTGGTGGTCCTGGACTAGTGGCAGCCGAATCCCTGTTCCCAGCTACAGGGTGATGGGTGAAGAGCCCTTCCGTTAGCATTCAGCAGCACACTCACTGGAGCTGAGAGCTGCCCAGCAGGGATCCCTGGGGAAGTTAACCCCAGGAAAGGAAGTGGGGTGCACCAAGCACAGCTCCAGTGGGGTACAGGCAGGGCCTGGGTCAGGGGAGCTCCCGAGAGTGGCAGGGATGGGAAGAGCAGCGGGCGCATCAAGGACCTGGGGGAATCTTAAGTGCCTTGTGCATCCATCCCCCACTCCTCTGCCCTGCGGGATCCCTCTCCTCTCTGCACGCCGGCTCTCATAGAAAACAAAGGCCAGGGGCCAGTCTGGGTGGGAGTGGGCAAAGAGGACGAATTGTTCTTGGCTGTGCCTATTGGGGGCAACAGGCCTCCTGACGACGGGCTCTGTTGCCTTCCCGACTTATGTACCCCCGTACTGGGCTGTGGCTACGCCAGCTCCTTGCCATGGCAGGGAGACGGAATAGAGGTGAATGAAGCCCTGAGCTCTGCTGCGAAGCCGTGTCTGCCTCCTCCCTTGGTAACAGGCCAGTTTTGTGACTACGTGAGGAATGTTGCCCTCCAGTATCTGAGCTGCACAGAAGATAAGGGACCTGCTACAAGGCATCCCAGCTGTAGCGTCCTCTTTAGCTCAGGGGCTAGAGGCCTGTGTCTTTCAAGGCTGAAGAAGGGGGCATTCTAATGCTAGCTCTGTGAGTGTGGTCTATATAACTGAGTCTATATCCTAACTAGGTGTGTGATCTATATAACAGCAGTGTCTTTGTGTACTTATTGCGTATGGGTTTTGTGTAAAATCGATGTCATGTGTGCGCCTCCATATACTAATTCTTTGTGTGATCTGCACGCTAACGGTGCGTGTGATCTCGATAACAACTGCGTCTATATAGACTGACTGCGTGGGATCTATAGATTAATTGTGCATTTGTGTGTGATTTATAGAATAATAGGCTCCACATACTTATTGTGCATGTTTGTGTTTGCTATATAATTGTGTTTCTATCTACTAACTGTGTGTGATCTGTACACTAATTGTGTAGGCGGTTGCAATCTATGTGATCATTGTGCTTCTGTCTCCTAATTGTGTGTATGAGCTGTACACTGATTGTGTAGATGTATGTGATTATGATTCTATCTGTGAAGTGGGTAGGTATGTGAGCGATATAGAAATTGTCTCTTGCCTGGACATATCGGAGGCGACACTGTCACAAGCAGAGAATTCCCATGGATCTCACTTTAGAAGATGGAGATTCTTCTGTGGTCCACTGCAAAGCCAGGGGCCAGTCTAGGCCTCTCTCAGCAGCTGGGGTCATTAGTTCTCAGGGACAGCCAGCCACGCTTTCCTGGATCCCCCAACCCCATTAAGCCCTGACTCTTTAAATTACTTCTTTCATTTTCACCGTCACTCCCTGAGCTGCCTTGAGCCCCGAAGACGAGCGTCGGGCTAATCCTTAGTGAGCACTACTGCCTGGTGGAGCTTCCGAGACAAGGAGAGACTCTGAACTTCAGGCAGATTGAGGTGCCATCCATCACATCCACTCAAGACAGCTGTCAGCAAAGCTAATGGGCCGCTGCCCAGTTTGGCACAGGAGACGCGGCTCTCCAGGCATCCACCCAGGTCCGGAGACTCCCAGGAGAGGTTGATATTCCTCCGTAGCTTTGAATGGAATCGAGGCATTTGCTGGCAGCAGGAAGGGGTGTGAGTCACAGGTATGAGAGCAGACCCTGTATTTTTTCTACTCATGCCGGCTGTCTCTCATGCACCCGTGGGAAATGGAGGGCCTCGCGGACACCCCCCTGTGGATGATCCCTGCTCAGAGCTCATAGGGCGCCCCGGAGAAGGCAGGAAGTCCTATGTGTGGGAGCAAGAATCACAGCAAGTCTCAATTAAGATCTTGTGCAGAATGTGATACTGCAGGGGACAGGAACTCCCTAAACAACAGGGTGCTGTCACCCCCTTCCCCGGAGGACCCTGCAAACAGGGATGTGTCACAGACAGCTGCTGTTCTTTCCATGACAGCGGAGTTCAAGCCGGGCCTGAGGGAGACCCCATGAGGTGACACTCGTCCATACAGGCTGGAAGCTGGAGATCCAGGGAGAACCCAAGGTCGCTCGATGTCCAGCAGCCTCAGTGAAGAACACCCTTGATGGTCACTACACCTGAGTTCTGCTCTCTACCTAGAGGGACCCTACAGGGGAGAAATCCCACTGCCCGGTTTCCTTGGAGTTTTCCTGTTGAAGGGTGGGATTTGTCCCCCCCCCAAAAAAAAAAACGGGGCAGGGGTTTGGGCCCCTCTAAACTTTAGGTGTCTGGAGAACCCTTCTCCATGTGATCTTCATAGCATTATCAAACAGGGTGAGAGCCCAGGGAGTTTGCATGGGGTCAGTATCCATGCCTGTCAGGATTGCCTCCCCACTCTGAACTTTAGGGTACAGATGTGGGGACCCGCATGAAAAAAGAAATAACTCCCACAAGCTTATTTTACCAGCTTGGGTTAAAATGTTTTTTCCCAGAACACAAATTCTTCTGTATTTGGACCTGGTACGCTGCCACCACCAAACTAGGTCTAGGGTAGTTTGGGACCCTTCTTTCCCTTTCCACTAACCCCCGCCCCAAACTTCTTTCTTCCCTGGAAAGCTTGAGAGAATAAAAAACCCAAACCTTGCCTGATTCTGCGAGATGTGCCTGATTCAAAACCAGGATCTTACACAATGGAAAACAAGCAGTCAGCTTTTTAAAAGAAAGATTTTAATAAAAGAAAAAAAGAAAGGAATAAATCCCTTATAACCATCAATAGAACAGCATCTACCATAATCAACAAAAGGATTCAGAAACCAAACCTCTCCCCCGAGGCAATTTTCTCCCACAGTTGATATCTTTGCTGAAGCTTACAATATCAAGAAGCACCCAGCCAACACTCACCACTGAGAACCCTCCAAGTGATAAAAAGAAGGTAAACTTACTGACTACAATACTTGATAGAATCTTATAGTTACAGTGAAAGACATAGCTGTGTTCATCCCATAGCCGAGGTGAACAGAGAGAGACCCGGAGAGAAACTGAAACTTAAAATCCTTTGTCTCCTGAGGAATTTCTCATTGGTCAGTTGTCCACCTCTCAGGTTACCTTTAGCTTAACCCCTTACAGGTAAACACGAATTCTAGGCTACTTCACACTTATAACAATGCCCCATGGCCTCCCCCTGGTTGGCAGAACCCCGGCACCGGGAGGCCCCCTGGGCTGGACAACTGCAGGATTGCAGGGAATTGGGGAGCATACCGCACACAGCCAATACTTCCAGTCCCCTTTCAGTGTGAGGCCACCCAGCGTGATCGGGTAGGAGAGGACAGAACCTCAGCTGAAATGGCTTCCTGTCCTTGCCTCTGGGTGCGGGAGAATCCCAAGCATGGTTTGAGCCCCTATGGGATACTTCATCTAAATTGCCATGGGGTAAATTCCTCCCTGGGGTAACTAGATGCAGTTAAAAGAGTGGTGGGAATGGATTGAGAACAAGCCACGGCTGCAAACATACGAGTACAACCAGCACCAGAGGGGATTGAAGCTGCAGCTGTCAACACAAACCACTTTCATCTGAGCTAATGGGGCCAGTCTCGTACTAGGACATAGGCAGCAGGACCCAGGTCCTCAAAGGTAGCACTTGGTAGGAGCCCACCTACATTCGAGGATCTGGGCCCAGGGCCTTATCCTCCCTGGAGCCAGTTTTTAGAGAGGAGATATGGTCACACAACTCAGGCCACAGCTGTTGTGGTGTAGCTGAACAGAAATAGGGAGCAGGACTCCTGGGGTCTAATCCCACCTGAGCCACTGGCTTGTTTGGCTTTAGGGGGATAATACAGAGGAGATGGGGTGATTTGCATCTGTCCAGCCCTATGAAAACAGTAGGAAACTACTAGCCTATGCAGGAACGCGGTGTAAGCATGCTGAGCCTGATGGGAGCGGGGTTCCCTCTGCCACATACCCCATCTGAAAGAGCTATTGGTGTGTGTTAACAGCACGGTTTGCTTGTTAATTGCATCTTCCCTTTGTCTCCCTCCCCAGGCTCACCCCCTCCCCTTCCCCATCCAGGGAGGAAAAAGAGCAATTTGCCCTGAGCTGAACTCATCAGTGGAGACAGGCAAGAGATGGCTGTGTGTTTAATTCATGTCCTGGCATTTCTATTTCTGGTGCTTTCAGCTCTCTGTGTTCCAAGGAGCCATCTCACAGATTCCTCTTCTCTCTTTCACGTGCTCCTCTCCTGACAGCTGGGGCGGGCCATGGCCTTGCTTGATGGGCGAGGGGTGAGCTAGGGCCATGGAGTTAGTGACAGGCAAGGACAAGGAGCACCAGAGAGCCTCCAAAAGCCACTGGAATGGAGGGAGTGAGGCTTACAGTGTAGTTCTTAACTTGGAATGGACCTGATCCTGGGAGGTACTGAGGGGCCCTCTACTCTGGAGAGCCAGCACGGTGCAGTCTGTCTATCTGTGGTACTTATCTGGCACCCATCACATAGTATCTGAGCACCTCACAACATTCCCATTTTACTGTTGGGGAAACTGAGGGATGGAGCAGCTAAGTGACTTGCCTAAGGGCACACAGGGAGTCAGTGGCAGAGCCGAGAACTTAATTTGTATTTCCTGAGTCTGAGGCTAGGGCCCTAACCCATGGGGGTGTCATGGCCCTTGGACTCAGGAGATCTATGGTCTATTCTTATTTCTGTCCTGTGTGTCCTTAGCATGTCCCCTGCATAGAGCCCGCCTGGGGATGCAGCTGACAGTCTCTGCTTGATCGCTCAAAGGAGAAGCTGAAGTCTGTGTCCTTTCTGCGTCCTTTCCCGCACGTGGACCCACCCCAGTGGACCTCTGGGAGCCCTTCCGGGTCTCACATCAGAAGCAGCCTTGAATGCCACCAAGGCAATGTCTACCCTTGGAGCTGAGGTGTAATTCCCAGCTTGGGAAGACATACCCGCACCAGCTCCAATCGAGAGGGATCCAGTGACTTGTCCTACTTAGGGAGTCTGTAGCAGAGCTAGGAATTGGACCCTCGTCCCCAGTATTCCTTGACTGCAGGATCATCCTTCCTCTCTAGACAGCGCAGCAGGAGCTAACCAAGGCGCCAGATGGGTCATTGCGTCACTCCGTTGACCTCAGGCATTTCAGCCTCTTCTGCCGTTGGACGGCTCAGGAACAGTGGGAGCCGAGGCAAGATGTTATTATTCTGTGAGATGGCTGAGAGAAAGTCATCGGTGGAGCATCAACAGGGCTCGCGCTGCACATTTGTTCACTAAACTGAACAACCCCTGAATCCAACTGCTTTGTAGCCTGTATTTTTAATTCCCTGCTCCCATTATTCCCTCCCTGCTCTCATAAAAGAGACCATCCCACACAAGCAGGGGCTGACAAAGCTTGGGAACAAGAACGACACTTTGCTTCTCATCGGGGTTTTGAGCCGGCAGGAGCCCGGCGCTCTGGGCACCAAAGGCACTTTTCCTGTGTTGATCCTCTTCAGCTGTGGGATTTAGATATTTATTAGCGTTTCCTCCTGGGTGTCTGGGTGATGGAAGAGCAGGAAGTGGTGCTTGTTGGGAGCTGTACGTAACCCGACACGCCCAAGAGACCGCCAAGTTCGGAGTCATTCTTGCCCTACAGGGCCTTGACTTCCACAGGGCTGGTACCGAGTGGCTGCAGGCTCCCTTTTTGTGTCCCCTGTTATTAATTATTGAAATTACTGGACTGCCCTATGCCTCAGGGCTGAGCTAGCTCCACTTGTTCTTTATTGCTAGGGGCAGGGGGCCTTCTAGGGCGAGGCGAGGACAGGAGGGGGCATGGGCAAGGCAGACCTGTGCTCTGGCAATCTTGTGCCCCTACAATGCCCTGTAGGGTGTGTCTACACTGCATACGAAGTGTGGACTCCAACTGAGGTTTGAGCCCAAGCCCCACTTCTGTCCACACACAAATTTGACTGACTCGGGTCAGCAGAAACTCAGGACCTGGTCCTAGGACCCTACTAGAGGATGGGTCAGAGTCCAAGTCCCTCTGCAACTTGGGCCAAGTTGTGCCATTTTGCAGTGCGGATGCAAATCAAGCCACAGACCTGAATCAGAAGGTCTGTGGATCACAGGATGGCTGCGTTAGCACGGCCGCGGGACCTGGGTCCAGCAATTGTAAACAAAGCCTTGGCTGGTATGATTTAGTTGGTGTTGGTCCTGCTTTGAGCAGGGGATTGGACTGGAAGACCTTCTGAGGTCTCTTCTAACCCTAATCTTCTACGATTCTTTGACACAGCAGGTTAGTGGCAGAGCCAGGAATAGATTCCACATCCCCTCACTCCACACAGCAATGTTTACGGCTCTTCCCCCTTCTGTACTGCACTAGAGATAGCCAGTGATGGTTGCTTTTCTCTCTCCTTCGCTGCTAATACACAGGGAAATTCAATAAGGCAGTAAAAGATTTGTTAGGCTTAAAGTCAATAAAAAGTGAAAAGGCCATTTGATTTGTTTTATGATTGATTATAGAAAGGGCAGATATTTATTAAGAGCCAGCAGGATAGCTGTCAAAATCTACTATCCCAATAAAAAAACAGAAGGTGAGTCAAATATTTTCAGCATTGCAGGAACAAGATTAAACTGAATACAATAACTGAAGCAAACACAGACATTGATGTTAACAGTGGCTATATAATTTCAATTGGTCCATTTCATCAGAAGGTTTTTCCCCCCCCCCTTTAATTATTTTTTTAAGAGAGTGCTGCATGCTGCAAATGCATATCAGTTCTTTGGAGCGGGGACTGCATTGTGTTTGTGTTTGTACAGCCCCCAGCACATTTTGAAGCATTCATGATATTGCTGTCAACAGAAGCGCTGGTGAGATCTAGTGAGCAGGGCAGGGGTTGTGGAATCAGGAGACCTGGATTCTGTTCCTGCCTCAGCTGTGTTCCTTCGGGCAAGTCACCGTGCCTCAGTTTCTCCATTTGTGCAATGGGGAAAGTGCTTCTATTAGCTCAGGCTTTGAAAGCTGTGGCTGAAAATCCATTGTAATGGCCTAAGCAAAAGCCTATTGAAATCAACGGGCATCTCTGAGGGTGGGACCTGAACTGCAATTAGAAAAATGGTCTGTTAACCAGTGAGCTCCTGTATGCAGTGGATCATGAGTCTGGTGATTCCTGGTGCCATTGACTAGATACCAAAACAGCCACTGTAATGCCATAATGATTCCTCCTCGTGGGCTTAGTATGTAGTGTAGCTACACCCCCAGACCCTCATCTCACTTCCCACTTCATTCTGCATGAAATGCAGCTGCCAAAACCACCTCCTGATTTCCTTGCTATCCAACGGTAGCTTGGGTCCATTACTGAGTATTATTGTTTGTCTGATGGAGTCACCTAGAAGATCCAGCTGGGCTCGGCTCTGTACACACACATAGCAAGAGAGAGCCCCTGCTTCCAAAGACTTAACAATCTCAATAGACCAGGGGTTGGCAACCATTCAGAAGTGGTGTGCCGAGTCTTCATTTATTCACTCTAATTTATGGTTTCACCAGTCATACATTTTAATGTTTTTAGAAAGTCTCTTTCTATAAGTCTTTAATATAGAACTAAACTATTGTTGTATGCAAAGTAAATAAGGTTTTTAAAATGTTTAAGAAGTTTCATTTAAAATTAAATTAAAATGCAGAGCCTCCCGGACCGGTGGCCAGGACCCGGGCAGTGTGAGTGCCACTGAAAATCAGCTTGTGTGCCGCCTTCAGAACATGGCCATTGGTTGCCTACCCCTGCAACAGATCATCCAGAGAAAGGAAGGCTTAGTAGCCCCTTTTTCAGATGAGGCCAAGACATCAAGTGCTTTGCCCAAGGTCACACAGGAAGTCTGTGGCAGAGGCAGGAACAGTGCCTGACCCGTCTTCATACACTGTGTGTGTCTACACAGCAATCAAAAGGTTGGCTGCCACACATGTAGCCGTATCTCAGCTAACTGTGATCTAGCTAGCTCAAATAAGAGCCAGTGGTGAGTGACTCCCACTCAAATACATTCCCAGGAACTGGTGCAGCCAATGTCTAAGCCGGTACTGCACCGGCTTCCTATTATTACTCGAGCTCACTAGATCAAAGCTAACCTGGGTAAGTCGATGCACGATGCAGTCTCACCTGGCCCGAGAATCAGAGTAGGGATTCTGAATCTTTCCAAGAGCCAACCCCCCACTCCGCCACCACTTTCTTCTCTTCTGGTGCTCCCTTTCCTTCAAAGCAGCAGGTCACTTGTGATCCCAGTGGCAACTGGTGGGAGAGCATCCCAATGTCAGTGTGAAACCAGAGGAGGAGGGATCTCCATTGTACCAGGCCCAGCCCTTTCTACGCAGAACGGCAGCAGCGTGGAAGCCGTTTCTGTTTATACTTTGCCAGTGAGTCACTCGTTGATGTTCTGTCCCACAGGTTCCTTTAAAAACGGGAATAATTATGCTGCTAATTATCGTTTGAATTATTCATTCCCCTCCCCACCCCTCCTTCTTCTGGAACAAGGAGACACGCTGTCAGTTGCGGCTGCCTGGGTATTGGGTGATTAAAAGCTCGCTTCTGTGCAGCGCCAGGGAGAAATTTCCTCAAAAATCTGATGCCAAAAGTGGAACGGGGACCAAAAATTTCACAGATCTTGAGGAGTTCAAAACCTCTCCCACCCCATACACACACGCGCGTGCGCACACACAAACACACATACACATACACGCGCACACACATACACACACACCATTCCCTCTTCGTTACTGTATAAATAAATCCTTTCTTGGCTGAAGGGGAATTCAGTCTCTAATGAGACTCTGCATGTGTGTTTTTCTAATTATATCTTTTCAGATAAGATTAACTGTCCTTTGGAGCTGGACATCTTTCCAATAGGTGAATGTTTGAACTCTGGGGCTGACGTTAGCATGAGAAATTCTATTTGTCATGGGCGGGCAAACAAATGGTGTTGTTTTCTCCAGGAAAACACTGCAGTGAACTAACCGTGCCCTACAATGCTGCCAGAAACAAAGTGAAGGGGAGCCGCTTCCCCTCTCATTCAGACTGGTGTAAATCAGGAGGGACTGCAAAGATGTCCCTGGAGAGACACCGGTGTAAAGACAACATGAGCGGTGACTCAGGCTTGCAGTTGTTATTACAGAACAATTATTGGTATTATAATAGCACCTAGAAACCCGCCTCCTACAAACAGCTAGGTCCCATTTGTGCTGAGTGCTGTACAAATTGTAAGAGACAGTCCCTACTGCAGTTTACAGCTAAAATTGACAAGGCAGAATTATTAGCCCTGCTTTACAGATGGGGAAACTGAGGGCACAGAGCAATTTAAGTGGCTTGCCCAAGGTCACACAGGGCCAGGAATTAAACCTAGATCTTCTGACTCCGAGTCTATTGCCTTGACCATAAGATCACTTTCCTCCATGCAGTTGTGGGCTAGGAGCTAGGAGTGCAGAACATGGCTGTTCACACATTCCGGTGTTTGGACCAACCAAGGCTGACTACATCTTCACTGGGAATAATTCATCCAACTTATTATTACTGTGGTATTATCTAAAGGCCTCAACCAGCTCAGGGGTCATTGCGCTAGGTGCTGTACATCCATGCAGGAACTGACAGCACCTGCTGCAAACTGCTTACCATCTAAGGGTACAGCTACGCAGCAGCTGGGAGGGAGATTCCCAGCTCAGAGAGACAGACCCGCACTAGCTCGGCTCCAGTTAGTGTGCTAGAGATAGCCATGTAGACACGGCCATGTAGGGAGCAGCTCAGGCTAGTCACCTGAATACAATCCTGTCCGACCCCTCGGTTTGTACTAGGGTGAATCATCATCTGTGCTGCCATGGCGACACTTCTATTTCTAGTATGCTCGCTAGATCAGAGCAAGTGCACATATGTCTACTCAGGCTGGGAATTACCCGCTCCAGCTGGTGTGGAGACCTGCCCTATAAGACAAGACAGCAGGTAGATGAGCCAAGCAAGTGGGCAGGGGCTGGGCAAACGGAGGTTTTAGCCAGGGATGAAAGTAACTTAAAGGACTTACCGGTATGCCGGAATCCTGGGCAGGAGGCGGGGCCTCAACTGGAAGAGGTGTGGCCTCAATTGGAAGAGGCGGGGCCTTTAAATCACCAGCCTGGGGAAGCTGGTCCGGTCCAGCACTGTGAACCGGCTCTTCCCGCTATGCCATACCGGACCGTACCAGCTTACTTTCCCCTCTGGTTTTAGCTGAGCCCTTGAAGAATCGAGCTCCCCTGGGACCAATTTGGTGCTGAGCACCCGCAGTTCCTATTGATTTCAGGAGAGAGCAGCAGATGCTCACGCAGCCTCCACTAACTCGTGCAATGCCTCCAGCAGATCTGCACAGACGTGAAGGTAGATTTGTTCCTGCAAATGTGAGCAGGTATTAGTGCAAGGGGAAGGGGTTTGCACTACTGTTCCCTCTAAGCTGTGCATGCACGCACAGATCCTAAACCTCACGCACACAGCAAAACACTGTGCGCACAAACATTTGCACAGAAGCACAAAAATTTGCACAGAAATTTTTTTGCACACACGCTCACGGTGAAAAATTAGAGGGAACATGGGTTTGCACACCTGCCTTTGTGGGAAAGATCATCATACAATTCTGCTCTCCACTTAAAGCATTGCCTTAGGATACCTGTTATCTCGAACAGGCCTCTCCCTTTATCAGCTATTCCTTAAGAAGATCATGGCGCTTTGTAAATGGTGTGCGCTTCAAACAAACAGCGTTGCTGCGCTTCTCAGCTTTCTTTGTCTAACAGGCCTGATAACTGCTACGGTGTCTATTGCACCAGCAGTTGTTCCGTTCAGGCAACAGGTCTGTTCCTTTCTTGCACCTCCATCTAAACAGATTTCACCCTGGAGTATTTGTGGGGAAGATGCACAGTCAGTTTATTCTCTAAACAGCTTTATGTGGATATCATGTAGTTGTTTCACTGTATTTAAATCACCAGAGAAAAGGACACAGCCTTTTTATGACATTATCTTCTGCTGAAACAGAGCCTGGGAAATGTGTCTGGGCAAGGAAGATTGATCACCAGGCAGCAAGCCAACCTTTTTGTTTTATTCTCCTGAGGCACAGGCCCTGATCCATCTCTGTGTCCCAGCCCCTTTATAGAACTTGCCAGGCTGGACTGGCTCAGTGGTCTATCAAGGCCACTATCTTGTCTCTGACAGTGGCCAATGACAGCTGCGTAAGAGGAAGGTGCAGGAAATCCTGCAACAGGCCCCTAGGAGAAAATCTTCCCACAGGGCATATTTCTTCCTGACCTTCATTAGTTGAAAGTAGGTTTACGCCCTGAAGCATGAGGGTTTATAATCCTTCCAAAGCTCTTGGGACCTCATTCACCACTGCCCTGCACCTTGTGCAGTGGCTGGCCCTAGTGAAAAGTGAGATAAAAACTACCATTCTGGCTGGGTAATATTTTACACCCACTTTGCACTGGTGTAAATGACAGCACAAGGTGCAGGGCAATGGGGCAGTAGGTCCCTGCTTTTTAAAAATCCTTACTATTAGTGCCCTGGGTATTCTTGTTCTCTATGTAAATGGACAATCTTTTTGTTTTTAACCCTGCTAAGCTTTTGGCCTAAATAAGATATCTTGTGGCAGTGAGTTCCACAAGTTAACTGTGTAGTGTATGAAAAAGTCTTTCCTACTATCAGTTTTAAATTTGCTGCCTGTCACTATCAGTGAATGTCTCAGTACTCACACACTGAGAGATTCTGGTGCAAAGGCGCTAGAAACCAACCACATCTTGCCACTGGGGAATGTGCCTAGCAAAAAGGACACTTTCTGGTAGCGCTGAGTCAATTAAAATGCCCGATATATTCCCCTCCCCGCCTGCAGGGCTTACTGAGGGTGTGAGCAGGGGATGAGCATGTTGGAGGTAGGAAGAGGTGTAGCCAAAAGTGTAGCTATTCTAGGCTGCCAGTTGGTCTTAAGTTAGAGCAGCCCCTGTGGAGTGAAAGGGCTAGTGAGGGAGAGAAAGAGCGAGAGTGCTAGGCAGATGGAGGGAACGGATGGTGAAAGTGACGGGCAGAGAAGTAGGCGGAGGACAGAGAAGACCTGGTGAATGAGGCAACCCATTTGCTGTGAATATTAGTTCAAATGTAGATAAGAATTCACTTGAGCCCTATTTAGATTTTATTCTTCTTTGAATTACAGCTGCATTTAATTGAGACCAGGCCTCCCACTGTACTTGGTGCTGTACATACACCTAGTGGCAGAAGCGCCATAGGCATGACAGGATTTGTAGCTCAGTTTCACAGAGGAAATGGAGGGGAAATGGAGGCGCAGAGAGGTGAAGGGACTTGCCCCAGGTCACCCAAGGAGTCAGTAGCAGAGGAAATGGGGGAGAAATGGAGATGCAGAGAGGTAAAGGGACTTGCCCCAGGTCACCCAAGGAGTCAGTAGCAGATCAGGGGGATGAACCCCAGGGCTCCTGAGTCCCTGTCCAGTGGCTTAACCATGAAATAGGATTGACGCCCACACCAGAGGTGGGAAAGGTTGGATTGGAGCCCAGACCCTATCTTATCAGATCCTTTAGGAGCCACTGCCATACAAAGATGAAGACGTTCAAGGAGCTGAGGCTGTTGTAGCACAGAGAGCACCTAGAAGCCCTTAGTGGGGCCCGTCCCGCACCAAACTTCGCCTAGCCCTGTCCTGTCTTACCCCAGGGTGGCACTTTTATTCTCCCCTGGGTTCTCCGTGTGGGACTTCCCAGGGAGCTTGGCATCCGGCTGTGCTGCTGCATAGGGTTCACAGAATTCACGGCCCCTCTGTGCTTCAGTTTCCCCACCCGCAGAAGCGGGGGTCATGCTTCTGCTCCACTGAGGTAAAAACGCTTTCAGAGTCTTGAATGCCTGGTGCTAACAAGGGGGGAAGGATGACAAATGTCTGACGAGGTTGGCCCTGGCCCACGGCTTTTGGATCCGGGTCAAACATCCCTGAGGCTTGGATCTGTGGTTTTGGTCTAGGCTTGCCTCTACTTTGCCGTGGTCAGTGCTTCTCACGCTGGAGGATCCTGAGGTGGGAGTCTCAGTACAGGGGTTTGCCCAGGAGTTGTGTCTACTGCACGGTCCTGGTAGCACAGGGACAGGTATCTGGCTGTTCATGAGAAATAAACCGTCCCTGGTGCAGAAGGGAATTGAGGGCGAAGCAGCTGGGACCCCTGAAAGCCTGGTTGCTTTTTCCCTTAGTACCGATTTACTGGTGAGATGCCTGCCGGCAACAAGAAGCATATGCTAGAACAGCCACTGGGGCGTAGCCCGAGGGGGACACTCAGATGTCCCCTGGCACCGAAACAAAGCAGAGAGTTGGGCACTCGCTACTGAGTGGGAACAGGCGCAAAGGCTGGGAAAGGCAGCCCCTGACCAAGCAGGCAGGTGACCAGGGACCTGGCGGGGCCAGACCTATTATTGGGTTTGATGGGATGAACATGTGAGGTATGGGGAGGCCTTTGATTTCCTTTTCAGTCTTGAGGAATGAAGCAAAGGGCAGGCAACCTGTGCAATCATTAACCCTGACCTAGCCAGAGCGGGCTCCTTGCAAGAACCACACGAGCGGATGGTTTATGGAGCGGCTCTCAGTTTAGTTACAGGGTATTAACAGCGCCTTAGCAACATGCTTGAGAGAAAGCAGCCGCCGCAGCATGTTAGGCTAAAAGCTTTTGCCCGTCATAGCACCTGTCACCTGTGGATCTCAAAGCACTTTACAGCCATTCATGAATTAAGCCTCACAGCTCATCCCCAGTGAGGCAGTAAAATATATTACTCCCATTTTGCAGAGGAAGGAGAGGGTAAACTGAGGCATGAGCAGTTAATCCTAGTTGCCTAAGATCACATAAGAACATTGCTAGCAAATATGGGCCTAAACCCCAGGAATTTTAACTCCTAGATCTCTGGTCTAACCACTAATCATCACTGCCTGGGGAATTGAGACTGGGACAGGGAAAGCTATATTTGCCTTCCAGCATGCAGCAGTCACCTGCAGATAAACATATTTTTCTCTGCAATCCAACTGTTTCCTGCCACTGAACCCTTTAGCAAAGGCCTTACATTTGAACGATAATTTCCAGGCAGAAATTCCTGCTTCTTCCCAGACCCAGTAAAAATGTAATTTCTTGCCAATATGACACATCTCTAGCAATATCTGGCAATATTTTAGCATGGCTCTAGCAGAAATAATACTAACAATCATTCATAATTGTCATGGCTACAGCGCTTTATATCCTGAAGGATCCCACCGCATATTAACAAAGAATGGGTTGATTCTGCTTTCCTTTCACACCCGAAAACTGCCACTAAATTCAGGATGCTGATTTCATAGGCAATTATGCAGCCACCTTTGAGACCATAATAATAATGCTTAGCACTTTCTATTCATAGAGCTTAAAGCACTTTACAAAGCGAGGCTTAAGAATCGTGCATTATCCCTGTTTTACAAACGGGGAAACTGAGGCACAGATTGGTGGCATGACCCGCCCCAAGGCAGATCAGAGGCAGAGCTAGAAGTAGAACGCTGATCTCTTAAACCCAACCCTAGCACCCTGTTGACTGGATTGGGAGCCGGGAACGCATGAGAAACCAAAGACAATGCACAGCGGTCAAGAAGCAAGGTGAAAGCTAAAGTATTCAGCTATCGCAGGCAATGAGAGCAGGTTAAATGGGAGGACGAGATTTCTGCAGTGAACGTCATGAAGATTCAGCCCCTTGAACAATGTTAAGTGGAAATTGTCCTCTCTGCTTTTAAACCGTAGCTTAGTTGCTGGGTGACTGAAAGAGACAAATGCAGCTAGAAATCTCTCTCTTTCTCTCTCTCTCTTTCTGTCTGATTTTTTTTTCAAGCATAATTATGAAACTGTCCCCTTATCACATTGTGATGCGGGGCCTTTTGAATAACGAAACATGCAAGTGAAGACTTGATTACCTCCCCTGAGAATTGAGACATGATTGGGGATGGAGGGTGTGGGGAGATTGGAGACGAGTTTTATAATAATAATAAAATAAAGAAAAAATTAATCACGGATCCATTAGTGTTAATAGAACTGCTTTGTGAATCACCTCCGTCAGTTTACATTATTTAATAACAGAAAATCATTATTTCCTGGGAAAATTAGTGTACAGTCTGGGATGCGCTGGTGGTGTGTTTTTTTTTTTTACAGTAACATCCCACCTAACATCATCACCATCATCATCCACTTCAAATTCACCCTATTAGTAAATTTGGATCAATTTCCTGGATGTTCCCATGTAGACAAACCATATCAGAGCTGTAAAGGGAACTAAGTGTACATCTACACTGCAAAAAAGACCTCACGGCAGTGATGCTTACTCCCCAAGTTGTTGACTTGGGCTTGCAGGGCTCACACTGCAGAGCTAAGAACAGCAGTGTAGAGCTTCCCAGCAAGGGGAGTGGATCTCAGATCCTGGACTCCATCCCTAGTGAGAACGTCTACACTGCTATTTTAGCCCCCTAGCCTGAGCCCTGTGAGCAGACTCTGAGACTTGCTGCCACGGGGGTGAGGGGGGTATTTTTATTTATTTATATATTTATTGCAATGTAGACGTACCCTAAGACCACTTTTAGTTGGGAACTGGGACAGCACAAGCAGTGCGCTTCATTGTTATGGCTTCACACATTGCCTGAGGGTCCTGGGCTTGTGCACCTGATGATTCCAAACCTGTGCAGGATGTGTACAATGCATTCATGCTGCATTTTACACCTTGGTTTACAACTGCTGGACCTGGCTCTGACAGCTGTGCTAACTTGTCCACACTGGACTCCACAGCCCTTCTGAGTCAGGTCTGTGGCTCGAGTTGCGTCCACACTGCAAAATGACAAGGCTTGGGTCTGAGTCACAGTGGGTCTGTCTCTGACCCACCCCTGTCGCTGAGTCCTAGCACCCAGGTCCTGAGCGCTTGGTGACCCGAGTCAGATTGATTTGTGTGTGGACAGAAGAGAGACTTGGGCTCAAACCTGAGTCAGAGCCTGGGTTTAGTGTGCAGTGTAGACATGCCCTAACAGCTCATGCTTTCCTAAAGCTCAGAAGCTAGTGGGACCTGCACATGCATTTGCTGGAAGGCAGGCTATAAATTGAAGGGTTATACAGTACCACACATAACCTGGTGTGTTGCAAGGTAAAAGGATTACAAATAGCTTAATCTGGAACTCTAGCTCTGCAGAAGATTAAACTCCAGCTATTTCCTGACTATGAAAGTTCATGTTGCAAGTGCAACGTTCCTTGTGTTGCCATTTGCTCTTCATTAATGGAGGGTGCATGAGTGTTACTTGCAGCTAAATTCTGAAAGCAGTGGAAATAAGGAACTGCACAAAATCGCTGGATGGGAAGGCAGTGGAGCTCAAAGGCAGCCTTGCCGACAGTACAGTGGTACATTCACTTACATCATTGTTGGGAAAAGATAGACAAGTCCCAGGGCTATTCGCTTCTAACCTATGGAAAGGGGCATAGCCCTTCTTAGGGGTTGGGTTGAGAGCCCTGGTCCTCCAAGATATAGAAGCCAAACTCTAGCTGATGGGGGCTCAGAAAGAATCTGTCCTGGACAGGTACCAGCCTTCTAAGTGGATTCTTTCACCTTCCTCTCAAATATTTTGGCTACTGTCAAAGACAGGACACTAGACCAGCTGGGCCATTGGGCTGATCCAATGTGGTCATTCCTATCTTCCTTTGGCCCGCACCTTTTCTGAATTCCTCCACAGGCCAAGCTCCCATTGAAGTCAGTCTATGTTGTGTGGGGGAAGGATTGCAGGATCTAGGGACAAATCCTGGCCTTGCTTAAATCAACGGGAATTCCGCCATTGACAATCTGGGACCCAGATTACCCTTTTGGGCTGAAAACTGCCGTAAAGCGTTGAGGAGCCTGCTCGCTAGAGGGAGCAGAAAGTATCATACTTGACACCTCCTCATCAGCTCAGTAAAAGTCATTGCAGGGACAAAGACATGCTGCCAATACTGACTCAAGCTAGCAAGCTGGGGAGGGTTTTGAAGTATTTTAATGAGAGTTAAGATAGCGCCTAAATAAGACGAAGAAGACTTTGTAGCACCTTGGAGACTAACCAGTTATTTCAGCATAAGCTTTCGTGGGCTATAGCTCACTTCATCGGATGCATACTGTGTACGATAGGATGCACAGGATAGTGCCTAGGGGCTCCAGCCAAGATCAGGGCCCCGTTGCGATGGCACTGTTCCTGCATGAACTGAGAGACCACCCCACTGCCCCAAAAAGCTTTTGTCTAAATAAAGAGAGGCAAATGGCTGGAGGGGAAAGGCCATACTCAAGGTCACACAGCAGATCAGTGGCTATAGAAGCTAGCCGCCTGTGCTCTCTCCACTGGGCTATTCCACAACAAGCACTGACTTTTTGCACTTTCCTTGGTTCGTGCAATGAATCACTATCCCCTTCTCCTTGTGCTCAATCCCTCGCTCTTAGGTAGCACATTTCATCAGTAGCTCTCAAAGCACTTTACGAAGATTGTCTGCATTTAACAGAGTGGGAAACTGAGGCACAGAGAGGGGCCACCAGGGTCACCCAGCAAACCAGGGGCAGAGCTGAGAATTAAGCCCACATCTCCTGACTCCTAGTCCCGTGCTTTAACCATTACTCCACAATGTCTCCCTTGCACTTGTGGGTCTCGCACTAGCACTGCTCTGCAGAGGGGTGCCTTTCATTTCATGGGCAGAGGAAGAAGGCACAACCTCTTCTTCCTCCAGTCCCTAGCCTCACCTCCTAAAGCAAGCCAGATGCACACCACATGAGTTCTACATGAAATTTGCAGGGCTGAGGAGCCAGGACCTTAGGATGCCATCACCACTAAAATAGTTTTTGTCTCCCTTTGTTGGGATCTGCCCTGTAAGAGACAGCAATGTTCTCTGCATTTCTTAAGTGCTTTTCATCTCTCTTGTGTAGACACACCCCCCTTTTGTTCTAAAGAGGTGGAATGACCTTTACAGCAGATAAAAAGAATTATTAGAAACAATTCAGGGCTTCATTCTGCTCCAGCTTACACGGGTGTCCAGTTAGGACAAGTGAGATGAGAATCAGGCTTTCTTGCTCGGCTTTGCAATAGCTGAGACTCCTCTTAGTGTCTCAGCCACAGCCCTGATTATATGTGCACAATTCAGTGATGCCGTGAGTGTGGGTTGTGGATTAGGCTGGCCCAACGGTGCCCTGTGGAAGGTTCTTAGAGAACTGGCTGATCCATGGCTCTGGCTTCTCCCCCACTTTTTTCCAGCTGTTAAATGGCATCAACCCCCAGGTTAACAGACACTAGCCCAGATCCTTCGGCTAGTGCCATGCCAGGCCCATTGAATGCAATGGCTTTAGAAGTGGCTGCTGGGTTTGAGTGACGCGTTCTAGTCCCAGATCTGACTCACTGTGTGATCTCATGTCAGTCACTGCCCACTCCTTCCACCTCGCTCTGTGCCTCAGTTTACCTATCTTTAAAATGAGGATGCTGAAACTGACCTGCCTGCGTGAAGTGCTTTGAAAGCTACTGCTGACACATGCCTTTGAAAGAGCTACAGTGTGTGGTTATAAATAAATCATTTTCTATCAAAACCTGAAAAAACGGGCAAGAATTCCTTCTTCTCTGTCACCCCCTCAGGGCTCACTGTGAGCTCAGGGCTGGCAGCTCCTTGAACTATCCTTCCTTACTGACATTTTTATTTATATTACAAAAGCCTCTAGAACCCTCAACAGATATTGGTGCCCCATTGCGCTAGGTGCTGTACATAGACATAATAAAGGCCAATCTCTGCCTCAAATGTAAACAGGAATATTACCCCACATTTTATTTTACGTGTAGGGAACTGAAGGACAGAGATGAAGTGAGTTGCCTGAGGTCACACAGGAAGTCCATAGTAGAGCCAGGAACTGTGCCCAAGATCACCTTCTAATTTGGTGCTTGAAAAAATAAGAGTGTCTGGCCTCTCTGGAGAGAGCTCAGCCTCTTAATTCAGCCCCGTGAAACCGACAGACAACTGAGCTGGAGCTACACTAGGGAAGTGGGCAGCAAGGGCGTGCCGGCTTTGGGGATTTTTAGGAGTGCTTTGTTATCGTCCCTCTGTGTGCGTTCCAGAAACGCTTTTGCTCTTTGTTGGAAACTGACACAGGCAACCAGGCGGCCCGATTTGCCGTGAAAAGTAAACTTTTCCAATTGCAGTTGAAAGCTTAGTTCTGACCTAATTTCCCACTCCAAGGGTTAACTGCTCTCTGCGGTGCCGCAGCTCCTCCAGTGAGCTGCAACCAGACAATGCCATTTAAGTGAATGTTCCTAGCCCACAGAAGTCATGGTGATAGCTCCATCTCCCTCGCAGTAGGTGCTACATTAGCTGCTCAAACCATATTCCAGTAAATTAGAGCCAGTCTGATTTAGACAATCACTAGGTCATTCTTTCCTCCAATTCCCAGTTTCACACAGAGATAACAGCAGCTGGGGGGGAGCGGGGAGGTGGACGACTAACAGTTTGCTTACTTATTAGGGGTTAGAGGCAGTCTTGAGTCTGCGATTTGCCGAACAAGACTGATACCGGCAACAACAGCCTCAAAGTTAAATGATGCAGTATTCGTTTCAGGTCTAATAAAGATACTTAAACAAACACCAAACACTTTCTTTCTGGGAGGCGAGTAAATACAGGGAAAGGCATTAAAATGTCATGAAAGACCCCGGAATGGGAATTCTGAGATGAATGGATGCCTCTTCTGTGCTGGTGTGCCATGGAGAGGAAGCATGATCCAGTGAGTAGTGTACTTGACTAGGAGTCAATTGACCTGGGATCTGCTCCCGGCTGTGGGACCTTGGGAAGTTTGTGCTCGTATCCCGCCCCCCCTTTTGCTGTTGTAAGTTCTTTGAGGGCAAGAGCTGTCCTTTGCTATGGGTCTGTGCAATGCCGACAGACCCTGGTCGTCGGGCAAAATCGAACCAGGGACCTCTGGGGCTTAGTGCACGAGTCTCTACAACAGGCGTGGGCAAACTTTGTGGCCTGAGAGCCACATCAGGGTTGCAAAATTGTACACAGGGCCGGAGTAGGAAAGGCTGTGCCTCCGAAAACAGCCTGGCCCCGCCCCCTATCTGACCCCCTCCCACTTCCCACCCCCTGACTGCCCCTCAGAACTCCCAACCAATCCAACCCCCCTGCTCCTTGTCTCCTGACCATCCCCTCCAGAGACCCCCCACCCCCTAACCAACCCCCTGGGACCCTACCCCCATCTAACCCGCCCTGCTCTTTGTCCTCTAACTTCCGCCCTAGGACCCCACCCCCTACCCAACCCCCCCGCTCCCTGCCCCCCGACTGCCCTGACCCCTATCCACACCCCCGCCCCCTGAGTGTCCCCCAGGACTCCCTGCCCCTTATCCAACCCCCTGGCCCTGGCCCCCTTACCATGCTGCTCAGCGCAGCGTGTCTGGCAGCAAGGCAGCCCAGTCGGACCTAGACACACTGCCCCCCGCCCTTACCATGCTGCTCAAACCCCGCTGGAGCCAGCCACGCTGCTGCAGCGCTGCCTAGGAGTAGCGGGCCAGAGTGCTGCCAGCGCTGCTGCGGGGGAAGGGAGACAGCAGGGGAAGGGCCTGGGGGAGCCTCCTAAGCTGAGAGATCAGGGGCGGGGCAGGACGATCCCATGGACTGGATCTTTGCCCACCCCTGCTCTACATCATGAGCTAAAAGCAACTGACTGTTAGCTAAGCCTGTAGAGCAGACTCATTAATCTCTCTCTCTCACTCTAAGCGGTCTCGACGCCACTGAGGGGGGACAGAACACCACCCCCAGGAGGTGTGTGGGTGACATGTGCACAGTCCCTAGCACAATGGGGTCTGAGCTTTGTTGCAGTCTCTAGGTGCTACGACAGCAACAATAATAATGAATATATTATATAAGCAGGCCTAGGACATTGCAGTGGGTGATTTTCCTGCCTGCCATACCTAGCCATAAATGGATACGAAGAAGGGCGTATAACCCTCCCAAAACTCATGGGGGGTGGGTATAATAGGCCAGGGGTGGCTAAGCCTCCCCTAGCCTGGGCTGTGGCCCCGCCCATGCTCCACCCTGAGCCCCCCCCCCCCCCCCCGACCTCGCTTCTCTGAAGCCAGCAGGGGCTTAGCTCAAGTCAGCAGCCCGGAGATCGGAGCTTGGCAAGGGGGAGAAGAGGCAGGGTATGGGCGGGGCCTCAGGAGGAAGGGGCGGGGCCAGGGGAGGGGGCTCACCCACTGCCCATGCCAAACCACATCTTTATTTTTTATTCATCCTTATTATTATAACTCTGGATGTTCTCACGACCCCAATGCATGTCTAATTCTTTTTCTTCTAAGCCTGCTAAACTCTTGTCCTCCAGGAAATCCCTGGGGCAATGAATTCCACAGGCTAAGTGTGCATGGGATGAAAAGTATTTGTACCAGTTTTAAGCTTCCAGTTCAGCAAAACACAAAGCAGGTGCTTAACTTCAAGCAGGTGCTTAAGTTCCAGGCTGCAGCATGTGCTTAAAGTGAAGCAGCTGCTTAAGTGCTCTCTGAGTTTTTTCCTTTACCCTCCCATTGGCTGGCCCCTGGTTCTCTTACTGAAGACCTCTCTGGCGCTGTGAAATGTGGCACAGACATGTTGAGGTGCTCAGTGGCTTTAAGGGATTATCGGGGATGAGGGAAGAAACGCGGAGGGCGTGAACCAAGGTGAGTCCAAGTGCCTGCAATTTTAAAAAAGCCGTTCTGGTAGCTGCAGTGGAACAGCCGCTGCAACTGAAAATGCCAATGTAAGCAGCGTGAAAGATGGTCTTTGTGAAGGTGCAGCTGAATCTCGGAGCGGTGTGCTGGGCTTGAGGATGCAACCTGAAAGGGCATGATGGAGATTAAAATAATTCTCTCTCTCTCTAGCGTGAAATGTGACCTGAACCACAGAGCTGTGACCGGTGCTTCTGTAATATACAGAAATCCGCCTAACCTGGGTCGCTAATAACACGGGAGATCGCAAAGCCTGAAAGCATTTTGAAACCTGTGTGGAGAGAGGTGTTTTGGGATCCGATCTAGGGGTCCCCTGGAAGAGAGCATTAGCCCCACCAAGAACGCTAGCGAGCAAGGGCAGGCTCCCCATCTGGGATGAAGAGGGAGGCCAGTGTGGACATGGCAGATCTCTTGTGACAGAGAGGAATCAAGATTTGGTTGTAATTGGAATTCTGTCGGACACAGACAGACCTTGTAGATCTCTCTGGTTCTCTAGCTCCCAGCCTCTGCTGCCTGGTGTGGTGTCAACACACAGGGTCTCCCTGAGCCCTGGCCAGGACTCTGCAGTCATGGGGAGGGCTGATAACTATGGGACACCAAACTACCTCCTGGGACTCTGGAGCCAGGGCGGGATTTGCTTTAGTGCTGGAAGAGGAAAGACCGACTCGAACTCAAACTAAGTCAGCCAAGCCAGCGGGTCACATTTGCAGTGTGCATTGCAAGGCTGACATCACAGCGCCCATTAGTTACGAGCCAGCCCCTGCCAGCCTCCTACAGGGGCAGCATTGGAGGCCATTGATAGGGCAAGTTACGCCAATCTTCTGTTCTGTATCGCAAACTTTGACAAGCTATTTCTACATTCACCACCTGTACTGCAGTGAGTGACGGACCTCTCATAAGCTAACCGGCGCTCTGCTTGTATCATTACCTGGATGGGTGACTTCCCAGCCCTGCCTGTGTGGTCCAGACAGCTGTGAGCTTCCCACTGGGTCACTACTGAACTGATGGCTGAGTGTGGGGCGAGGGGGCATCAAAGACTCCACCTTACAGATGAGCAGCTGCTAATGCAGATTTTTATGGGGTCCTAAAGATTCCCCTGGGAGCTTTAATTGAAGATAGGGCTTCCTTGTCTGTTACACGGCACCTTATCTTGTCTTTCACCCAACACCAAGTGAGGACAAAATGCCACCATTCTGAGCAGGCAGCATTTCCCCCTTGCTTTGCACTAGTACAACTGGCTGCACAGGAGACAGGGCATGGCGAATGAGTGGTGCTCTTCAGTTCCTGGGTCAGATCCTCAGCTACTGTGAATCGGCATAGCTCCCTTTAAGTCAAAGCAGCTACACTGATTTGCTGAGCTGAAGATCTAGCCTGGCCTGCCTGCAATGTTGATCTGGTATCATTAAGGCTGAATCTACACCACAAAGCTTGGTGGATTGGCGTTCATTTGTCTTACAGCCAGTAACATTTGTATGTTGCTGGAGTGTACGAACACTTGGCTGCTGGAATCGGTGCTGCACAGAATTGCCTCAGAAAGGTGCAATTTAAAGCAGATTAGTTAATTCAATGGAACTGTATGTGGGGACACTCTTACATTGGTTTAAACTCGGTTTATATCAGTTCAGCTTGCAAGCTAAAACAACATAAGAGTATCCACACATAACGTTGCACCGGTTTCTACACTGCACCAGTTTCTACATCAGTGTCTATGTTGACACTGCATCAAACTAACGGCATCAACTTTGACTCCACGCCGCTCAGAGAGGTGGTGTTATAAAGTCAGTGTAGCGGGACAGTTGCATCGGCTGGAGCGACATTTAAGGGTAGACACATCCACAGCTAAGTCGATGTAAGCTGCAGTGTGTTGACTTACTCCTGTAGCGTAGACCAGGCCTAAGTAAATCAGGACAACTACGGGGCCTAGCCACACCCAAACTATTGTGTAGTGTTCCTATGCTCTGTGAAACAGCTGTTATGTTCTATCAGAGAGAAGAGGAGTGATGTTATCTCTAAATGAAGGCACTTTGTAAAGTCCTGCCACGTGAAAAGTGCTATAGAAATGTCTGTTAGTATTGTTTCATCACTAGTGGATGAATCTGGGTGACACTGCAGACAACGAAACCTGTGTGCAGCTGTTAAGATGCACAAGCCTGTTATGGAAAATAATATGGGGAATAACATAATGTCTTTATATAAAGTTACAGCCTCACCTGCAATACTGTGTGCAGTGCTGGCCACCCCATCTCAAAAAGGATATTACAGATTTAGAGGAGGGTGAAGAGAAAGGTGATGAATGAGTACCTAGAAAAACTCTCATAGCAAGAGAGATTGAAAAGCTTGGGATAGTTACCTTAGAAACGAGACAAATATAATGATAATGTCTATACAATCCTGAATGGTCTAGAGAAGGGAGAGCGGGAACTTATGTTTTTCCTGTCTCATAACACAAGATCAAGGGGAGGTGCAATTAAATGAAAAGGTGGGAAGTTCCAAACAGACATCAGGCAATACTTTTGAATACCATGAGCAATTAGACTGTGGAACTCACTGCCACAAGAAGTTCCTGAGGCCAAGAATTTAACACATTTCAAAAAGGAGTTGGATGTTTGTATGGATATCAAGAACAAATAGAATTCTCATAACTAATGATGATCAACGTTTTGTAAGGGATATTAACACTCAGGCTTTGGGGCTTAACCTGATCTCCAACTATTACAGATCAGGGTGAGACCTAGTGTGAAGGGCAGATTATCCCACATTTGCTACTGTGGGTTCTTGCATCTTCCTCTGGAGCATCTGGTGCTGGTCACTGTCAGAGATGGGCTACTAGGCTAGATGAACCTCAGGCTTCATCCAGATTGGCCATTCCATTGTTCCTTTGAGGGATGGTCTATTTTTGAGATAAATTTGTGACTAGGAGCCCCAGTCATGGACGAGAACCTACTTGTGCTAGGCGCTTTGCAAACACAGAACAGATACTCCCTGCCCCCAAAGAGCTTACAATTTAAGGGAATGTCTACACTGCAAGGAGTCATTTCCAGCTGAAGGTGACATTCACCAGCTGACCGAGCTAGTACAACTGATAAGCGAACTGCAGCTGCATCGATGTGAGGAGCTAGACACCCCGAGTATATTCCCAACCGAGGTGCGAAGTACGGAATCTCTGCAGCTGGCCCTTCTCACCTCTAGCATCATCCGGGCTACACTCGTTTTTTTACCTTGCTAATGTGATCAGAGCTAGCGTGGGTACAGCCCTGCATTATGGGAACTACACTCCCTCTGCTTGAAGTACAGACATATCCTAACTATAAGCCACGAGATAATGGATGGATACAGGCAGATGGGAGAGCACAAGAAAACAATGAGACAATGTTGGTCAAGGACCTTAAATACCCAGTCCTTTGGCTGGCACAGAGCTCTGCTATGAGTCAAACAAAGGCCTTGTCGCTTGCTACAGAGGAGAAACAAAGGAATTTGCATATCTTGTAAATACTAAAAGTGGAAGCACAAAGGTGAATCCGGGCAAATTAGTTAAAACAATAGTAAAGAATAAAATTGTCAGACACACAGAAGAAATAAATTATTGAGCAAAAGTCAACATGGTTTCTGTAAAGGGAAATCATATCTTACTAATCTATTAGAATTCTTTGAAGGGGTCAACAAACATGTGGACAAGGGGGATCCAGTGGACATAGTGTACTTAGATTTCCAGAAACCCTTTGACAAGTTCCCTCACCAAAGGCCCTTACGTAAATTAAGTTGTCATGGGATAAGAGGGAAGATCCTTTCATGGACTGAGAACTGAATAAAAGACAGGGAACAAAGGGTAGGAATAAATGCTAAATTTTCAGAATGGAGAGGGGTAACTAGTGGTGTTCCCCAAAGATCAGTCCTAGGGCCAATCCTATTCAACGTATTCATAAATGATCTGGAGAAAGGGGTAAACAGTGAGGTGGCAAAGTTTGCAGATGATACTAAACTGCTCAAGATAGTTAAGACCAAAGCAGACTGTGAAGAACTGCAAAAAGATCTCACAAAATTAAGTGGTTGGGCAGCAAAATGGCAAATGAAGTTTAATGGATAATGTAAAGTAATGCACAATGGAAAAAATAACCCAGCTATACATACAATATAATGGGGGCTAATTTAGCTACAACTCATCAGGAAAGAGATCTTGGAGTCATCGTGGATAGTTCTCTGAAGATGTTCATGCAGTGTGCAGTGGCAGTCAAACAGCAAACAGTACGCTAGGAATCATTTTAAAAGGGATGGAGACTATCTTATTGCCCTTACATAAATCCATGGTGCACCCACATCTGGAATACTACGTACAGATGTGGTCTCCTCATCTCAAAAAAAGACATACTGGCATTAGAAAAGGTTCAGAGAAGGGCACCTAAAATGATTAGGGGATTGGAACAGGTCCCATATGAGGAGAGATTAAAGATGCTAGGACTTTTCAGTTTGGAAAAGAGGAGACTAAGGGGACAGGATAGGGGTATATAAAATCATGAGTAGTGCGGAGAAAGTGAATAAGAAAAAGTTATTTACTTGTTCCCAGAATATAAGAACTAGAGGCCACCAAATGAAATTAATGGGCAGCAGGTTTAAAACAAATAAAAGGAAGTTCTTCTTCACACAGTGCGCAGTCAAGTTGTGGAACTCCTTGCCTAGGAGGCTGGAAGGCTAGGACTATAACAGGGTTTAACAGAGAACTGGGTAAATTCATGGAGGTTAAGTCCATTAATGGCTATTAGTCAGGCTGGGTAAGGAATGCTGTCCCTAGCCTCTGTTTGCCAGAGGAGGGTGATGGATGGCAGGAGAGAGATCACTTGATTATTACCCGTTAGGTTTCACTCACTCCGGGGCACCTGGCATTGGCCAGTGTCGGTGGACAGGATACTGGGCTGGATGGACCTTTGGTCTGAGCCAGTATGGCCATTTTTATGATCTTATGTTCACATATTCCCCCACCCCCGTCTAAGATGAATACATTTCCCAGATTGTTGTTTTTGGTTCACGCACTGAGGGTTTCTCTCCCTAAGATGTTTTTACAGTAGATTGATTCGGATCATTGAGGAATTCATCTGGAAAACAGGTTAGATGCAAGTGTGAAAAGTCTCCTCTCCTCCCCCGGCCCCTCACAATGCTGGCGTCGGTTATTTTTTAGGAATGTTTAATTATTATTTAACAGCAGGAGGAAATCTCATGCCTCTGTTATTTCTCGATTAGTCTCCAGAAAACAGCGCTTGGCTTCACATTATTCAGACCCTGGCAGGTGGAGGCTCTTCTTTTCCAGCAAAAATTAGGCCTTCCCCTGTCAATCATTTTCAGGTTGCCTTAATTTCCAGTTGGGGCATCTTGAAAACAGATGGTCCTCCATGCAATATTTGGACATTCCCTTTAATCCTGCTCTGGCAGAATACTGAGGGCCTGGTAGTTTCCCAGAAGCACCTGCAACTGCCACTGACTTCTTGCGTCAAGGCTTACACCAGCTACTAACTATCTGGTCAAGGAAACTTCCTTGGGGGCAGCTTAGCCCATAGCTCCCTGCTGTTGGGTTTCTTGCCCTTTCCTCTGAAGCAGCTGCTGGGGACAGGACACTGAGCTAGATGGACCCCTGGGCTGATCATTCGGGCAATTGCTATGGAGCTGGAGATCCCCAGTATCTCAGAAAGTGCCGTGGTTCCCAAGCCCTAGATAAGCAGGAGGGATCAAGGCTTGGGAAAGCAGCAGGGATTGCTGAACTGAACACTGGCAGGCCTCACTCCACTACTTTCTCTTTCTCTCCTCAGCCAAGACTAGAGTGACCGGGTGTTGGATTTTCGATCTGAACACCTGGTCAAAAAGGGACCCTGGTGGCTTCAGTCAGCACTGCTGACCAGGCCTTAAAAAATCCAGTCGGTGTGGGGCTGGCAGGCTCCCTACCCGGCTCTGCACAGCTCTCGAGAAGCGGCCAGCGTGTGCCTCCGGCTCCTAAGTGAAGGGATGGCCATGGGGACTCTGTGCGTTGCCTCCACCCCGAGCACTGGCTCCAGCGCTCCCATTGGTCGAGAACCACAACCAATGGGAGCTGTAGGGGCAGCGCCTGTTGGTGGATGTATTTAGAAAAAGACAATAATTTATACTCAAATGGAAAGCTGTAACGTGTGTTAGCTGAATCTGGGTGGTTCCCGTGCATGTTAAATAGATATGGCATTGGTAGGAAGATTTGATCGGACTGAAAATGCTTATATTACGATATGCGATTATTGCATATATTGTTTACACCAGTTCAGTGAAATTTCTTCCATTATATGCTGGTATAAGTGGCAAAACAAAACAGATAAAACAAACATACAGGGAACAAGGTGCATATTTCAACTCTTCCAGGGTCCACTGGACCCAAATAGTGCAGAGAGAGTGCAACAAATGAGAAACTGCCAATCCAAACTGAGTTTGAATGGAAGGGCCTGAATCTCCATTGACTTGTGCCTTGTATCATCATTTACATCCATAGAGAGTTGCAATTATTGATATGATGATGATTTCTTTTATAATAGAGGCCCCAGAGAAAATCAGGACCCCACTGTGCTAGGTGCTGTCCAAGACACTTAGCGTTGGTCTACAGTATGTGTGTAGGGGGATCGACCTAAGATACACAACTTCAACTACGGGAATAGCGTAGCTGAAGTCGATGTATTTAGGTCGACTTACCGCAGCGTCTTCACGGCGCTGAGTCAACTGCTTCCATCCCTCATCAACTCCGCCTGTGCCTCTCATGGCAGTGAAGATCTGGAGTCGATGGGAGAGTGCTCAGGGATCGATTTATCGTGTCTAGACTAGATGTGATAAATCGACTCCTGAAAGATCGATTGCTACCCACCAATCTGGCGGGTAGTGTAGACCTGCCCATAGTGAGAGATAATTCCTGTCCCAAAGAGTTTACAATAGAGAAGACAGACAGGGAGGATTTAAATCTCCCTGTTACAGATGTGGAATTGAGGCCCACAGAGATTACATGAGTTCCTCAAAAAAAGTGAGGGCAAGGCAAGCGTGACATTGTTTACTGCAGCATTTTACACCCAGTCTGCACAAGGTGCAAGACAGTAAAAAATCAAGCCCCCAGAGGGCAAAACAGCAGAGGGGTCAGTCCCACTGGATCAAATTTTGTGCAAAGGATCAGAGAAGGTCTTGTAGGAACAGGATAAAAACTAGCACACAAAACAAAGCATAGTACGTGTTAAAAAGCCTCAGTTCATCGCAGGAAAGTTTAGAGTTAATGTGTGAAGGCTGCCCACTGTCTTCTTTTATCTCACTGCATTGCAAAGACTCGTTATAAATGGAGCCATGAAGAATTTATTTCTTCTGCAGCATCTGCGTTCTGTAGTCCTCTGCTTAACTTGTTCTGAACATATGAGGATATCATTCCTACTTTGTACTATGCTGTCCATCTTCTTCCAGAGGGTTTTTGTTTGTTTTTTAAAGCCGTGTGGCTGTTTAGCCTGTCTATAAAATTCCAATCAAATCTTTTCTTTGCCGTATTTCTGAGGACAGAAAAAATTCTGCCTAATTTTACAAAAATATCAGGGTGTGTGTACGTGCATATATATATAACGGACAATGGGAGCAATAATGACAGACAGAAAGGGGCAGCCTTCCTGGTACCTTTGCAGAGATTAAATGCCCACACCAGCTCACCTTAAAAATGATTTACACCAACCAATTTTGCCATGTAAATTTCCTCTACACAGGAAAGGCTGTAGAGACAGATAGCCAAAGACTGTAGCAATCATTTGGGCTTGACCCCTGGATGGAAAAATAGCCTATGTGTTAGAACAACTTGGCTCTGTGCCAGAAGCCCATGCAAAGAAACATATTCAAACTGCCGGGAATAAACAAGAATTTTCAAAGTTTTTTTCACAACTCCAGGCACCGAAAACTGAGCTCTACAGTTATTACACTCCCATCTGGTGGCTTCGTTATGGAGGAACGATATTTGCATGTTTCCAGCAGAGAAAAGCTGTTTCTAACTCAGATAAAATGGAACATTTTGTGAAAGGATGTGAAATAGCAGATGACGCCAGTATAAGCAACTGGGTTGAAGGTTTCGCCAGCTGCCCTTTAAAAAAAAAATTATCTTTAAGTAACAGGAGCCAGTTTTTTAAAAATGCCTCCAACTGACTCCCATTTACTTAGAAGCGGTGAGGAAAATAAAGAGGTAGGGCAGGGAGTGGTATCCCAGGAAGGATTTTGTGGAGCAAAAACTGACCAGTATACAAGTTCTGTATACTGTACAAGTACAAGTTCAGTACACAAGTATACCAGGGTACAAGTTCAAAGGTCCTTTAGCCCACAAAAGTCCTTTAGCCCACTGGCCCTCGGAGAGTTCTCTTTTCCTGTTCCAGTGAGGTGTGGGGCCAGCGCCAGCATCCTAAATTACTGAAATGCCAAAAGGCCTGAGCTTTTCTTGGTAGGGTAAATGTAGTTATCAGTAAAGATTCACAGCTGCCGCACTGGGCATTGCAAGCTGGTGCTTTGTTAATTTTCCAAAGCACACTAGGCAATAGCCACACCGATTAAGTGTAGAGATCTTGGAGACTGGCTAATTTTTGAAATATCTGCTCTGACGACTGGAAAACGGAATGCTGTCCAGAGCTCAGGCACAACCTTTTAAACCGGGCAATGCCAGCCAAAGCAGCTGAGAGAGACAGACAATGTAAATACAGTTTGGCCAACAAGCTAAGCTCAGCTGGTTGGGCACAACAGCTTCGATCCAAAAAAATTGCTTAAGCATCCCAGCCAAACCAGGAAAAAATAACCACTAATCCCAGCTTGACTGTAATGTCACTGGAGTGCCAGACTGAGCACAATACTCGTACCCAAATACTAAGCACAACAGCGGAACTGCACGGCGGACACTGCAGTCTAAACTCAGCCCCCGCGCCCACCAAAGAGCTCAAAAGAACACAACGTGATTAAACGGCAAGCACAACATGCCACCCGAAAGAGGCGAACAGCAGAACAGCAGGTCAGCTCCAGCTCCTGAGCACAGCCGCTCACACATACAGAACTCTTGAAGCCCAGCCGCTCCGATGTAATGACTTCAGAGCACAATTGTACGGTGTGTATCAAGGCAGCCTCTGTAGCCGAACCAGAGCAGTATGATTTTAATAACAGCCCGTTAGCTCTTCTCAGCCATGGATCGCAAGGCACTTTACCCAGGGGGGAAGGAGCATCATTCCTTGCTTACAAATGGGGGAAATGAAGCACAAAGAGTCTGGTAACTGGGCGTAGGCCAAGAAAAAATACTGGGCTAGCTGGACCATTATCTACCTCCCTAAGTACTTATATGACTCACAATACAGTATTAGTATTATTATCTGTATTACCATAGCCCTAGTTACAGACTAGAACCCAAAGGTGCTGGAACTAGGGGTGCTGACGCCCCTCTCCTTGGCTTGATGTGGTTTCCTTCATACACGGGGTTTACAGTTTGGTTCAATGGCTCTCAGCACCCCCGCTATACAAACTGTTCCAGCGCGCCCCCAACCCCCAGGACCCCATGGCGCAAGGCGCTGTACAAACACAGAACAGAAAGATGGCTCCTGCCCCAAGGGCCTTCCCATCTAAGTAGCTGAGCGCTTCAAAACCATCAGTGGATTTTCTCTTCCTGCTAGGTAGGAAAGCGTAATCTCCAGTTTGCAGGTAGGGAACTCTCAGGGCATGATTGATTCAGTGACTTACCCGCATTCACAGGAAAGGACCTGAAATCACACCTCCTAAGCCCCAGCTCAGTGCTTCACTCACTACATCATCCCTCTTGTCAATACCCTACTCCTTTGTGACGCTCTGGCAAGTCCCATGTTCTAGGCACAATCGATGTTTTAACACAACCACTTTGCATCTGTTGTTTAATCTAGATCATTCCTTCCCCCTTGGCAAATGCTTGTAACTTTGAGAAGCGAAATAAGTGAACACAACCCATTTACACGCAGTCCACAGGCTGCCAAATCTGATTAAGAGGACTAAGCTCTGAAAACGGACGGTGTTCAGCGCCTTGACCAGGTGAACGCTATTTCAGCTCCTCGGCTTATTTTTCCCTTCTCCTGCTGATAGACAGTTCTCATCAGCGAAAGCTGTTTCATTTTTACAACAGACTAACAGGCCCTGCGCTGCTCTGCAGATGATCTTGCAATGTTATGACAATCCAAAGAGCCATTATTCCAAACGCTTGCCAATCACCAGGCTGCTGCCAGTCTGTGACAAATGAAGCATCCCAGGCCCTGTCAGATTAAATCCAGCAGCTCTTTAGTTTGGAGCAGACCAGTTTGTTTATTTGTATGTTGTTGGGTCAGCCCCCCCACTCTCTCTTTCAGAATGCCATACTTGATCACTGCAGGTTTTGGCCCTGCTTCCACATTAGCTATAACCAAGTCAAGGCTCCAGCTAATCCCTGAACCCCTTATGTCCACACTACACTGGGGACCCAGTCTCCCAATCTGGGCAGCTCACGCCCAGGCAGCTGCAGTGTAGACAGAGCTGACAAGAGCGAGAGGAAGCGGGGGCAATTGTATCAGGACCCCGAGGTAAGGAGACTCCCAAGGTGAAATGGAAGGGGGTGGGGGCCCTGCAAACATGATGTATTGGGGCCCCAAATTCCTCTCAACAGGCCTGAGTATAGAAACGTCCTTAAAGGGCTAGCTCTGGGCATGGAAAGTGGTTACCCAAGAGTAGCTCTGGGGGTCTGTGGGCCCCACACCATTGTAAAACTGGCGTAAATGAGTGGAAACGCATGAAGTGTAGACCAGAGAGAGAACTTGATTGTCACGTACATTTGTGAACCCCTCAGGCCTGCAAAGTGGCCATCAATTCCTTTATGCTCATCCCAAAGCTCTTTCACGCTAACGGGGGTCTCATCTACATGAGAACAGAAGATGCAGGGTCAGACGGTTGGTCTCACCGAGGCTCTAACTCCACTGTGGTGGAACATGTGTAGAACCAGTCTACCCTGCAAGTTTTGATTGTTAGTCACGACTGGCACAGGGGGCCCTGGACTTTATCATAGACGCAGCACAAGCAGTGGCTCTAGTTTACACATCACTGAGTCGTGGGCGGAAACAGGAGCCGTTCGTTACGTTGACGTAGGCTGCCTTGCCTGACCCTAACTCTGTAATGGAGACCAACCCGCAGACAGTGATATATGTACACTATATATACACTAATATATATTATATATAATAACAGCAAGCCACTGACAGGAGGGAGCAGATAGGCCACTGGCCTGAAAGTACGGAAGCCAGGGATCCATGCCTGCTGTTCCACTCCCCTGCTGTGTGACCCTTATCACATCACTGCCTCGTTCTGTGCCTCAGTTTCCCCATCTGTACAATGGGAAGTCGAGTAGTATGGCACTAAGAATGACGGTTAGATTCTCTTTAGCTCTCTCCGTCCCAGGTGCGCAGATAAATTCCTCTCTATGGAAAAGGGCGACCGCCCGCATTTGAGTGCTGTGACCATGTGGAGCCATGACAATGACATTAGCACACCACGTAGTTTCATATGGGAAAGGCAAACTTCACTCGCCTATTGCTGGCCATACTTACAGAGCTGAACATTTCCACGGCTGATATTATAGTCAAGCAGGGGGCCCCCGAAGGGTCAGTACAGCTGCCTGTGCTGATCTCTCTTGGTTTGGCGATGCCCAGTTGACTGTTTGGTGGAGAGATTTAGGGAGCGGGGTGATCAGTGTTCTGTTGAGTACTTGGGCAAATGTGCACTACTCAGGCGGAGAGTGAAGCCAGCCAGTTTGCAAGGGAAACGCATGTGGGGACTTCATGAAAAGGAGGAAAAAGAGAAAAAACAACAAACTATTCTGAGGCAGGATTATGTGGAGGCAGCAGTATTCTGCCTACAAAATATCCACCTTCCATCATGTTTAAATCCCCAGGTCATGTCTTCTGAACACAGATAGATGCAGCCAGTGCCCCACTTGCTGTAAATCCATGAGGATTGCTATGCTAGGTTGGGAGAAGGGAAGAAATGATCCATTTCTTTATTGCTCTTCTAACTGTAGTAACACTAGGAGCTTTCTCATTTCTTGCCATTATCTGTCCGGGAGTTTAATTTGCCTTCAGAAGAATTTGAAGCCTGGTTTTATGATTTTTTTCATTACAAGATTTTAAATAAATGTTCATTTAAATGACAGAATTCCAGAGCTTCCAATCTTCTTACAAATGAACATTGCAGACCAATCTAATTGTAACTTTACATCCAGGGAGGGAGAGGGGGAATACACTTTCCTGTTACTGTTGTCATTTTACATCCCAATGAGATGCTCTCCAATTAAAATCCAATTATTTTTGAAAAATAATTTCCTTACCTTTGTTGTAGCAGCACCATGGATGATTAAACCAAGGGAAGGTTTTAAATTATTTATTTTTCACTTTGTACTTTTTTTTTGTGGGGTTTTTTGCACTTTACTTGGAGATTGAAAAGAGAAGGGGTGAGTGTGTGCAGATACATAGGTACGTATAATGTTTGGGTTGCCAACACAGGGGAGTATGTAAATACAAATTCTCTCTCTTATCATTTCTTTTTCTGTAACCAACAGTAAAAGCAAAAGGAAGAAATCACAGAAACATGTTTATTCAGAAAGAAAGATGGCTCCTGACTTTACAAAACTTGGAGTCATCATTTGCCCTAACAATGTCCCTTTAAGAAAGTGTAAATATAAATCTAGCTACAGATCCTACACACTTACCGAAGAATCCAGTGACATTCTCGGCCTTTCATTACATGGAATAGAAATTGACTCATTGGGTGACTCTGCTTTCAGTCAGAAACCACATACAGTAACTGGAAACCCAGGGAGACTCGGCAGTCTCCATGGAGACAGCACACTTACAACTTAATGCGATCAACAGCTGCTGCAATAATCTTGAAGGATGGAGAAAATGTTTCAAACTGTGCATTGTTTATGGTGCTTCAGCTGATGTTGGAATTTGCTCTGTTGCGTCTGGGGCCTGGATAAATGAAGGCTCATAGAAAAATACACAGCTGTATAGACCGAGGGAGAAACTTCCTTTTCTAGAAGAGATGGATGGACATGTGGCTAGGGCACAGAACTGGGAATCAGGAGACTGCATTTCTATTTCCAGCCATAGCACCAGCTTACTTCACACAACCCCGGGCAAGTCACTTCCCCTCTTTACCCCCATTTTCCTCATCTACAAAATGGAGCTAATTAAATGTAGCCACCTCACAAGGGGCTTGTGAAGCTAATTTCATTACTGTGTCTAATATACTTTGTGGTCCATGGACGGACGAATGTATTGAGATGAAAGCAGGGGGTTTCTATAGGAATGGCTCTAAAAACCTATGGAACTGAATGGCGAAGGAGATCCTTTCTATATTTTTTTTCTGTAACAGAGCCATACTGCTCTAGTCAGTTCTACAGAACAGCTCGCAAAGCCTACAGTAAGGTGATCATTGCTTATTTGATTCTGTAGGACTTTTCCATACAGATGAGGCTGTCTCAGCCTATCCATCTACCTACCTGTACCCCTCTATCTAATCTATCTATCTATTGCACTTCTGTGGCTCCCCATGACTATGGTATCTGAGCACCTCACAGCCTTTCATGTATTTATCCTCACAACAGCCAGGTGGTCCAGGGACATACTGTAGTCCCCGTGTTACAACTGGGGAGCTGAAGCACAGAAAGGCTAAGTGACTTACCCAATGTCCGATGGCCCGTCTGTGGCAGAGCTGGGACTTTTACCCAGGTCACTGAAGCCCTGGCCTATCACCCTACCTACGGGGCCACCTTCCTCCCTGGCCTCAGTTAGATCAGGTTTACTCCAGTGTAACACCTCCTTTGATTTCAGTGGGGTTATTCCTGGTGGCAGGCCTGAACCTCCACCCACTGAAGTCCATGGGAGCCTTTCCACTGGTTTCAATGGGCGTTGGATCAGGGGTGCAAGAGAGGGGTAACATCAGGGCCTAGGACTTCAGTGACAACACCCCGACTGCCTCCTCCTTCTTTTGACTGCAGCATCGGGAAGCTGAAGAGAATGGTTTGGGGTGGGCTATGCCAATGTGCTGTCTCGCTTAGTTCCAGAGAACCCACTGCGGGGTGAACAGCCCGTGTGGAGCTCAGGGAAGCAGGGTGGGCTTCAGCGTCCAAACTGTAACTTAGCAGCACTGTCCACCCAGCTGTTTTTCAGTTCAGTGCCATGAGCCCGGGTTGTGGATCCAGGCTTGGAAACTCGCCGCCGCTGGCTATGTCAACACACCCATGGTGACCAGAGGTGCAAAGGGCCTGATTCTCCATGGCCCTGCACCTTCTGCCATCATTTAAAGCTGTGCAAAGCAGGTGTGCACCACATAGTGCAAATGATTCCACAACAGAGAACAGGACCAAATCACACAGCAGGAAACCTATGGCAGAGCTGAAATTGCACCCACTGCTCCAGAACTCCGGGTCTGTGCCTTTCCCACGAGCCCAGCCTTCCTGTCCCCAAAAGCCATACTAACTGGGCTGCTTCTACACGGTCAATGGGTGGATCCATTCACATCGGAAAGGTGCCAAATATTATTAACTCCGTTTATCCCCACAGAGTGGGGAAGGGTTGCTCCTCGGGTGGGTCTGGGTTTAGCTGGGCACCTCGCCAGCAAGGGCTAAACCCCAGCACAATGGAGCTCCCATGTAATAGTTGAGTTCCATGTTGCTGTAAATTACATGCAAGAGACTGTAACCAACAATATACAACCATAAATATGAGCAACGATTATTGATTAGGTACTGTCTCCAAATAATGAAAGGAATACATCTCCCTCTCTAAAAGGACAAAGTATCTAATCCAATAAAAGGAATTCCTAGCTGGGGTCCCAGATGAGCTCTTAAAATCAGCCTGATGATTTCTGAAGCCTCCGCTGCTTTGAATAGGCCTGGAAATTGAATTAGCTCTGACAGAGACAGCCCTGGCCAATCACTCAGCGATGCTGAAGGACAGCTTATTGATTTTCATGTTTCAAAAAAATTAAATGATATCCCTTTTTGTTATTTAAAATGCTGCTTAAGCAATTTAGTAATGTAATGTCGGAGGCAAAATTCCAGGGCTCTGAATCGGGGAAAATATTTCCCCTGACAGGAGAGGTAGGTGGAAGGAAGATTTAGTATAATTGCCTTCTCTTCAGAATAATTGATGGTGCCGTGAATATGGCTATATTTTGCCAGCCAGCTCTCCTCCATGTAATTTATTAAAGATGTAATAATTAATTATGTAAATAGTTGATATATAATCAACAACAGTGGGAGTTAATTGATTTTTTATGTGCAAAGTTCTGATGGGGAACTATTGATAAGATGATTATGTCTCCTCACAAGGCTGCGCCCAGGTCCTGAGGAGCAGTACTGCTGGGTTATTTGGACTCAGTGCTGGGTTGAAGCCCTTCTCTGTCCTTGAATTGGATTTGCCATTTGCAGAGACCCTTAGGGTTGTTGTGAGGCCTAGACAGAGAATCCCGACTTCAAGAGAATCCCGACTTCAAGAGAACCCCGACTTCAAGAAAGTCTGACAATCATTCCCGTTCCAGGAAACGTTTCTTTCAGGGGGAAATTACTCAGAAATCGACTCCCACTCAAATGGCTTTAGAGGATTGGCTGGAATTTGCACGCCCTCGCATAGCTCTCTGCGGTGCTTTCTGATTGAACTTGGGTGCCTGCTCCCTCTCTCTCTCACACACACACACACACACACACACTTCTCTCCTCTTTCTGTCTCTCACATACCCACACTTTCGCAGGCCATCTATCGCCTACTTCCCCAGGGACAGGCCCTTTTTCTCTCCCCTCACTTCCACAACATCCTTGCAGGCAGCTCTCTCAGAAACAGCTCTCAATCAGGTGAATGGGCCATTTATAAATAAAATATTTCCCCCCTCCAATCTTGAACCTGGGCCCAAGCAGCAACTGGGAAACGTTTCAAGTTCCAAAGTGGTAATAAGATTCCGTGCCTTGTCACTATTCCCATCTTGCCGGCCATCTCCCTAGCCAAGACACTCGATCAAAATGTCACCCGCTATCCGGTGACCTAAACACCGTGTGCTGGGCTGGGTGAGGGGTGCCTTGGCAAACCTGGGTCAGAATCTGGCATGAGAGCTGCGGGCAGCTGGCACATTTCAGCACAAGTGCAAAAGGGACCGATCAACCCTAAGACCTATCGTCCTTTCCCTTGGATAAAGGGAAGCCCTTGACTGGGAGGGGAGATTACTTCTAACACAAGGAGTCACAATCACCATTCCACCTCGAGCCAAGATCTTACCCCGCATGCTGAACCCGTCTCCTTAGCTGCCTTTCCAAGTTCTTATGGCCCTGGTCTCTGTTGTATCTGAGAGATGCACTCACAGACACACACTTTCATTAACTCAGGGTGACCATGCCCCTCTGTGCTCCCCATGGCTGTCAGCTTCTTCCAAGACGCAGGGGAGCTGTCTCTCTGCAGACCTGCCACTGCAGAGTCCAGAATCAGCCGCAGTGTGAGAGAACAGGGCATCCTACAGGCTCTTTGAGGAGAAGAGTTATATCCAGCGGGCCCCGTTCCTGCCCGGTGTGACTCCAGTGGCTTCGCTGGAGTGAGGCCAGCCATAAATCTGCCTCGCCATGTCTGAAGTTCCCTGACCTTCAGCTCGGACTTCAGTCTCCTCTTATCTGGGACGAGTCTCTGCTACTAATTGGAAATCCAATGCTGGCCGGTGGCCAGGTCAACACTGAGCCAGAACCATTCAGCTCCAAAGGCAAAGGGAGGTAGAGCAGGATATCCTATGAGTCACTTCTGCCCAAGGACAGGGGTATTCGTACAATCCACTGGATAAAGTTTGCCCAGCGTAAAACACCAGTGGGGTTACGCATTGGGTGATTTTGGCCCCATATCGAACACAAGCCATCTCCTGTAAGAAACTTATGACTGGAAATGTACCGGTGCTGCCGAACAAGGTTTTTCTGTGTGCAGCAAAGGGGCAGCGAGGGAATAGAGCTCATGATGGTCATGGCAAAAGGAAGCTGTAGCTTAGACAGACTAATACTGGGAACTTTTGGCCACATGCACTGTTTGCCCTGCATGCCGCAGTCCGGCAATGCTCCCATCATTCCAGCTCTGATCCTTTTCCGATCAAAGAATGATCAGAGTCTGGCATCTTTCTGATGCAGGACTAGAGCCGTCACATCACTGCCCAGAGACTGGGTGGTCTCGTAGTTAGAGCCCAGGACTCTTGGGTTCTAATCCTGACTTGCTGTGTGTGGCCAAGGGAAAAGTCACTTCCTCGCCCTGTGCCTCAGTTTCCCAGTTTGTAGTTGGTAAAGTATTAATAATGACATCACTATTATTACAATTCACTGCAGAGCCCAAGGGACTTTGAACCCCATTTGTTGGGCGGAGGGGGGGAATGAACCAGAGCTCTGCTACACAATCTGAATTAGAAAGGCCCTGCCCTCCCACTGCCTTTACCAAAAGCTGGTCATTCCACTTCCGTAGAATCACAGTGTCAAATGGTTTAGAGAGATGGAGAACAATGTGTGTCTTGGAACACTGTTATCCTACACATCGCATAGGAAAAGGACACAATGACAGGTCCCAGACTGGTGGGCCACCTTAATTCGTTCCTCAAAACGTGAAATGACTCTACAGCCACCTTGTCGTAAGAGAATGTTGTGTTATGAAGTCTGAGGGGTAAACAAGACATGTAGACCACAGTAAACAACCTCTCTGAGCCCAGAAGCCTTGTTTCTCATAGGCTGGGCATTCAGAAGAGCAATCCTGATGACTATGACTGATTGATGCCATGTGTCAGGGAGAGACAGTCCATCCATCGAAGACCAGATGGTGGTCAGTAAGAAAATCTCTCTCTCAGCTCAGTGAGGGATCTTCTCCTGCAGCTGATGCTTTCGAAAACTCGGCTACAAGCTCAGGACACGTTTATGCTCCTCCCAATATCCCCCGTTTCCTGATGCCGGGGTCAAAGTTATGGCTGAATGCTGAAAGAGAACAGAGTGCAGGGCGAGCAGATGATGACACTGATGAAAAGCAGATGATAGCATCACTAAAGAGAGGCAAACACAAAGCTGGAAGGAGACCATGTGATCTCTCGTTTGACCAGTTAAAGTCTGTTTCCCTTTACTCTGGCTTATCTATTTAGGCTTTAAGGGAACGGGGACTGTCTCTCACAATGTGTTTGCACAAGACCCGACATGATGGGGCCCTGCCCTTAGTTAGGACTTCAGGTGCTGTTTCAATCAAAATAATAATGGAAGCAAAACCACACTGGGCATGGTTTGGCAACATCCAAGCCACTGGTAATTTGGATCCAAGTCCCAACTGGGTCCCAACCTTGAGGTTTAGGGTGATGGAGGAGTGAGGGGTCTGGTTCTGGCCCACCTCTGAATTAGCAGAAGTGTCCTAGCAGGGCAAAGAGAAGCCATGAATATTTAAAAAAAAAAAACGATTATACAAAACTTCAGCAGCAATGAAACAGAAAATACTTCCCCATCCTAGTGCAAAGAAGCGCGAGTCTGTGGCAGTATAAATATTAATGGTATAAAGTGAGATAAGAGACGCAATAACAACACACCTTTAATTGAAAAAACAAGATGACAAATGAGTGCAAATGAGTGGATTCTACAAGCCTGCTGGTTGAAGTAACGTGGGGAACAGGGATGCAAGCTCTGTTGATGGGCAGGAGCTCAGAGCAGCAGGCTGTGGTGTGAGATAGAGGCTGAGAAGCAGGATCTGATAGGCAGGAGCACAGAGGCAGGGAGAAATGATCAGATTCAGCCAAGTACCGTTGCCGGGACAAAAGGAAGACAGCTTGGGCCTCTCCTATTCAGGGGGGGGTGGGGGTCCCTCTCTTCACGCAGGCGTCCTGAATTACCTACTTTTCAGTGGCCTGGTCCACACTCCTATCAACCCCCCACCCCCTCCAGGAACGCTCCATGCACCTGGAGTGCTGCAAAGATGTCCAGCCTAGCTGGCTTAAAGGGGCATCAGTCAAGACATTGAACTGGGCCCAGAGTACTGGGATGCAGATTGTACTGATGGGCAGCACAGTGCCGCAGGCTGCAGGGAGATAACCCACTGGGGCAGGGTGTGTAACTGATGGACAGCCGCTCGGGGGAACAGGGTGCAGTAAACTGTAGGGAGACTGTGTATGGTGATGCACATAAGACAGAGATGCTGTAGCGTGTTGCACCAGTTTACAGTGTAGTGCACTTTGCTCACAGTGCCACAAGAACAGCTGATGAAGGCCACAGTGAAACAGACCTGATCCACCAGGAGGCAGATTAAACTGATAAGAACAGAGACTACACTTGATCTTAGCTTCCAGGAGCTAAAATGTTTATACAGCACATCCGATCAAAGTAGGATACAAACATTCATTAATCCTCATAACTGCTCTGGGAGGTGGACAAGAAAAGTCCCCATTCTACAGAAAGGATATCACTGAGTACAATGATTAGGTGACATTCTGAGTGAACCTAACAGGTAATGATCAAGTGATTTCTCTCCTGCCATCCATCACCACCCTCTGACAAACAGAGACTAGGGATACCATTCCTTACCCATCCTGGCTAATAGCCATTAATGGACTTAACCTCCATGAATTTACCCACTTCTCTTTTAAACCCTGTTATATTCCTAGCCTTCACAACTTCCTCAGGCAAGGAGTTCCACAGGTTGACTGTGCACTGTGTGAAGAAAAACTTCCTTTTATTTGTTTTAAACCTGCTGCCCATTAATTTCATTTGGTGGCCCCTAGTTCTTAAATTATGGGAACAAGTAAATAACTTTTCCTTATTCACTTTCTCCATACCCAAGTTACGCATCTTAGGTCGATCCCTCCCGCAGTGTATGTAGACCAGGGCTATGTTTCAGGCACCTCCCTGGCAATGCACACCCCAAGAGTAATCAACAACCTCTCTAGCCTCCCACTTACGGGCAGCCGGAGCTTAAGGCTAGAGCCCACATGCTCACTCATTGCAGCGTGGAGGGAGAAGGATGCTGATGCAGAGGTGAACCTTGCAGGGAAAGGAGGCATAGGAGTCATTTATGGGTTGCAAGTCTGTAATGCCGGGTAACCATGAAGAGTAAAGTACGTTGGAAGAGCAGGAAGGCCCAGTAGGGAAACTGATTGCTGCTAGATTTGGGATCATCCCCACTAGAGACACCAACTCTGTCTTGGACACTCTCTTATTACTATTTATTATTTATATAGAGGTAGACCTAGGGACCCCCATTACGACCCAAGGCCTGATTGTCCTATGTGCTGAACAAACACAGAACAAATAGAGAGCCCTCGGCCCCAAAGAATATACAGTCTCAACCCTGGCCTGTCTGGGTCTTGTTCATGTTTCTGCCATTCTTAGTACGATCCTGAAATCAAGGACTGAGGCCTTCTCTAAAAACATTAGTTTAACTTAAACTGGCTTTTAAATTGATTTAATTAAACTAGGGCAGCCTATGTCTGGATACACTTAGCTCAGTTTACCATTGGTTTGTAGCCATAATTTGGTAACTCCCTCTCAGACCTATGGAGGTGAAAGGGGTGTTCCCCGCAGGTCATAGTCAAGGCTTCTGGTAGCATGATGCATAGGATTAGCTTGGTCTGCCTCTGTGCACATCACGCCTGTTTTGTGGATACAGAGTATTTCACGCTCCAGATCTGTGAATCCAGGGCCTTTTGCCGAGCAGTAAAATTCCTTTAATACTTACATAAATGAGTCCAGACAGCCAGATCTTTCAGGAGACTAATGAAATCATAAATGCTGGATTTGAACTGGCTTCTTATTCTTGCTCTATCAAATGATCATCATCACTCATGTCAATGCTAACCCTCAGTCTGGGCTATAAAAAGGATACTCTTGGACATGGGAATGAAGAATTTAAGCAGAGAGGCTGAGCTACAGCGGATTGGCCTTTGGTAGGGAGAGACGGACATTGGGAAGGGAATTCCTGCCCTGTCTCAGGGCTTTGCACATCCTCAAGTGAGAGTCAACAAGCTGAGAGATTCAGGCCAGGAAAAATTCAGATTAAGCCCTGGTGTAAGTAGGTGATTCTCCTATGGAAATCTCTGGGATATGTTCATTGGTAGCTAAGAGAGCCCTGTAAATTGCACATGGTGCCACATTCTGCTGACAGTTACTCCAGAATGTGGGTTAGCAGAGTTAAGAGCAGACCTTTTTATTTTTTGCACTGTAGACAGGCTCTAATATAAGCAGAAAGACAGATCTCGGTGTCCATCTGGAAATGATGGTGGAGCCTGATTCCCCATTGCCCTGCTCCTTGTGCAGTCATTTACATCATTCCCAGGCACCAAATGGGCAAAGGAGGTGTAAAAAACACTTCCACGGGCAGGAGTGGAGAACTCTGGTCTGTCAGCATTTCTCCCCCACCCCTTTGCCCAGGTGAAAATGGAGTCACAGGGTCAGACTCCATAGCTGGTGCACATCAACATAGCCCCATTGACTTCAAATCAGCCAGGCCAGTTTACAGCAGCTGAGGATTTGGCCCACAAGATGCAAGGTCCCTAGAGGTCATGAGCAGCTGGGTGCAAGTTAAGGCAGGTAGTTCAATCCTTTCCCTGCAGCAGTGCTGAAATCGAGGCAGATATACGTTTCTTCCTGCCTGTCTCTGCAGTGGTCAAGCCTCAGTCCAGGGAGGAATTCAGCTGCAGGAAGCCAACAGTCCAAGGTCTGGTTTAGACTAGGAAAGTCTCACCTGTCATGCACCAAATTAAATTAAAACCCATTTAAACAAAGGTTAAGTGCCTCTACCTTTGGGGCTTACACCTTATGGGTTTGTCACATCAGGGCAATTTGCCTAATCTAGTTGAGAGCTGGTCAGAATTTATTTTTTTATAACACATTTGACTGGGGAAAAGGGCTTTTTGAGCAAAATGAAAAATATTGGTAGAATTTTTTTTTCCTTTTGCTTGAAATCATAATTGCAGGAGCCCCAAAGTGCCTTAATGCTGGGCCAGGACTCCACTGTACTCGGCCCTGCACAAAACCCCTCCCAAAACTTCCAATCCAACGTGCCAATTTTTCAAAGAAAAAAACCCAACAGAGACCGAAAACTGATAATTTTCCAGCTAAAAAGTATTTGGTTTTCAAGTGTAATTTTCAGTAACGTTTCGGTGTTTTGCTGAAAAATGTTCACCAGCAATTCCTAAAGAAACCTATTTCCCACCCCCTCCTCCCCAGAAACATTGCACGAAAACCAATCATCATTTTTCAAGCAGCTCTAAGCTGAACTGGGGGACATGGCTGAGCGATGAAAGGCTGGAAAGGTTCAGGCGGCAGCGGGAGCGGCAGGATGGGTGAGCGATTAGGTTGCGTGCCAGCCTCCGTGTTTGGAGACCTTAGCTCACGTCCCTACTCTGCCATCCACTCCCGGGGTGAATAATTGAGCCCCTCTGTGCAAAATTGAGCCCCCAGCATGCCCTGCTTTGGGGGAGCAAGGCTGCCCATTTTAGTTGGCTGTGGTCCTGGAGGTTTCCTCACAGGACAATCTTTAATTAAAGATGAATCTTGAATTCCTGGAGACTCCCGGAGAATCCTGGAGGGTTGGCATCGCTCTGCGCGGGTGTTGTGAGGACAAAGACATTAAAGATTGGGAGGTGCGCAGCTCCTATGGTAATGGGAGTCAGAGACTTCTCAGATCACTAGATGGCTGCCAGAAATCCAGCACATTAGCCTACAGGGCACTTAGCATCAAAGCCGGCTGGGCGGCTGTGAGTGAGTGTACAGTAACTTGCAACGATACTTCTGGGGGGACCATCAGCTGCCTCCTGGTCCCCCATGACTCCATTTCCTCAGGTGGAGCCCATTCTCGGTACAGGAATTCCTTCTCCCACAGGAATCTCTCCTGGCAGCCTCTCCCCATGGCCCATATCTCACTCAGACTGGCCAGGTCTCTGAACTTCCGCAAGGAGGAATCTCTCTGTAACTCAGCCTGGAACTCCGCGGCTGTGGAAGGGATGCGGGCCGGCTCCCTCTTGCTGGCTGAGTCTGAGGCCGCAAGCCTCTCTGTGCCTGGTCCCTGGACACCCCTTTCCCCCTAGAGCAGGGTCCTCCTGCACGCCCGGGCCGGTACCCTCTCCATGGTCAGTGCACCGTGCCCCTCGCCAGCTCTGGCTACGGGTCACGAGCAGGGTGCCCTTGGGTTTGCTTAGCCAGTTCTCTAGGTCCCTCCCCCTCCTCCCATCAACATCTTCGTGGGTAAATGAGGATGCACTCCTACGTCCTTGGGTTCTCCTTGGCCCCTCATTTCAGATGTGCCCTTGCCACGGGCACCTTGAATGGGGTCCCGCCCACCCCTGTCAGAGTCAGGTAGGTGTTGGGCACCATCCGATCTGGGGCCACAATCTTGGCCTGAGCCAGTGTCATCTCATCCCCTGTATCCCAGTATCCATAGACCTTCTTCCCATCCACCTCCAGGGGAACAAGGCACTCGCTCCCCAGGGACAGCCCCACGCCCACCCTGTAAACTAAGAACCTTGAGTCCTGAGCTTCCAGCCCCACCCCCAGAGGAGCTGGTCTGGAGCACTCCTCCCTCCTGAGCAGGTGGTAAGCGACCAGCCCCTGTTACCTGGGCTGTCTGCCCCTCGTCGGGCTGGGTCCCTACCCAGTTAACCCTGTGGGGGTTCGATCTGCTCAGTCTGTCCTTGAGCTTGGGGCACTGGGCCTGTATGTGGCCTCTCCCACCACAGTTATAGCAGCTCATGTCCCATTGGTCCCCTCGAGTGGGTCAGATGGTCCTGACGCCAGCTGTTCCCCTTTTGAGGGGGTTCTCCATATTCCCCTTTTGGGAGATCCTGTGGTGACTCTCTCATGTATCATGGTGGGTCTGTTCCTTTGAGACTCCTCCCCGCCACCTCTTGACCAGCTCTTCACAAATCCGTCGGCTAGCCGTCCAGTGTGTCGTGGGTTCTCTGGCTTTTGGTCCTCCAACCACAGCCTCAGGTTGGATGGGCACCGCTTATACAGTTGCTCCAGTACCATCATTTTAACCATGTCCTCCTTCGTCTGGGCCCCATCTGCCCATCTGCAGGCATATCCCACCACGCAAATGGCCAGTTCTAGATATGCGCCCTCAGGGGTTTTATCCTGACTCCAGAACCTTTTCCGGTATATCTCGGGAGTCAGCACATACTCGTGTAGCAGAGCCTTTTTGAACAGTTCATAGTCCCCTTTCTCCGCCTCTTCCATTCAGTCATACACCACCACGGCTTTGGGGTCTAGTCAGGGCATGAGACACCAGAGCCTGTCTGCAGGGTCAACCCCGCGCACGTTGCAGCCTGTCTCAAAGGCCGTCAGGAATTCATCTATGTCCCCCGCTTCCTTATGCTGGGCCATGATGCCCTTATCAAAGCTCTTCCTCGCAGTCTTGGCTCCCCCGTCACTCACCGCAGCCAAGGCCTCGCTGCCCCTCAGCCTGGCCAGATCTGTCTCATACTGATGCTGTTTTTCACGGTCCTGTTACTCCTTCTCTAGGACTTCCAACTTTCTGTCGTACCTCCCTGTCACATTCAAGGCACCTCAGCTCCAGGGATGGGGAACCCCGCTGGGAGAATCCCCTGCTGGCTGCCGGGGTCCGGGTGCCCTTGGTGTTCACTGGGTTTCCCCCACCCCCACCCCTAGGCATAGGTGACAGGGGCATCGGGACGTCCTCGGCAACAGTCTGACCCCTCCCAGCCAGGTCAGGCACCGGGGCTGGAGCTCCGTCTGCCGGGCGGCTCCCCTCAGAGGCAGGGCTCAGTACATCCACATGATCCTTCTCCTCCAGCTGCGCTATCAGCTGCTCTTTGGTCAGCCTCGCAATGCGCAGCCCCCACTGCCTGCACAGCTCCACCAGGTCGCTCTTAAGGTGCTTGGCATACATCTTCCTGCTGGCCACTCGCAGGCCTGTGCTCTCCGCTTCCCACGGTTTCCAGGAGGAACCCCCTTGTGTGCCAGCCGTTCTCACCACCACTCTGCCAGGTCGAGATGCAGCTCCTCCGCCCCTGAGACTGCTCACCGCAGTGCCCAAGGGGACCCCGTTACTGCAACAGCCCTTCTCGCTGGTCACACACTTGCAGGGGTTAAGCGTAGCTCCCCCGTCCCCCGAGACTGCTTCTCTCTGCATCTTCAGAACACCTGTTTCCCATCAATCCCCCTTCATTTTACTGCTCCCCAATCACTTACTGCAGGAAGTGCTGTTCACAGGGTGCAGTAGATCCCACAGCTAACACCAGTTGTCACCGAGTGTGTGGGAGTCAGGGCCCTGCACCCCCACTTCCTGGGATTCACAGGGACTCTCAGCCAGCCAGTAGATTAGAACGTTTATTAGGAATCACAGGAACCCAGTCTAAACCAGAGCTCATAGGTAAAAACAGGACCCCTTAGTCAGGCCCTGTCAGGGGGCAGGGAGGTTAAACCCCAAGCTTAGGTTCCCTCCTTTTCCCCAGCCAAGTATCCACTCCAAACCCCTGTAGCCGTCTCTCCCTTCCTTTTTCCAGCTTTCCCGAGCTCAAGGTGTCAGCTCCCCCTCCCCCTTCCCATAGCAGATTACATGAGTCTCAGGTATTTCCCCTTCAGAGAAAACCTCCCATCTCCAGTGAAACTCCAAGATCACACCAACTCTGCTCTCTGCTGCGTCACATCACCCGCCTCTTCAAGTCTGAACTGAGCTGGATCACTCCGACCAGTGATCTGGGGAAGTTCAGGGCTCCCTCTCCGGGACAACGCATCCGCTATCATGTTGGCACTTCCCTTCACATGGACCACATCCATGTCATAATCCTGTAGGAGCAGACTCCACCTCAGGAACTTGGAGAGAAGGAGCCGCAAGCCTCTGTGCCCGGTGCCTAGATATCCCCTCGCCACTGGGGCAGGGTCCTGCACCCCTGGTATGGTACCCTCTCCGCAGTGAGGGCGTAGTGCCCCTCGCCGGCTCTGGCTACAGGTTATGACCAGGATGCCCTTGACCAGTTGTCTAGGTCCCCCAGCATCAACCCCAGTCCCTGCGTGGGGAAGAAGGCTGCCAGAAAGGAAAGGAGGAACACAGCTCAGCTCCCCCAGTGCCTGCGTGGGGGAAAGAACTACCAGAGAGGAAAGGAGGAACATGGCTTGGCGCCGGACACCGCAGTCCCTGCGTGGGGGAAAAGGACTGCCAGAGGGGAAAGGAGGAACACGGCTCGGCACCGGACACCGCAGTCCCTGCGTGCGGGAGAGACTGCCAGAGGGCAAAGGAGGAACACGGCTCGGCACCGGACACCCCAGTCCCTGCGTGCGGGAGAGACTGCCAGAGGGGAAAGGAGGAACACAGCTCAGCGCCGGACACCGCAGTCCCTGCGTGTGGGAGAGACTGCCAGAGGGGAAAGGAGGAACACGGCTCGGCGCTGGACACCCCAGTCCTTGCATGGGGGAGAGGCCACCGAGGATAAAGGGGGAACGCGGCTCGGGGAGCCGGATGCCCCAGTCCCTGCATGGAAGAGAGTCTACAGAGAAGACTGGGGGAACACTGTGGGGAAAGCCAGACCCCCCAGTCCCTGCGTAGAAGAGAGACTAGAGAGAGCCCGGCCCATCCCATTGAGCAGCCTGGAGATTAAAGAACAAACTTGATTTTGATTGGGGAAGCTAATTGCACCGGTAGCAGGGGAAGGGGGATATGAGGTGAAGAAGGGAAATGGGTTCTTTAGCCTTTGGGACACTACTTCCATTTAAGTCCCAGGGACTTGCTGGCTGAGGGAACTGGTTCCAATTTGGCCCCAAGGGGAGGGAGATAAGCCTGGCTTTGTTATTGGGGTTGGGGAATGGAATGAGGCTAGAACATCTATATGTTACACCAAAAGCAAAATGTAAGTCAGAATCTATATCCATACCTGTTATCTCTGTTATGTCAGGTGAGGATTTGTTCTCCAAGCTGAGCCTGAAGAGAAAAAAATCATACTCTAAAGAATCAATAGTGTAGGTCAGTTTGGGCTAAATTTTTATTTTTTCTGTTTGCTAGGAGATAAAATGAAAGTTATCTGATTAAGTACAGTGGATGGTGCATGTCCCGTAGTCCTGGCAAATTTCCTGGAAATAATCCATAAATTGAGCTTTTAGTTATTTAGTATTTTCTTTTTATGAAAAAATATGATGTTACCTGTGTCCAGGAGCTGATCTAATATTGATCTCTGCAAATGGGAGGAGTGTTGGCATTTACTGCTAAAACCTGGTACAACTGAAAGACCTCTCTCTCTTGGGGCATGTCTACATTACCTGCTGGATCCACAAGCAGCCATCAATCCAGCAGGGGTCCATTTATCTCGTCTACACTAGATGTGATAAAATCAACCACTGAGCGCTCTCCCGTCGACTCTGGTACTTCACCAGGGTGAGAGGCAAAGGCAGAGTCAATGGGTGAGCGTCATCTGGCAACTTACCCCAGTGAAGACACCGCAGTGAGTGGATCTTATTCATGTAGCTGAAGTTGCTTAACTTAGATCTATCCCGTGCAGCGTAGCCCAGGCCTCAGGTATTTATATGGCCCCATTACCACAGCCACAATGTCTAATGTGTTTATCCTTAGAGCACCCTGCTGAAGTACAGTTGTGCAATTTTCCCTGCTTTGGGGGAGGGGAACAGAAGCACAAAGAGATTGAGTGATTTGCCCAAGGCCACACAGGAGGTATGTGGCGGAGCCAGGACTGCATCACACTCATTAACGCAGTCCGTTCCTTAGCTCTCAGCCAGTACAGTTCAAAATCCTGAACTGTTGAGAATCTCTTTCCTATACCAGTAATGAACTGCACTGATGCACTTCAATAACAACCCACAGTCAGGAGCAGGTTAAGGTTTTCTGGGGCCCTGGGCCAGAGCAAATGAGGGCCCCTCCTCACTGCTTTGGCCTGCAGGCCTGCCCATGGCCCCATCCCATTCTGCCCCTTCTCTACTGTGGCTCTGCCCCGTTCCACCTCCCACTGCAGTCACACACAGCCTGCACACGCACGCTAACGGCCCCAGGACCACAGATTGGAGTGAGAGCTTCCCCAACCCTGAGGCCATGGCAGGGAGCTAGAATTCCTCCAGTCCCAGGGCCACAGTCAGGGTTTAGGTGCTGGGGCTTCCCCACCCTTCTGGCACCCCGCCCCCAGCAGCTATGGTAAGAGGGAATGGGCGGGTTCCAGGGTGGTGGTGGGGGCTTTGGAGGGGGCAGTCAGGGAGTAGGGTGGGTTGGTTGGAGGTGGGAAGGTGGATAGGGATTGTGGCAGTCAGGGGACAGGGAGCAGGGGAATTAGGTGGGGAGTCGGGTCCTGGGAGGTGGTTAGGGGTCAGTGGAAGGGGTAGTTAGGGGACAAGGTGGGGGAGTTGGATGGGTCAGGGATTCTCAGGGGGCAGTCAGGGGGCTGGATTGGGGGCAGGGCCTTCCCTATTCAGCCCTCGATATAATTTTGCAAACCCGATGTGGCCCTCGGGCCGAAATGTTTGCCCACCCCTGCTCTAGGTGGTGGGATAAGGGCTGAGATTGGCCAATGCCATGTCTTCTGGCACATGATGGCCGCCCCCACCCACCCCCACTTGTAAGGTGTTAGCTGGAAGGTGAGAACAAAGGGATCAGGTGACCTCCTGGCCCAGGAAAGAGACAAAGGAAAAGAAAGAGGAGGGACTGGAGAGTGAGTTTCAGTCAGAAGCTGGCTAGGGACATGGAGTGAAGTGCAGACGTGGCTGTCGGGATCACTGCCCCCAAAATAGATCTGGCTGAGGGGTCTGGTTCTTTGTACCTACAAGCTGATTTAAATCGTGTTCCTGCCATCTAATAAACCTCTGTTTTACTGACTAGATGACAGTCATCTCTGACTGTGGAGTTGGGATGCAAGACCCACAGGCTTCCCCAGGACCCTACCTGGGCGGGCTCGCTGCGGGAAGCGCACAGAAGGGCAGAATATGCCAAATGCTCCGAGATCAGCCCCAGGAAGGTGGAAGGTGTGAAGCTCCTCTCCCTGAAAACAGTCTGTTCACAGAGAGGAAGCTTCCTCCTAAAAGTCCTGACTGGCTTCATAGAGAGCAATTCCAGAGCATCTCCCCAGGGACTCCATGACAGGGGGCACCCATTTTTCCAGAGTTCCCCAGTTGGCAGGTCCCCTGGACACAGACCCCTTTGGCCCAATGGCTAATCTGCCACTCCCAACAGCCCCCCCAAGACTCCTGGCCCGTGTTTCCTCCAGCCAAAAAAATTGAAGTAAAGATGTTACTCTCCTACTTTAGAGAAAAAGGTGATTAGGTCACTTTAACGACAATCTTCTCCTAATCTAGATTTATGGGAGCTGGGGAGAGGAATGGTTATGGTTAAGACTACGATTTAGTCACAGGTATTTTTAGTAAAAGTCACAGATCCTGGGCAATAAACAAAAATTCATAGCCATTTCCTGTGCATGAATTATACTATAAATACCCCTGCCTAAATCTACTATAAATATCCCAAACTAAATCTTGGGAGGGAGGTTGCTGCTGGGTGGTGGGGCCGGGGCCAGTGGCCATGGACCCCAAACACCAGCTGCTTTGGCCACCCACAGGACGACTGCTCAGGCAGTCCCCAGGGCCAGCCGTGTACGGTCACCCAAGAAGCAACCAGTGTGGCTGGCTGTAGAGCTGCTCCAGCAGTGGGTGGTGCGGCTGACTCCCGGGCCACCTGAGCAGCTAGCCCCGAAGCCAGCTGCTTGGGCAGCCCTGGAGTCCAACTGATCACTGCAGAAGTCACCGAGGTCGTGGAAAGTCACAGATTCTGTGACTATCATGACAACCATGACTGAGAGGAAGCCCTAGCTATGGTCAAATCTAAGCAGCAAAGGTATTAAGCTACAGTAAATGCAAGGTCATGTTTACACAAGGGTACCTTACACACAGAAAAGTGAGCTGTCAAAGAACAGAGGATTTATTTAATACGGAAAAATCATGTTATGAGACTAGGCCAAAAGGAGGTTTCAATAAAACCTTAATTTTCTTATTCACTTGTCATCTGCAGACAGAAATAGGTGTATAAATGATAATAGATCTTTGTGACATTATGAGTGTAATATAGTATCTCATTGAAAAGTGACAGGGCCAGAAAGAGTTAATTAACTCACAGAATAACCTGACCCATGGCCAAACTTCAGAGATTTATTAGGAAGATATGTAAATTACTAGAGCTTTGAATTGCAGCTGGCATTGTTAGAGATAGAAGGGTAGATGTTTGTGTACATCACATGTCCTGAACAAACAAGTCATCTATTACTATGGCTTTGATTCAAAGATCAAAAAAAGGAATATTAGTGTTTAGAAAGATACTTGAGTAAAATAGAACAATGGAACCTCACAGTACCACAACGATCAGGGTCCAAAAATATTGACTGTCGTAAACACGGGGTCACGTGACATCTAAGTACAGCCTGCTGCCACCATCGGGAGCCATGGGCGCCCCACGTTATAAGCGGATTTGTGCTATCATGGGGCACAGTATTGCAGGGTTCCACTGTATTGTTGTCTACAGGTCTCTCTGAAGGTTGTGGTAACCTCTATCTGAACTATTCTATGGATAAGCTATTGTGTGCTAATTGTCATGTTTAGGAGAAGAAATGTCAAGCCTATGGTTCTCTCAGGCCAAAAGGCTGCTGGAAATGTATAAAACCCCTGGGACATGATCCTTCTTCATCTCAGATCTACTCTGGGTTTCAAGAAGGGGAAACGCTGGGCCCTAAGGATTGAGATCCACAGTCATTGCTTGGAGTCATCCTGAATATCAACATTGGACTGTAATCTCTGGACTATTTCTAAAAGGACTTTGGCAACTACCAGCTCATCTCTGCTGTGCATCTAAACCTCAAGAATTGAATCTAAGCTACGTGTATATTGGTCTTTTAACCAACACTCTTCTCTTTAAATAAATTTCAGCTTAGTTAACAAGACTTGACTATACGTGTGTATTTTGGGTAAGATACAAGTTATTATTTGACATGGGTGTGGAGGCTTGGTCCCTTGGGATTGGAGAAACTCTTTTACTGGGGCATTGGTTTTCATAACCATTTGTCCCCACAACGAGTGGCTGGGGATGGTGATACTGGAAACCAGTGTGTCTAAGGGAATTGCTTGTGTGACTTTTGTGGGTAGCCAGTGGAGTGAAACCAAAGACTTTTCTGTTTGGCTGGTTTGGTTTGCCTTAGAGGTGGAGAAACACCATCTCAGGGCTGTAGCTGCCCTGTTTAGAGCAATTTGTCCTGACTCGGCACTCTCAGTTGGGTCCCACCAGGAACAGCACCGTCACATGGAGGCTGCCAAGGAGAGCTATGGAGGCAGAGAGAGCCAGAAAGGAGCCTGCTGTCAAGAGAGAGATGGAGGCCCAGAACCATGAACTGGCTGTTATGGAGTTCAGCAGACAAAACCTTCCTGCTGCTGGCTCCACTTCCCCAAAAATCCACAAATGGGAGCAACTATACCCCCAGTATGATGAAACCAGTGATATTGCTGAATATTTCCTCACCCTTGAGAGGACTGTGGACTCTCCATGCAATCCCTGAAGATGAAAAGATGACCACTTTGGTAGCAAAACTGACTGGCAGAGCTCTGGACCTATTCAATAAGATGCCCATTGAGGATGCTTCAAACTATGGTGAATTTAAGGAGCTGGTGTTGAAACAGTTTCAGGTTTAACCCTGTATGTTTCAGATGTAATTCAGGAGTCTTAAAGAGGATCTGGATTCAGTAATGTGGTTTATGCAAATGAAATGAGATCTGGTAGATGAATGGGTGAAGGCAAAAGGCATTACTAGCTTGGAAGAAGTGTGATCTGGTTATTTAGGAACAATTTCTGAATATGTGCAGTGATGATGTGAAACAGTATTTGTGGGACAAAGAGGTAAATGCAGTGGGTGACTTAACTGGGTATGCAGACTTATGAGCAAGCACAAGCTGCAATTAAACAGACCACTGGCAGAGGAGTACAGGGTTCAGGAAAAGTAGAATCACTGTTTTACCCCTGGGAAAAGTAGGCTGGGTGTTCACCTCCCCATTCCTGGCACTTCCTGTGAAAGCAGAGGAACCTAAGAGGTGCTATCATTGTAAGTCCACTGAGCACCTCAGGAATAAGTGTCTCTTGCTGAGTGAAAACAGGCAGACCATGGCACATGAAGCTGCTGCCTCTTTCCAAACAGGATTTGTGAAGGTTGCTTCTAAACAAGCAAACAATCACCATATGCATGCTATTCAGTTGAATGGGAAATTAATAATTAGATTGAGAGAGACAGGTGCTTAGATTTCTGTGGTCAGGAGGGACCTGATCCAAGAGAAGGATTTGTTTTTACTAGGAAGGGTGGCAGAGTTGTAGCTGGTAGGGGCCTACAAAGTCCTTGCACCTTTACCTAAAGTTCACATGCAAACTAAAGGTCTGCAGGCTGAGCTGACTGTTGCCACAATGTTGCACCCTTTCTACTGGTGAATGATTTCTTTAATGTAGCAAAATCTGTCCTAGAGTTGGTTAGCAGTGAAGGTGTCGTGTGCTAACAGCCCCGGAGGGCAGGGTGTAGTCACAAACGGCTGGGGGAAATAGGAGAGGGTCTGTTAGATCCCTTTGTAGCAGGGAAAAATGCTGTGGTGGGGGCAGGGGAGGTTGTAGCCAGTTCTTGTAGCCCCGGGGCTCAAGGTGAGTCCCAGAGGAAGGGGCTGGATGCAGCCAGCTCCTCTCCTGTAATCATCTCCCCGGGGCAAGGGGATGTACCACCATGGAGCAGGGGGAGGGGCAACCCTAGGTGCTGACTGCCTGGAAGTTGCAGGTCAGCAGGAGGTAGGGCCTGCCCTGGAGTGCACAGAGCCATGTCCCCCAAAGGTGGGAGTTGGAGTCCTGATGACCACTGCAGTGGGAACAAACCCCAAAGACTGCGGTTGGAAGCAAGCCCAACCTAAGTGAAAAGGGGAAAATTTTACTGGCTAGTGAAAAGTCTGTTTTAGCTGTCAGCTATGAGCCAACAGCTGAACCAGAGTCGTTCTCTCAGGAGTATCGGACCCAGAGGGAAGCCCCGAAAGGGAAGGCCAGAGGAAAGGGGAAGGTGGGGGGCCAGAGAGTCTGCTCACCTTTTGTAGGGAGGCTCTTTCCCAGGAGGAGGATGTAAAATCTGCATTTAAAATGCCAGACCCTGTTGCAAAAACTGCTTATTTCCTTTGGAGTTCAGTCCAATACACCTCAAAGGACAGGCATAACTCAGTAGACTTCTGGAAAAACAAGATTTATTGCAAGCAATAAGGAGTCAGAAGGGGTTATCACCCAAACAACTGGCTCACCTCAATACATGTGTGAAGATATTTTATACCCGTGTTGATAAGGGAGGGGGACTGTCAATCCACTTACACAGGTGGGAACTCTTAATGGCTATTACATCCATTGTTGGTCTTAATCTATTTCATTTACATGTCTGGTAAACAGGAGGTTCAAAACACTTAGGGGTACTCAGACACTATGATGCCTGCACATCTGTGACAGGGTGAATGCAAGTTTAAAATGCATGTTAAACTAGGGGTCAATAGTACATATACAGGGAGTGAGATTATAAGTCTAAGGTTATTTTAAAATCATACTACAACATTGTAAGTTACATTTTCCTAACAATCATTTTCTTAACAGACCCCTCTCCTGTGGATCAGGTCAGAAGGGAAAGCTGGGGGTCAGATCTCCCAGAGGGCAGAGTCCATCCAACTGACCTGTTGGGAACAGAAAGGGAGTGTCCAAAGAAGTCATAGGATCCAAAGTACCCCACTGGGGGATAATGATCTTACTACACTGATAAGAGAAAGCTCTCTTCAAGGGAGGGGGAATTAAACCTCTGCATGGGCAAAGCTTCACAAAAGGGTGGGGTCAAGCCCAAAAGAAATTGCAGAGGGAGGGGCCAAAGGCAGGCATGGTTGCAGTACACCCTCTCCTTGCCAAAGCCCCAAACACATGCCTGCATCAAAATGCCCACTAGGGGTCAGAAAAATGGGACATAGACACTAAAGCTAAATTGTGTGAACAAAGCCTGTCCACTGTAGATTTGCTGTTAATCCATCTATGGGTTAGAACAAAGAAGTTAATACTGGTGGGAAACCCTCTGAAGATGAGGGACATACTTGATTTGTGGAGAAAGCTATTTAGGTTTACTACATGTCCATTTTTTCCTGGACATGTCCAGCATTTTGGGGGTTAAATCACAGTCTGGGAGGACTTTTTAAATAGCAGCAAATGTCTGGGATTTTCTCCCTCCCCACTCACAGTCAAGGGGGCATGGCTGACAGAGCATAGAGCCCCTCATCCCCAGAGCCTTCAGCAGCCAGACCCAGGGCACCACTGGGCCTTAGTGTCCACCCTTCTGACTTTATCCCTGTTCTGACCCTTCCAGCAGGCTCTCCCAGCCAGCCTCTGCAGCCTGGTGAGTCTGGGGATCTAGTAGTTAAAAGTGGAAACGCCTCCAGCTTGCCAGACCTATTAAAGAGCCATTCAAGGGGTAATGAAACCCTTTACCAGGCATTTGCCAACCCCAAGGTATATACTGTCAATTTCTGACTTTACTTACAAAAGCAGTTGGCCATTACTGTCATATTTACTCAGAACGTGTCAGTCTACAGGACCTTACTTTAAAATTTACTTTAAGATCATTAAAAAACAAAAACCATCGCTAAAAAAATCCTTGCATAGATTTTTATATGCACAATCTTTAGCTTTGAAGGCTTGAACCTTCAAACATTTTTAAAATAAATCTTTCAAAAGACAACTCAATTAAAGTGTGTATTTTAGATACTATGGAAGAAAGGACAGGAAGACTTCAGTTAAAAGAGCTAGCTTCCAGATAGCAGGACAAAGTTTCCCTTCCTTTACTTCTATCTGATTAACTAATTTTAAGAGAACCTCCAGCAAAATCAGTATCTTATAAGATTAAAATCCTTTGTAGTGCCTAAAAAATCTTTGGAAACATTTTGTAAAGTTGATGACATTTCATAAACATGTCTATTGTCATGGAGATCACAAAATAAATTAGTGTTCCCTTTTTCTAAAAGCAATGAACATTTTTTATGAACACACTAAACCACTGATTCATTTAAAATAATGTCTGTTTCGGGGTGGGGGGTGTTTGGGGTTCTCAGGGAAGCAGTCGGGGAACAGGAAATGGGAGGGAACAGAGAGGGGGCAAGGCCACACTGTGGGGAGGCAAGCCCCTACCCACCCCTGCTCATTCCCCTCTCCTCCCCACATGGAGTGTCTTTTTTTAAGATGTTGAAGTATGGTAACCCTAACTATTGTACATGCTAGAGGATGCTGACAAAACAGTCCCACAAGCATCTTACCTTTCAGCCTATATCTGCAGACAGACTGAAAGCTTGGCACAGCAGCACAAGCATAATAGGCCCATGCTGCTGTGTAGAAGGGGAAACTGAGGCACACCTCATGGCATTGGCAAATAAATGCCAAAACACCCACACTTCAGATATTGCCATCTGCATTCTGTTGGCAATGGCACACCAACTTGTTTTCAGGACAGGGACCAGGAACCCCACAACTTGCTCCAACTCTTATGAAAGACATCCTATGGTTTAAAGGTACTGAAAGGGAGTGAGACCAAAGAAACAGGGATTTTACATATACTGCCTCTGCCATGGAGGGCGTCCAAGTCTCTGGCAGTAAGTTCAGGAGGAAGGTGAAATGATGTACCCCCTATGGCTTTATGGGGGGTGCCTATAAATGTATGTATGATAGAATATCATCTTGCTACATATGCCATGTAACACATCTATGTAAAGGTTATGATCCACTGGTTATGTTTATCCATGTGTCATTTTTGTACTCAAGTTATAGATACTGGCTATGTACTTGGTTAGTTTTACATAGCCTTTGGGAAGCAACTGGGTATATTTCTGAGAAGAAACTATTCCCTATAAATGGTCAATCAAGAAACAATCAAGCTAATAAACTTTGGAGACACCAATCTACATCCAAGCTTCCCCAGGAATGTGGCTTGGCTGGCAAGGAAACTCAGTCTGGCACAGGAATGGGGCTTACCCATGTGGCTCTGAAACACCATTTTGCAACTGGATTCGGCATATGAAGGAAAAGGGAGGGTCTCCACTCACAAAGGAAAATCCATTTAAACCCTGGAGACCCCTCCATTTTGTCTTCAGCTGACTTGAGAGGGATTGCTGGACCCAGGCTAAAGGAAGGTTAGCCTGTAAGAGAAACCTCACTCTCAGATGTTTTCAAAATACACAAATCTATATTTCATTCAGAAGTGTTTTATTTTATTGGGTAATTCACTTTGTTCTGTCTGTTACTACTTAGAATTACTTAAATCCTACTTTCTGTAGTAAATAAAATTTCTTGCTTATTAACTCACCTGAAGTACGTGTTAGCACTGGCAGGATCGGGGGAGGCAAAGAACTGTGCTTACCTCTGGGTGTTATAGAAGGCAAACCATCTATGAGTTTGCCCTGTATAAATTTTATACAGGGTAAAACAGTTTTATTCAGGGTTTGGACCCCACTGGGAGTTGAACAACTGTAGGGTTACCATATTTCATCAAAATAAGAGGATGGGGAGCCCTGCCCTAGCCCCGCCCCTCTTACTTCCTGACCCCTCAGAACTCCCAATCCCCCCTGCTCCTTGTCTGCCTGCCCTCTCCTGAGATCCCCTTCACCCTAACTGCCCCACTATGAACCTTCCTGTCCCTTGACTGCCCCGACCCTTATCCACACACCAGCCCCCAAACACACCCCCAGGACTCTCCACACCTTTCCAACCACTTCCCACCCCCTAACAGCCTCCCCCAGAACTCCTAACCCATGCAACCTCTCCCCCACTCCTTGTCCCCTGACTGCTCTGATCCCTCTCCACACCCACACCCCTTGATTGCTGCCCCCCACCAGAACTCCCAACTCATCCCACCCAAATCTCTGCTCCCTGGGCAAGAAACTCTGATCACATTTTGATTATCAAGGGGCTATGTTTCCTATTTGGTCAGCCAGCTCATCCTGTAGCCTTGACTCTGCCACAAGGATCTCATCAGGAAGGTGCCGAGTGCCCTCAATCTGATGACATTTAATGGCACTCAAGGGCATTCACCACCTCAGAGGAGAAGCTGGGCACCTGGCAACATTGGCCCACAAATTCAGAAGTTTCCCAACAAAATTCAGTGGAGTTTTACAGCTCAAAAGTCTTAAAGGTTGAGTGGTTTCAAGTGTTAGTGGGTAGGGTAGGATAGGAGTTATCTGGAAGGATGATCTAGTCCAGTGGCTAGGATGTTAGCCTGGGACTAGGGAGATGAGATTCAATTCCCTGCTTTGACACAGACTCCCTGTATGACCCCTGCCTAGTCACTTAGACTTTCTGTGATCAAAGCCAACTCTGATGGGATATTGGAGTGTTACTAGCTACATCCCTGACCCAGGCACTCTGACCTTTGTGCCAGCTGCTTAGGTCTGCCCCTCATCTGCATTATGCCCACAATCTCTCCAATCTCCCTTGGAAACACAGTTCTGAACAGCCCCCACTGCAGGGCTGCAATTATCTGCCTCAAATGGAGCCCAGATGCTTCCCACCAGGGCAGAGGGTTTAGATTTGGGGCAGGAGGAATTATCTTGCTGCTATCACTCCACTTGGGTGAGCTGAGCCTTCTGAAAGGACAAACTCTCTCCCTGGTGCAGCACTGCTGCCTTCTTTGCCTGTAAAGCCTTGATGTGAAACAGCAACCTGGTGACAGAGAGCCTGCTACTGACCTGCATGTTCACACTTCCTTTTACTCTAAATATCAAAGGAAGCTCAAGCTGTTTGAATCTAGCAGGATTCAGAGACTGGGATGTCCCATGATTTAAGGAATTAGCCATTTAAAGAGCTCAGCCTCTGAAGCGTTGTTGGTGGCGTTACCAGCTGAATTACTGGCCCAGGCTGATGGAAGCCAGCAGCCCTAACTTCCACCCCAGCCATGGCAGGCCAGGACCAGGACTTCTCTACTCTCTGACCCCCCTCCCCCAAGCCTGCTGCCACCCCCACCTACTCCTCTGTCTCTTCCCCCCCCACCCCCAGCTTAAAAGCAAGCTTCTGCTCCTACCACCCTCCTGGCTTATTTCTCCAAGGGCTTCCACAGCTGGCTGCAGCCAGAGTGTGCTGAGCATTCTCCCCACACATCCTCCCTCGCAGGAGGCAGCCCAGCAGGCGCAGGGCTCTGTACTGGCTGCTGCTTCAAATCCCAGAGCTTTGCAGATTCCCCCTGGACACTATTTTAAATTTTAAAAAAATCCAGACAGGTCCCTGACTATGCAGACAGATGATAAGCCTAAGCAACTGAGTACTCAACACAGGGCCATTTCTTAACCTGTTTCCAGGCAAGCCCACAAGGTTTGCAACAGGCTAATGAGTCTGACTCAAACCAGGCAGGATTTCTGGAGTCCCAAGTCTCTGCCCCAGGACTAGGTCCAATACCAGCTTGGACACTACAAGCTTCCCATTCGTTTCTGTGAGACCGATATTGGAAAAGTGCATCCAATTCTGGTGTCCCCATTTTAAAATGGACATTTAAAAGTGGAGATGGTGCAGAGAAGTCCCCTTGGTCTTGTATTGTGAATGTGGGTAAGCAGGATCACGTGACTTGTATCCTGTAGACCAGTTAAGGGAGATAATTAGTGACAATCCTTTGAGTGATATAGATGCCATTTGTACCAGGACTTGGAGTGAGACCCACTAACCCATTTCAAAGATAATTTATGTTCTTGTTTAGTTCTTTGGATACATGCAATGGTCCATCTCCTACCACAGGGGATCTCAGCTTACAAAAGCTAGTGTGTGTCCACTCCACATTGAGGGAGTGGCAAAATACTTAATAAACTTGCACTGCGCAAGGGAGGCATCATCAGTGAGAGTCGGTGCAGTTCTTGGGTGCAGGGCTGGAGCTGGGGGGAACTGGCTGGCACCTTCTATTGCTGGTTCATCAATGACTGAGAGATGATTCGTGTAACACAGCTGGGCGTGTCCCTGCCTGCAGGTGTTTATGTAAGTGCAGGGCTTGTCAGGCTTGTAGCTTGACATCAGCATTACAGTGTGAGAGGTAGTCCAGGTTGGTGGATTTGGAGGGGTCAGCAGTCCCACAGTCCAGGTTGCACCCTGGGAACCCTGTCACACTAATGTAAATCTCCCTGGTTGCAAATTAAACCAATTACGTCTTGTTCTACCCACACTGGATTTGAAGAACAACTAATCACCACTCTGTGTAGAACAGCCTCAGACTTATTTGAAGACTTATCAGACCCTCCCTTAGTCTTCTCTTCTCCAGACTAAACACCTCCATTTATTTCAACCTTTCCTCACAGCTCATCCGTTCTAAACCTCTGATCATTTCCGTTGCTCTCCTCTGAACTCTCTCCAGTTTTTCCATATCTTTCTGAAAGTGCGGTGCCCAGAACTGGACACAGGATTCCAGCTGAGGCCTTACAGTGACAAGGGTGGAACAACGTCCTCCTCTGTCTTACATACAACACTCCTGTTAATACCTCTGTGGTGGGGGATTCACTCCACATCATCCCCCAAAGAGAGAAGGAAGCTGAGAAAGAGGAGATTAGGGAGATAGGCTACACATGAGTAATTTAGGCCAGAGAAGCAACCCCTGATTGAACCATGAAGCTCAGCTGAGCACATGGGGACTGAGCTAGTATAAAGCCAGGAAACTGGCAACAGAAATTGGCTGCAGTGAGGAAGTCTGCAGCACTCCTCTGTGCACTAGAAAGGGAAGGAGGGAATCCAGGGAGAGAACAGTATGCTGGGAGCCTGGCCCTGGGAGAAGGGAGTACTTAGAATCACAGGGTTAGAAGGGACTGCCAGGGTCATCTAGCCTAATCTCTGTAAGAAGGGTGAAGAAGAAAGTCTATAGGAGGTGAGTAGGAAGCAGCCCAGAGAGCAAGCAGATCTTTCCTGCATGTGGTAGGATCCCTGGGCTGGACCCTGGAGCAGTGGGTGGGCTCAAGTTCCCCTACCAGCCACTGATGGAGTGGCATTGCCCAGACAGTAGGACCAGGGAGATTCTATACCCCAGAAGGGGAAACGATTTACTGATCAGGCTGGAGGACTGAGTCACAAAGAGGAAGCTGCAGCTCATGAAGGAAGACATGAGGTTGCAGAGTGAGAGAGAGACAATGAGGGGAGGAGAAACTGTAAGGCAGGCCTGCACAACTCAGAAAGCAGCAAGGGCCAGACTACTGCAAAAAAACCACCTGTGGGCTGAAAAGCCCTGCCCCCATCTGCTTTCTCCCACCCCACCGCTTGGCTTGCCCCACTCCTACTCATCCCCTGTGGGCCGCACAGTGAGCCCGTGTGGACTGCATGTGGCCCCTGGGCCACATGTTGTGCAGGCTTGCTGTAAGGGGAGGTGTTGGCCCTGGTAGAGAGCTAATCCTCAGAACAGCCAGGAGGAGGCACCACCTGCGGTAAATAGAGCAACCTGTGACAGCATCCCACAATGACATTTGCCTTTTTCACAAGAGCACCACACAGCTGACTCATTCAATGTGTGATCCACTTGAACCCTCAGAACTTTTTCCACGGTACTGCTGCCTAGCCAGTTATTCTCCATTTCATAGCTGTACATTTGATTTTTCCTTCTACAGTGCAGCACTTTGTCTTTATTGAATGCCCCCCTAAATTGATTTTAATCCTTCCTCCCTCCGCCCTTTGTCTCTTGTGTCTGTTTAGACTGTAAACTCGCTGGGGCAGGGACTGTCTCTTGCTACGTGTCTGTGCAGAATGTTGGGACCTGATTTTGCCTTGAGCCTGTAGTGCTGCCATAGTACTACTGATAATAGCACATTATGAACTCCTTAGAGCAGGCAATGTCTCTTCCATATCTGTTGCCACCCCAAGCACACTGATTGAGCTCACTACATAATAAGAAACAATTAATAAACATCTCATTGAATACTCATCAGGTGGCACTGACTTTCCAACCCCACCAACATAGGTGGAGTTTGGAGTCTATGATCTAGAAATGAAAAACACATTCTCCATCCCCAGTCTCTTGAGGTCTCCATTCCACCAGCTACACTATAAATAACAATCCTGTCTGTAGGTAAATCACTCTTTTCTCAGGCCGCTCTACTCTGGAGGCTAGTCAAAATGACAACAGCTCCAAGATTAGATTGAACAGAGGGAGATTGGGAACAAACCCCATTCTCTGCACTGCTGGGCCATGGGGAGCCAGGTCTCGTGTCCAAAATCCCTTCCCTGCACTGGGGAGTGAAAGGGAGAGTGAAAAGGAGCCACGTACCTGCTCAATGTGCCTTGGATGTCCTAGAAGGAAAAAGATATGAGGGTGACACATGCATCAGGGTGACACAGGGCCTGGGGACGGCGTGACCAGCCCTGCTTTGCCCCCACCTTCAGGGGGATGCAGTGCCTAGGCGGTGTGGGCACCAGCAGCAGTGCCACCGGCTCCATGCCGCTCCTTCCCCTGGCGTCGCTCAGGAGAGGAGGGGGCAGGGCTTGGGGGAAGGGGCAGGGTGGGGGCGGGTCAGAGCAGGGGCAGGAAGAGGTGGGGCAGGGGCAGGACCTAGGGTGGAGGGGGCAGGGGTTTGGGGGAAGGAGCAGAATGGGAGTGGGGTGGAGGTGGGGCAGGGGCAGGACCTGGGGTGAAGGGGGTTGTCCCAAGCCCCGCACCCCACTACGCCAACATAATACCTCCACTTTCCACAAAAGGCATAGCACTTATGTCAATGTAATTAGGGAGATGCAGTGTCTATGTAGACACTGCCTTATTTACACTGTTTGTTTTCTGCCACCCCCGAGTGGGTCCGACAGCTGGAGCCCCCCCTGCCCTGACACTGACAGCCCAATCTGTCAGCGCTGGGGCAGGGGGAGGGCTAGCTGTCAGCCCGTGCCCAGCTGACAGCTCAGGTAAGTGGGGAGGTTGTACATCAACTTCAGATGACTTCATTGTGTAGTGTAGACAAGCCCTAGGTGTATGTCTACACAGCAAGTGAAGGTGCAGTTTTTGCTCAGGCAGGCATACCTGTGTAACCCTTTGGCCAGTGGGAGTTGGAAGCAACAAGGGCCAGGTTCATTTTCTAGGGATTCCTTTTCAACAATAAACCCCTTGGGTACCTCTAAGAGGCAATACTTGCCCTCCCACAAGCACAGAGACTTGTCACTGATGACAATGAGGATAATGAGCACGAGAGAGGCAGAAGGGGGTGTGGGGCTGTTACCCAGAATGCCAGCCCTGTTCCAGAACATCACTGGTTCTGCTAAAGAGATAAACCCTTAATGGGGAGTTCATTTTACTCAGGGCTGCTGTCTTACGAGGCACACAGAAGAGAGAAAATAACCAGGGGAGGAGCAGAGGAATATTAGGAGAGCCATGCTCTACTAGAAGGTAGACGTGAACGGCAGGATTGGCTGTACTAGATAGTATAGCCTAGTGGATAGAGCACCAGCTAGGACTCTTGCCCCCCCACCCCTTGTTCGGGCACACCTGAGTGTAGACCAGGCCTCCAGGACCAATCTGTGTGCATGTGATCCTGTTTTGGTGCGAGATCAAATGCACCTTGTTACCCATCCCTACTGATCAGATCAGATTATGTCCCGCGGCTAATCCCCAGGCACTGATGTCCATCACAACTCCAGGCACATCGGTGGAGTTTCTCTGGATGGCTTCCTGGGGCCACTGAGAGCAGAATGTTCCTGTGCTTGGATTCAGCCCAGCACTTTTTAGGGGCCTTTGCTGATGCCACAAAACCAAGTGACATCGGCTTTCCTGGGCTTAAAAAGGGCCTCTTGAAAGGCTAAGGAATGTTATCACTGCACCAGCTCAGGGAGGGGAAGGGCTGTTTTCTTGTCCTGATGCATCACCAAGATGCGGAGAGCTTTACAGCAACCGAATGCTGCCGATTCTGCTTTCACGTCCCATCATTTACAAGCCAGCACACACGCACAAAGGTGTTTTCCCCCACATCTCCCACCACCTTCCTAGAAAGAACTGGGGTGTGTGTGTGGGGGGGTGAAGTGGTGAATCAGCATAACCTGGAGTTAGAGAGCTGGTTTCACTGCGAGAGATTGAAGTGCTGGGCGGTTGAGAGCGACAGAAGCGAATCCAGCTGCCGCATTCTTCCGTTCCGTGTCCCATCCTTCCCGGCCAGCAGGCACCCGGCCTCTTGAATATAATTTCTATTGAAAGCAAATGGTGTCTCTGTCTGATTAGTTCTGGCTCAAGGCTGTATCAACACGCTTGCTGTTGGTCCTGTGTTTGCAGCCTGGAATATTTTAGGGCACTTGAGTCTGACAGAGTCATGTTGGGCTCTTCATGAGAGTTTGGTACATTAAAGCCGTTTTCTCATGGATTCGCCCGAGTATTATTCTCCTGGCTGCAGAGGGGCCATGAAAGCTGCCACACCTGCCCCAAATGCTATAGGGCTAAATCTTACAGCCCTGGCACAGGTGGGGCCCCACGGGGCCCAATTCTGATTTCAGTGCTTGATCCTGCCGCTCCCCGCCTCCCCCAAGCCAATGGCAAAACCGCAGTGGGAGAAGAATCAGGTGGTTACATTAGTGTAAAATCAGGAGAAACTCCTTCCAAGTCCATGTAATCACACTGATTCAAGATAGTACGAGACAGTCAGAATCGGGCTCATTGTTACGTTCTGTAATTAAGAGCCAGATCTTCAGCCAGTGTAAATCAGAATTGACTAAAGTGATTTACAACAGTGGAAGTTTAAACCAGATGACTTGCGTGTGGTGTGGGAGGCGGGGTGGGGGGGAAGGGAATCAGCTCAAATCCAAGAAGAGTGGATCCCACAGGTTTATCCCCTGCACAAGTGCCCTCCCCAGCTGGTATGAAGGCTTTCAACTGGCCCTGCTCCAAGCCCCTAGTCTAAGGCTTAGATTTGGAGCTTGGCCATAGTATGCCCCCTACTCCCTTCAGGGGATGCTCTAGCTTACACTGAGGGGCAGGCCCCTTTATGTGCGATCCAACCAAGATCAGGGCCCCACTGTGCTAGGTGCTGAGAGACAGACCCTGCCCTGCAGAACTTACAATCCAGCTAGACAAGCTGAAGGGTGAAAGGATTACTACACCATTTACAGAAGGGGAACTGAGGCACAGAGAGATGAAGTCACCTGCCAAAGGTCACACCAGGAACGGAAGCCAGATCTCCTGAGTCCCAGTCCTGGGCCTAATCACAAAACCAGCCTCTTTGATTTGTTTTCATTTCATTTATTTTTAATTGTCTGCACTTTAAAAAAAAATGTGTATCTTTATCCCCACACTTCCCATTAAACAATCCCCAAGCAGCATCCTGGTGCATTTCCTCGATTTCACCCGCAACCTTTTCTTAAAGCAACAGTGCAATAAACCGCTGTGTCATTCCGCTAGCTCTGTCATTCTGATACATTAATACTAATATTTTGCACCTCCTGTAAAGCACCTTCTGCCCAAAGCTCCCAGAACACGTCACAAACGTTAATAGCAGCCACTCCCTTGTGAGGTGGCTGAATATAAAACACACTAATTTTACAGATGGGAAAAGTGACATTCTGGCTGACTCAGGAACAGAATACAAACGCCAACCCCTTGCTCTGGTCCCTAGAGAACAGTCTCTCACTGGAAACACAAACAAACCACACTTTTAATCCAGTTAGTTATCTAATCAACCTGTGCATATGGCCATCTTCACCATAGTCTCCGAGTTCCTGCTATTGGTTGTATTATGGTAGCACCTAGCAGGCCCCAGCCTAGGTCAGGACTTCCTTATGCTAAGAACTGAACAGACACACAGTGAGGGACAGTCCCTGCCCCAGAGAGTTTACAAGTTAAATACGCAAGGCAGATATCCGCCCAAGATGGAGTGGGCCTTTAGATTTGGTGAGGGGCAAGGGGCCCAAGGATGTGCAGTCCCAGGGTGGTAGAGAGGAGAAGATGGCATGCCTAAGAAGGTCACGTGCAGGCTGCCCAGGGATGTGTGTGACTGGGCATATAAAGTGAAAGAAAGGAAATATTATTATCCCCGTTTTACAGATGGGGAACAAAGAGAGAGGAAGTGATTTGTGCACAATCACAAAACAACTCAGTGGTAGAGCCAGGAATAAAAAGCCACGTCTCCTAATTCCTGGTTCCAGCACAGCCTTCTTGCCTTGTTACGAATTGTCTTTAAATCCAAGCTCTCTTCACTAACACAAGTCACGTGCAAATGTAACTCCAACAGACCCCAGTTGTTGGGATTGAAGCTGGAACTCTGTAGCTTAGTGCATGAGCTTCCCACATGAGCTAAAAGCCACCTGGCTGCTAGCTAAGGCTATAGAGCAAATACATTTACTCTTCATAAGTGGTCTCTGTGCCACTAAATGGGACAGGACAGAACACCACACCCAGGAGATGTGTGGGTTACCCAAAAGTAAAGAAAAGTGAGATGGAGATAATACAAATAGATGAAAGTCTATCAGAAATCAACCAAAGCCCATTAAAGATCAGACTCAGTAACTATTTGTTTTGCTAACCCATTCTTTGAAGGAACTGGCTGAACAATTGAAATGTATTTGCTCAGGCAACAGATAACACCAAAAGTAGAACTTGGTCTCTAAAGAGCTTTAAGCTTTGTTAAGAAGGAAGCAAATGACTCTGTCTTTCCACATAAGACATTAATCTTGAAATGTAACACAGATGAGTGGGGAAAGAGGCCATTTGTGACAAGAAGGGGGAAAATAAAAACGGGATGTTCAGCTAGATTGCCACAGGAAGAAATTCCCAACTGCACGTTTGATGCATTGTTTCATAAAGTAACTATGTTGGGTTTACACTGGAGCAAACCAGAGCAAACCGAACATTTAATGTGAGATGAAATTAATTCCAGGCTAGTATTCTTCTGTGCTCCCTTTGCTGTTCGTGAAGCCTGTTTGATCCTACAGTGAAGTCATAATCTTATGGGCAGGGCTATAACTCGTGATGATTTGGGGTTCAGCGCACTGTGTATTTAAATTTTTAGGAACCTTCTGTCTGCAGAGATAGCTACTATTGAATTCATGCTGCTTGTTGTGACAAAGGAAACACACACACACACACACACACACACGGTGCTCTCCCATAGAGACACTGCTTCTTTGCCTTACCATTGAAAAACAGACCACTTGGCCCGAGAGATCATGAATGTGTCTTGTGTATAGAAAGCATAACACTGTGTTTAAGATAGTATTAGGATTTATTTAGTTGTAATTCATAAGTACCTACTAGCCAGAGTCATGGACCAGGATCCCACCATGCTAGGCATTGGACAAACACAATAATGGGATGCGTCCTGTCCCCCACAACTTTACAATAACCGTGAAGAAGATCCTGAAGGCCTCCAGGAGCCAAAAAAGGAAATCTAGACCCTACTCTGGGTCCCAGCATGTCTTTTGATTAGTTAAGAATCACAACAGGATTATCAAACCAGCAAGGAGTAGATTGCACAGATCAAAAGATACAAGAGATAGAGGAGATATCACAAGAAAACTCTCCGCCTCTTTCCGAGAAGCATGATGACAGGTTGATCCTGTCGGATGTGGCTTTTCGCCTGGGGGCACACCACAGGAAATGTGGAAATGCTGGAGCAATATGACATCATACAAGTGGATCTCAGACATAATCAGCCTGGGTTGCTCCTTAGAATAAACTCTACTCCAAATCCAAGGATTATCGGCATCTACTTCCTTCAAGCAACAGAAACACCCGACTCTGAAGATGGCAACATCTCCTGCTTCATCTTGGGGCAACTGAGCTCCTCAAAAGACGACTCAGGAATATACTCCATCCTCGTCCTAATTCTCAAGCATACAGCAGGACTCACCCCGATGTTCATGGACAACTTCCTTCAGAAGCCAAAGCTGAGAAAATTCACCACAGGGTATTCGCCCAAGGGGACTTTCTATTTTGGCTGACCTGAAGAAAACCTGTCTGACCTTCCCACAAGAGACATCTCTGCTTCACATACAACAAATGCTTCCAAAATGCTTCTTTACCCTCTGGTGTACTGAGCTAGCTTTCCGTGTCGCACTGCTGGAACACAGCTCCTTCTAAGAAAATTTTTTTCCTCACCTTAACACAACTTGACTAATCTGCATGACTAACTACAAGGCAGGTTGCTCAGGTTCCTGCCAGCATCGTTCGAGCGGGCAGAAAGATGCATGAGAGACGTCCTTGTGTCTCTGCGTCATACACAGGGCCTTTGGGAGCAGGGGTGTGGAATCACTGTTAATGGCCATGAACATGTTTAGGCTTTTCTCTTAATCTCTTATCACACGATCAGTTAATGTCTATGGAACCCAGGAGGGTTCGGTAACGATAAAGGCTAATCAGCAGAGATGGGGAAGAGAAGCATTTCCCGCAGGGGGTTCGAGAAGCCAGCCCAGCTGATTCCAAGGAAATTATTACCTTTCACTCTCCAAGATCAATCTGCACAGACAGGCCTGGCTCCCAAGGGCCGTTGGTCAATGCTTCCATTGACATCGGTGTGTTTTGGGTGGGGGCTTTAGAGCCTGGAGCGAGGATAGTTAATCCCACCCTTGAGCTCCCGCTAAGGAGCGGGGTCTAGGGCTTGACCCAATCTAATGCCCTATCCAGGGAGCAGGGTCAGGGGCCGCTCTGCACGGCTCCTGAAAGCAGCAGCACGTCCCCCTTCCAGATCCTGTGCATAGGGGCAGCCAGGGGGCTCTGCTCTGCATGCTGCCTCCACCCCAAGTGCTGCCCCCTGCAGCTCCCATTGGCTGGAAACCACTGGAGGGGTGGCGCCTGTGGATGCCAAACATCCAAAGTGTTTAGGTAAGCAAGGGGGATTTACAGAGGTGGCCTGAACCAGATCACTGGATGCAAACCCCACACCAATCTTTGGGGAGCTTTGGACCTGGGCTTCTCACTAGCTCAGAGCTTCTTCATGGCTATTACAGATGGGGAAACTGAGGCACTGAGCATTTCTCTAACTTGCCCAAGTTCAAAGCGAATCAATGGCAGAGCTAGAAACTGAACCCAGCTCATGAGTCCCAGTCTAAAGTTTTAGCCACATGACCATCCTGCTTTGATTTGCAAATCCCCATGGTCTTACATCCTACCTTAACCCAAGCAAACCAGCCGGCCACTTTGCAACCCGTCCTGCTGTTTTAAATGCAGCTAACTTTAATTTATACCTTTCAGGGCTCGCTTTATATTACTGATTACACATTTCATTATCCGCTTGTAATTGTTTTGTCTTCCCTCATCTTTTGTTAGTCAGTGATAAGTTTACAATCAGTTTAGCTCACTGCTGACACAAGCTACGTGTCTTTTGAGTGCTGACTGATTTAAATGGTGTGCCGTCTCCAAGTAAATTGGTTCCATAGAGCTGTCTGTTATTGAAACTCCCTTCCCTCTGTGAACTGCATCTTCCCAGTTGACAGAAGGAACTCTGTGTTTTTGCTGGCATTGTGTTAGCTTCAGAGATTCCTGGACATGTATATTGCTGGGCTGGTTGGGTTTCTTTTTCATTTTCCAGGACAATTTTTCATTGTAAACATTGGGGCAGATTCTTGCTTTGCCCCAGCCTCTTTGTGCTGTTCTGGCTATGACAGATCTGAGTACTAGGCCCTTGGAACCATAGCCAGCCAGTGTACTTTAGAGCAGTCCAAAGGCTGCTCTAAAGTATGCCAAGTATGGGGACTAGTGTGAAACATGACCTCAGGATCAAAACTGCAACCGGCTCTTTTGTGTCCCTTCCTCTAATGTAGGGTGACCAGATAGCAAGTGTGAAAGATCGGGAGAGTAGTGGGGAATAACAGGTGCCTATATAAGACAAAGCCCCAAATATCGGGACTGTCCCTATAATGATTGGGACATCTGGTCACCCGACTCCCATGTGATACTGGGTGCTGCTGAGAACCTGGTCCAAACATTGAGCTAGGTACACAGATATGCATCCTTAAATCTCTGTGTGTTTTACCATTACCCCCATTTTATACATGGTGAAAACGAGTTACAGAAAAGTGAAGCAACCTAAGGACTCACAGTAAGTCAGTGGTAGAGACGGGAACCAAACCCTGTTTTATCGTGTGTGTCCTATTCACCAGGCTACGCTGCCTCCCCTTACTAAAGCTGGCTCCCTTACAGTAGTGCTTTCTCTGGCCCCCTTACAGTAGTGCTTAACTCTTTCACGGCAGTTTTCATCCACAGATCTTAAAGCACTTAAAGTAAAGTCAGCATCCTTACACCATACTTTACAGACAGAGCAGCTAAGGCATAGAAAGGGGAAGTAATTTGTTCAACATATCATAGTGCCAGGAAGAAAACCCAGGTCTCCTAACTCCAACGCCATTGCATTATCCGTTAGGCTAGACTACCATTCATATGTGCATTTACCAGCATTAAAAAATTAAACTCTGGTTCTGCCGCATTTAAGTGCTTCTGCAACTCTTGCTCGGCTGGGGCGGGGGTCTGGTTAATAAATGTTAATTGTGCTGCACTAGAATTTGCTGGGAAATCTCAATAAATTATTACTATTATTATTAAATTAGTGCCACTTAATACATGAAACAATGGTAGAATTAGTGACCATTTCTTGCAAAGAGAGATCCTTTAAAAAAAAATTACTTAAAAACCAAGCTTAAATTAATGACTGGAGAGAATGATCCTCCAGAGTTAGATAAGGGGTTAAGGATCATTGGTCTTAACGATGACAGCCTCATCACTAAATTTGATGAGTTATGTTTCGAGTTTAAGGTTTATAACCCAGATATATTGTCTCCAAGAGAGTAAAACTAGGTTGACTGACAAAGTAAATGACCCACAAATTGACTTGGAGAATAGAACATAAGAACGGCTGTACTGGGTCAGACCAAACTTCATTCCAGCCCCGTATCCTGACTACTGCCAGTGGCCAATGCCAGGTGCCCCGGAGTGAGTGAACCTAACAGGTAATGATCAAGTGATCACTCTCCACACATCTCCTGGGGTAAATGGTGTTTGGAACCATCCACTTTTGTTACAAATTAAAGAATTTCCCCCATTTGAAAGAAAAGAAATAAAACTAAGCATAATTTGGAGCAAGACAACTTTCCAGTTGGGGCTGGTCCATGGACAAGACTCCTGTTGATTTCAGTGGCTGTGGACTAGCCATCTTTTGGAAATGATTAACAATACCCAACTCAGCAATGTCAGACTTGATTCTCTGTTCACCGAGTGCCTGATCCAATGTCCACTGAGGTCAGACCATGGTCCATCTTGCCCAGTATCCTGTTTCTCACAGTGACCTGTACCAAAGTTTCATGGGGAGCGTACAGAACAGGACAATTATGGAGTGATCCATCCTGTCTTCCACTCCCATCTTATGACAGTCATAGGTTTAGGGTCTCCTTGCATCCTTAACCATCTGTGCACCTCTGACTATCTTCGTTAGTAGCCATTTGTGGACCTATTTCTTTTTTGGACCCAGTTATACTTTGGGCCAACACACATCCCATGGCAATGAGTTCCACAGGTGAGTTGGCTGTTATGTGAAAAAGTACTTCCTTTTGTTTGTATTAAACCTACTCCCTATTCATGTTGTTGGACCACTGGTTCTGGTGTTGTGGGAAGGATAAATAACACTTCTTTATTCACATTTTCCACATTGTTCATAATTTTATAAACCTCTCTCATATTTCCCTTTAGCCATCTCTTGTCAACGGTGAACAGCCTTAATCTTTTTAGTCTCTCCGCTTAAGGAAACTGTTCCATACCCTTGGTCATCTTTGTTGCTCTTCTCTTCCAGTTTCACTATATGCTTTTGGAGATGAGGTGACCAGAACTGGAGACAGTATTCAAGATGTGGGTGCACCAGGGATTGATAGAGTGGCATTATGATATTTGCGGTCTTATTTTCTATTCCTTTCCTGCTAGTTCCCACCATTGTTTGCATTCTTGACCACTGCTGCTCCCATTAACTTCAATGGGAAACAGAACAGGTCTTTACACTGAGCTTACAAGGTAATTCCAGTGGAGTTGCTCTTCATTTGTAAGCCAGAAGAGAATCAGCGCCATGACACAGAAACCCAACAGGCTTGGTTCTGATCCTGTGTGCACCAGCGTAAATCTAGAGTAACTCCATTAAAGCCAACAGAGTCACACTGAATCCTGGAAGATGCTAAGCCCAGTTCTCCACTGCCTGGCACCACGGAGGGTCACTTATACCTGTGTAAAGACTGCTGGGGCAGAATGGTGGCATCTTACACCCTCTTTCCACAGGTGTAAATGTCTGAGCAGGTTGCATAAGAATGGAGGCTCACTTTTCATTGGAACGTTGAAGAGAGGTGAAGCACCTGCCTGCATCCTTGAGCTGGCTAGTCATTGTGCTTGGAGGAAACCGACTGGTGGCCCAAATTCACCACCGGCCCTGCCCCTTCTGCAGTCACTTGCACCATACAAAGGGGGGGCACCCCTTCCGAGTTGCTAACATTTTATACCCATTGTACACTCCAGCACACAGCCAGGGGTGATCTGATAATGATTGGAAAAAACCCAGGATAATGCCTGTTGGACTTATTTTATTTCCGTCAACCTCTGTCAATAAAAAGCACTCAGCCCAGGGTTCTGGGTGTCCGAACAAAATGATGCGTCACCATTTTTTACACTTGCTCACCCTATATAAAATCACAACTGGCTAGAACTGAACCAGGTTAGTGTCTAGCTAGTGATTCCTAGACAAATGCGGCTCCCATCTGGGCAAACCTATTGGCGACTGAAGGCAGGATCTGGTACGCTTGCTGGGATGGTGGGATAGCGTGGTGTTAAGATTTAGAAGCTGAGTGTTTTGGTGCTGGGTTTTGTCTGGGTTCTCAGATGGAAGGACAAAGATGGGTGTCCTAAAGCATGGCACCGGGAGATAGAACAGGCAGGGCTCACAGGCTGCATGACTTCCAGGTGCACAGCCTACATACCAGGAGAGGAGAGCGATGCACTATCTGCAGCAGGGTTTTTCTTGGGGGCGGGGGACAGGGGGGCAGATAATGCTTCTGCAGGGAGCCCGACTCCCAGGACTTGTCATAGCACAGTTCTCCCTGGCAACAGGCTTGAAAGAGTCCATTCGGCCAGGGAAGACATGAGGGAAGCACAAGTGAAGAGTGGAGGCCTGTTAGCAGCTCGCACAGGTGGGAGATGGCGGCTCTCATGAAACATCCTCCCGGTTGTGTTGCTTTCCACGTCTAACTCCCCTTCCCTTGTCAAGGCCTCTGCTGGATGCCTCACCAACCAATCCCTGTGTCACAACATGATTTGAGGAGCAGCAATCACATGGACAGCCACCACCTCGGAACTATTTCCTCTCAATACCCTGGGCTGGATCCTGAGCTAACAGCTTTGTTTTTACTCAGGTACAACACCAAACGACTAGCTTATTACCAAGAACCCCCTCACTTCCTGCCATGGCCCCTGTACCACTCCAGCAGCATAGACCCCTTGGGAAATCCCCTTGTGAAGGTACAGAGACAGCATAGGTGACTCTACACCACCCACCTGTGCAGCCCCCCAGAATGAGGACATAGTTCTAGCTATTCTGGACCACGGAGCATCCCATGGGGCTCCCAGACTGCTCTGGATTGCATAGGTGATTGGCAGGCCAGAATTTGGCCAGTGCTAAGTTGGTATAAAGCCACCTCTGCCCATCCAGGCTAGGAAACCTGTTAGATGCAACAACCACAACAACGACAACAAAAAAATATCTAGCCCTAAGAGGAGCCTCCAGACACCTTCTGAAAGCGGTGCTTGTGCGCTGTTACTAACCTGACACCGTCATCTCTGACGCTCGTGGTGAGGACTTGTTCCTCCATTAGAAGTTTAGCGTAGTGAAGCGGATTTTTGTCTAGCTGTGGGCTCCTGTTGCCCTGCTGTTTCAAGGAGGAACAGGGAACTCACCCCAGACTGGATCAAGGTCAGGAAACCTGCATTTGATTATAAAGATTTTAATTAACTTTGCACCACACAGAAGCTGGGCATGCTTGAAAGAAATATAGATAAATTTTACATTTAAATATTTGAAGAGTGTCTATATCGTATGGCAGCTGTAAGAGGCCCTGTTCAAGCAAGCTGGGAGAGGAGAGGAGATTTGCATAGCAGAATAATTGGTTTTGCAAATAAATCTGGTTCTTGAAATTTGTAGATTAGCAATAATATGTCTTCAGATGAGAAGGAAAGGTCATGGATGACTAAAGCAACAATTAAACTTTCAGGAGATTATTAAACTAAACACAAACCTGGCTAAATGCATAGGAGAGAATGTCAATAAAGGGCACAGGTGGGCTTGGCAGGACTCCTGCGCCCTCCAGGGTGCTAATGTTGGGCTGAGATCCTTTTTGCCCCACTGAAGCCACTCCCCTTGAAGTCACAGCCTTCACAGATTCCGCCTTAATCTGGACAATCCATTAAATCACCCAGTTAATTTAAACCATTTAAATCCAATAAGGCTGGCATGTAATGCTATAAAACTCTAGAAATCCTTAGAGTATTACGGTATTAAGTGTTGCACGGCAGGCAGAGAGGCTGGATGAGCGGGGTTCCCAAGATCAGAGAAGATCAGGGTTCGAAGGGACCTCAGGAGGTATCTAGTCCTACCCCTTGCTCAAAGCAGGGCCAATCCCCAACTAACTCATCCCAGCCAGGGCTTTGTCATGCCTGACCTTAATAAAAGATTCATGCATCCCGGGCAGTTCTGAACTGGCGGAATCAAAAGGCTGGCTCAGAGCTGCACACCTCCCATGATTTTTGGATCCACATATAAACTTTGCAGCTCCAGCCTGTCTCCAGATGAAATCTGATCTTCCCAGGGTTAGGTGGGCTAGCTAATTACTTGCCACATCTCATTATGAGTGCCCAAATCAAAGCTCCTGGTGCCATTTGAGAGGAAAGATGGTTCTGTGGTTAAGAAACTGGCCTGGAACTCACCAGAAACTGGATCAGACACTGGTTATGCACAGATCCCCTGTGGGACCTTAGACAAATGACTTGCCTCTCTGTGTCCTCGCAAAGGTGTTTTGGGGGAAAATTAATGTTATGACATGCTCAGATCTGAGAAGAGTTTGATAGATATCCAGATTCTGCTTCAGGGCCAGGGGTGGGACTAGATGACCTACTGAGGTTCCTTCCAGCACTACAGTTCTGCGATTTATATGCTTAATAATGTTGCTAGTTAAAAACATAAGAACAGCCGTACTGGGTCAGACCAATGGTCCATCCAGCCTATTATCCTGTCTGCCAACAGTGGCCAATACCGTGTGCTTCAGAGGGAATGAACAGAACAGGCTGGGTCATTTGCATGGATTGGCTCCTTAACCTGAAGTTGTGAGTTTCTACTGCTTTGAGTTAAAGGACCAGGCCTGTTAGCTTGGAGGCAGCAGCAACAGACTCATAACCCACCTTACAGCCTTCTACCACTAGAGGGAGACAAAAAACCCCTAAAATTAATGTGGTTTACAGCCAGGGTATGTCTACACAAGCTGCCATTCACAGCCCCAGCTGCAGTGTGGATGTTCCCACAGATGTGGCAAGAGAGGAGGAAGTGGGGGGAGCGAGTTTCCACTCATGAAAAGCAATGTGGAGTGGGAGACTGTTGCTCCATTCTTTCTGCAGCGAGGGAAAGGAGGTAGGAGAACTTTCAGGCTATTTTTTCCCTCCCAGGCAAAGCATGGTTTTATATCCCAGTGGGAGACTGGGGTCATGACCTGAGTGGGAAACAGACTTCAGTGGGTTGGTCTCAGGATTTCAGATCCTCCACTGGATTAAATTGGCCTGGTCCCACTGAAGTCAGGAGCTCTGCCCTGATCAGCACTGTTTGAGAAACTGGCTCTCGAGGGGGAGGGGAAAGTGGGGGTGGGGTGAGGGGAAAGTTGCCTTTGAATGACAGGTTGGAATGAACCTAAACAGCAAAAGGTCTACTTTTTGCCAAGTTTCCAAGGGCAAGGTGAGCTTCATTGATTACTTTGTGCACATAATAACTACCCCATGCCTCAGTTTTCCTGTCTCCATCAAAGGGTAAAAACACCAATGTTTGCCCGACTCCGAGTTGGCTTGGGCACTCACCTGGGACTGGGGAGGCCAGGGTTCAGTTTTGGGATGTGCCATTGTGTGTGTGATCTTGAGAAAGTAACTTAGTTGCCTAAATGCCTTTAAATATCTGGCTCTGACTCTCATTCATTTCAATGGAAGTTAGATCCACAACTGCCTTTAGCCATCTGGCCATTAGTTTCTCTGTGCCTCATTTCCTCCTCTGTAAAATGGGAATAATAGTAGCCCCCCCCAACCCTGGGATGCTAGGAGGATTAATACATGAAAGATTGAGGTGCTCAGACACTGTGGTGACAGAGGCCAGGTAAGTAAGGATTAATATTAACTAGCATTGCAATTGCTCAGCTGTGTGGCTGATTAAATAAGCAAGGCCAAACCCTGAGGTCCTAACATCTGCTGTGTAGAACTACCCCCAGCCACAGAGGGATTGAACCCAAAACCAAACCCCTGACTTCTACCACTTGAGCTAAAGGAGAAACCCCATCTGCTAACAGCAGTAACAGACTGTTATCCTCTCTCTGTACTAACCACGGATGGGGGCCGGTGGGGAAAGATGGGCTCACACTCTCTAGACTTAATGCTCCTTGAGTATTGCCTGACTTAAGGACAGAGTAAAACCCAAGTAAGGACCAGGCTTAGCGTGTGAAAAATAGGATTCCATTTATTTAATTACACATTCCTTAAATCAGTGAGGATGGTTTCTTCTGCTCCTTACAACAGACACGTGGCCATGTATAGGGCTGTTCAGGGGAATTCACTCCTTTAAATGATTCATTTGTATGTAAAATCATATTAGCATTTATTGGCTCTCCCGATGGACTCTCCCAGCACAGAGATCTAAACCTTGAAGTGCCATTAATCTTCCAAGTGCTTTTGCCCATTCCTTTGCCTGGAGCATCACTGCCGGTGACCTTCAGCCAGAGGACACTTGCTCTACTCCCTCCCTGGAAGCCTGTGCAGTACCTGCAGCAGCTGGCTGGAAGGTACTAATCTTCCTAATGGGGACGCATGTGCGCGTGTGTGTCAGAGAGAGTGTGTTGACAGCTGAATGCGGAGCTGCTCTTCCTTGCCCGATGAGATAATAGATGAACAAGCGCCAAACCTTGACTCAGCTATTGGCCAGGCAGAGCCCCGCTCAAGGAAGGCTAGATTGGAAGCGGCATAGATTGGAAATTCTCTGGGGTAAGGGCCATCTCCTTGTTCTGTGTTTCCACAGAACATAGCACTATGGGGTCCTAGTTTGTGACTGGGGTCCTGAGGCACTACCACAAACAGGAAACCGACGGGACTGCTAAAGGACTAAAAGATAAGGGTGGCGTCACGTCAGGCACTAGCTCAGGACTCCCTTGACCAGGGTTCGATTTCTCACCCTGCCAGATACGAACTGTAGTGGGGTGGCTGCTTGTTGAGCACCCGCTTTGGGGCAGGGTCACTTTACAGGCACTCTGCCCCATTAGCCCCTTCTAGCTCTTCAAAGCATCTCTATCACAGCTCACCACACCTCCTTCTGGAGTCCACAAGGTCCTCAAAGTCCTTAGTGAGAAACCAATCCCCAGAGAGTGCCCCCCACACAAAGTCCATAACCAAAATTTAACAGCTCTTACTTTGCTCCAGCACTTCAGCCACACCCAGAGCTCTTCCTCTGTCCACCTGCTCCACCCAATACTACCACTTCCAACCCTTTGCAGCTGGAGCTCAGCCCTGGCTTCCTCTCCTGCAGCCACTCCCTTCTTGTGAACCAAAAGGCAGTCTTTATATACTGCCCTCCTGCAGACAACGCCTCCTGATTGGCTGGAAGAGGGGGCCACTTTGCCCCGCCCTACACTACAGGGCTCCTGAGCCTGGGCCCCTAAAGAAGCAGTGCCCTGGGGTTTCTCTCCCTCATCATCCAACTTCTAATTCCTGGCACCACTTTCTCTCTTCCACCACCAGGCCATTTTCCAGACTTTCCTTTATTCTAACATTCTGGAATGGGGGCTTCTCTCCGCCCCCCACACCTTTGCTCTTAAAGGGCCAGTACTCCCCATTACTCTGACCCTCGCCAAGTTCCTCAGGGCCAGGTTTGCAAAAGAGCCCAGCTCCCACTGAGGCATCAGAATCCTGCCACGCAGCAAGAGCTACAGTGCAGTGACAGCCCTGGAGTCCAGGAATTAGTCAGCCAAGGACTGTCAGTGCACTGTCCATGTGGGCTGTTACTACCCGGCAGGCTGGATTCACATCTGGCTTGCCACAAAGTAGCTGGCCATGTAGACAAGCCCTTCATTGTAAAATCTGCCACATAAGTAGTATCTCACACTCTGCGTCCGTGCAGCACCACCGCAAGAGGGACTTGAGATCAGCTGAAGTGAAGTGTCGAGGTGCTACTCTAATACAATCCTATAACAGTAACTGAAATCAATGGGGGTTAGACTGGTGAAACACTATTTCGCTCGTGAGACCCCCCCTGTGCAAGGTGATGTGAGCTGCGAAACTGTGTAAGGAAATAGGCTTCAGGATTTGCATGAAGGATGGAAGGATCTATCGCCAAAGCATACTGCAAGAGATACATTATGTAAATTTGCCTGTGTAATGCCAGCAGACCCCGCTCATCAGGATCGAACCAGGGACTTTGAGAGCTAAATGCATGAGCCTCTATTGCATGCGCTAAAATCCACATAGCACTTAGCTAAGGCTGTAGCAGACTCATTAATCGCCAAGTGGTCTCGGTGCCAGTAGAAGGGGACAGAGCATGGCACGCAGGTAGTGCGTGGGTTACAACTGCTCTTGGAAAAAGAAAAAAATCCAGGTGGTAAGTTACTAATTGAATTGAGAGCAGGTGATGAGGCGCTTGGAAGGAGAAAGTGTTCACAGTTTGATTCCTAACACTCACATCACTTCACTTTATATCACCTCACACTGACACGTAAAGCACCCTAGGAGAAGCCAGCCCCGGGTCAGCTGTCAGAAGCATCCAGCCTCCCAATTCCTACCCTTATTCACTGGGTCTCAATCACTGCATCAGTTCAAACTTTTGTTGTTGCCAAAGCCCCGTCTCTGCAGAGAGAGCGCCACATGCTGTCTGCTCAAATTACCTTCAAGCCAACATCTCTCTCCGTTTTACTCCAGCCAGTTTGATAATTTGTAGGCGGGGAGGGGGGATTAAACATAAAGGGCTCAATTCAACTCTCACTTACATCAGAGAAAATCAGGAGGAACCCCAAGGAAATCAGTAGTGCTATATCAGAGAGTACAGGACATATTTAGAAGTGGGATTGTATGGTGGGGCTGCTTGTGATGATGCAGGGCAGAGCTTGGCAGCTCTGGGAGCCCCTGCCATTTATGTCTTATGTTGCTAATGCTCATGCTTCAGAGCTTTAGCCAGTCTCCTGCAGGGTCAGGAAGGGTTCCCCACCCAGTGTATTCTCAGGGTTGTTTTTTTTTTTTGTCTCCTTCCTCTGCAGCACCAGAAGTAGCCACGGCTGAACCCTAGATGGGATGGGCTGGTGCTCTGAGATGGCACCCAGCTATCTCTCTCTCAGCTGGTGGGTTCTTGCTCACATGTTCAGGGGCTAAAAGATGGCCATACGTGCGGACAGGAAGAAATTTTTCCCTCTTGTCACACTGGCAGTGTCCTGGGGGATGTGGGTGGGCAATCTTCCTCTACAGGTCACTTGCCAGGATTATCAGGGTACATCATTTTCCTGCCATTGTAAGGGCCTCAAGCACTTGTCCCCTCAGCCCCTCCTATTCTCATCCAGTGGCACAAAATAGCCTAGTTTCCTGGGGGCTGTAATGCTCGGTCCCCTTACGGCTGTTGGGTGTGGGTGCTGGGTGGCAGGTGGCATTGGTGGCCTGTGATTCACAGGTGCTCAGATAGGCAGGCAGGGCCTTCTGGCCTTCCATTCTGTGACAGATTTACTCTAATGTAACTAAGGATTGGATCCGGCCCTCTCTGTTAAATGTGTGCCTAGGCCGCCGGGTGGAGGCAGCTAAGGGCCACTTTCTGGTTCTGCTTTAAGTGTTTGCACTGGTTTGCTGGGAATCCTCTTTTGCAAGTGGGAAAAGCACAGTGCTTCCCTCAGAGTTCATTGCCTCTTGCATTATCACCTGGCGTGGGCCTGAGCTCCTGCCGGGGGGATGCCAGCTGTAGGAGCTGCTGAAGAGTTAATTACCAACTCCAGCTCATTTGTCCAAATGTTTATTCCTCCAGCCCCCACCAGCACCATCTTCTTATGTTAGAATCTGTCTGTAGCCCACCCACCATGGGCTGCGCTCTTGTCAGACTTTCCAAGCTAAGTAGGGGACGGCTTATTCAGTACTTGAATGGAAGCCATGATAGGAGACACAGCACTGCAGGAAGTAGTGCTCTTTGTTCAATAAATAGAGATTCTCCTCCTAGAGGGGACACCAAACCACCCCCTAGCAAGGGGCTAGGGGACACTGTGTTGAAGGCGGCGCTAGCTTTCAGGTAACAGGCACCGCCCTGGTTCTGACCAGCTGTCGTTATTACGTTAAACCTCAAACTGGGCACCCAAACTGTAGGGCTGCTTTTGGAAATGTTGGCCTATGACTCAAGGGTCATGTTGCTCCTTGCACTATCTGCAAAGCCCTATGGAGGGTGCAAAGAGCCATGGGCATTTGCACTGGAAAAATCTGCAGGAGGGAGAGATGATATGGAAACCACAATGACATGCTAGACTGCAAGTGTAAAAGACAGGCTGGACTGTGTGCAGCTTTGAGGATGATATCCAGCACCAACTCGAGAAAGGGCGGAAAACCTGGCTGCCACTCCACGGCCATTCGGATCTAAGACAGAGATGCAGGAGATGCTATGGAAGAAGAACACCGTTTCCTGGGATGGATCATCCCTCCTTTGACCCTGATTTTCCCCTTGCATTGCACCTTCTGTTATCATTTACACCTGAGTTTGGAAACAATACCCCATGACACCCACTTTGCCTAGGGCCAAAGGACCACACAAGGTGCAGGGCAGGGGAGAATCAGGCATTTGCATCAGTGGCGCTTCTCCTTTACACCAGTGCAAGAGGACCATCAAGTCCTCTTTGCTTATTGGAGCTGCTAAGATAACAGCTCCCACTCCACCGCCACGATTTCTCCACAGGGCTTGAACTCCAGGGGCCTGAGTCCCTCCTGCCCTGTGTTTTCGATCATCATTTACACCTTTGCAAATAAAAACGAAAAGCCATTTTGAGCTGCAGCATTTCGCACAGGGCACATGGCCCAGGATTTTCAGCACAGAGCACTCCCTGGTGAGATAAAGGAGTGATGAGTCCATCAGCTGGCAGGTGTGGTAGGTTGTAATACGCTTTTGTTGACCAGCCACTAGAGGGGGATGCAACACTAGTGCTATGCCCCCTCCAAACAAGTCTCTGAACTGGTGCTCCAGAGCAGTTGTTTATAGCCTTTTATTCCATGCTCTGCTGCAGCAGTGCCTCGTGATACAACCACAACCCAGGAACCCAGCTCCGCTGTAACCACCAGGAGAGCTTGAAGTCAAGGATCATTGTATAATTAGCTGGCACAACACTTGCTGGGGTCATTTTTTATCTCCAGACTTTCAGAACACACACAATAATTCCACCTCAATTCCTTGAAAATTTGGTAGCCATGGCAACCCTAATACAAATGATGGTTCATTTCGCTACTGTATGTTTGTGCTGGATTGCAGGCTCCCGCCCTACTCTGTGGGTGTGCCGCATGCAGAAGTGAAAGTAAGCCACTACGCCCCGGTACAGGGTACCGGCAAGAGCCATTGTGCCGTATTGGGGCGGCCCGGCTTCCCCAGGCGGCAATTTAAAGGGCCTGGGGCTCCCAGCAGCCCTTTAAATTGCCCTTTAAATTGCTGCCAGAGCCCCGCTGCTGGAGCCCTGGGGTAGCGGCAGCAGGACTCAGGGGCTATTTAAAGGGTCCGGGGCTCCTGCTGCCATTTAAAGGGCCCAGGGAAGTAGCGGCAGCTGAGCCCTGGGCCCTTGAAACTGCTGCTAGAGCTCCCAGCTGCCACTGGTACCCCGGCCAGGGGAGGGGGGGCACTTACTGGTACAGGGTGAGTCAGGGCTGGCTCTGACCCCCACCAGCCTTTCCCCTTCTGCCCAAGGCCCCGCTCCTTCTGGGAGCCAGAGCCAGCCCCAATCCAGCCCCGTACCAGTAAGTCCTTATTTCTACTTTCACCCCTGGCCCATGCATACGCACAGCGGCTGCAGACAAATGCTGCACTGACCTTTTCGCTGCTGCGTCTTTCCTTCCACCTTGCAAAGAGGAGGGCGAGGGGGTTAAATGGTGCTTTTAGATCTGTGGCATCTACAGAATTTCCAGCCATGTATCTCGCCACCAAACTGGGGGTGGGGAGAAGAACGACCTCTTTGTAGTTTTTTTCCCAATGACTTTTGAGCTGATCAGATTCATGCAACTTTAGGGGCCTTTGGGCAATTTGCCTGTGGTTTGTTAGTTGAGTTGTAACTCTTGGAGCTGCGTGAATAGAGGTTTAGGGTCTAGTTAAGCCCTTTCCTAATAATCCTCTTGTATTTGGAAGCAGCTGTTAGTGGCTTCCCAGTGTTTTGTTAAGAACACAAAAGAGCTGTCTCTTTCCCAAAGCAAGACTGAATGGAATTTTACAAAACAACCCAAACAGATCTCTTCTGAACTGGAACAACGCTCTCTGGGCATTAGATTTTGCATCACCCTTAACTGCACGTTGCTCTGAGCATATCAGACTAGAACCAACCAGAACCACGGGAATTAAGCACCTGACTCTGTCTTGGGGAAGCAGCCAGTGGCCTTTGTCGCCCTCATCAGCTGGTTCCTGCTTTCCTTCTGTCACCACTCAATTTTTATTGTCCTGAGCCTCGGACCAGCCCCATGAGATAGGACAGTGCTGTTTTCCTCATGTTACAGAATGGAAAACTGAAGTACAAAGCGGTTAAGTGACTTGCCCAACGGCACACAGGAATTCTGTAACAGAGCCGGGACTTGAATGCACTTCTCCAATGTCTTAGGCTAGCAATCTAACCACTGGCCCACGTTCCTCAGGTTCTCCATCTTCCCTGGCCTGCACTGGAGATAACAGAGATGCTTGCAATGTAGCAGTACACACAAGGTCTACATTCGAAACTCTGCCAATGACTCACATGAGCAACTCACTGAGAGCTCCAGCCAAACTCCTTTGCCTGTCTGAGACTACAAGCTATTTGGGGCAGGGAATCTCTTACTTTATATGTGTAATACACCTAGTACAATGGGGCCCTGATCATGATTGGACATTCCAGGTGCAGGTCTGACTGCAACAGTAACACATACATGAATACACTTGGAAAGGTTAGATTTTTATCAGTAACTGTTGATTTCACTGAACACACAGAAAGTGATGTAAAAATATTTCCATCAATGATAATAGAAACTTGTGGACAGGCAAATATGAAAATTGCTCCTTGAGAACTTATTAGGGTTAGATTTAGGGATAATTACTTTGTATATTTTGACATGTGATGTTGACAGTTTGAGATTCAGTGGTTCTGTCGCTTTCACTTTCTGAATCTCAGTATCTAGTGTCATTAAATAATTGTCTGACCCTCCTCTCTTAGCTAGTCTCCCTATAATTTCCCCCAACTGTGAAAATGTAAATCAATAAAAAATAAAGATAAAATGCTTCAAACGCCTATTTTTGTGCAACGGTGAACATTGAAATTGATACAAATTTTAAAATGCTTAAAAAAACCCATTGCTATTATTTATCGATATTGTAAAAAATAAAAAGCGAATTCTGCCAAGCCTGCCCGCGTAACTCACCTTTGCGATGTCCTCAGTTTTTCCCCTGGAAGTGCTGTGTCAGCATAAATATTCTTTGTGATGATGCACTTCTGTGCACATGGACAGAATTAGCTATAGAGGCTCAGATCAGTGGTGCATCAGCGGCCGGATTCTTGCTCCCACCCGGGGCCTATACTTGATCCTTCAAAGGCAGGTGGGGAAAAAAAAACCCAAGTACCCTGTCTTGTTCCTTAGGCAATGCTGTGCCTAGCTGGATGGGTCAAGCCATAGACCCAGCTGAGATCGAGGCCCAGCTGTGCTGGTGCTGTGGCTAGGACTTTTAACATGACTGGTGACTTGACTGCCTCCAATTCTGGGCAAGCAATGAGATTCTGGCAAGGGCCTGGAATTCAGACAGTGCTGACTGCCTACCGTTTGAAAGTCAGCACCCAAAACCCACTAGTTGCTCATCAGCGGGTGTGATGGGGTCTGGCAGCCACGTTCTTCCCCTCGCAGAGCCAGCCATAGGCTGAGGTTACAATTTGCAGTCTCATTGTGCATGCAGAAGAAAATTAAATATTGATAGAGCAGGCACGGAGACGCAGCTTCACATTATTGGAGGGAGCTGAAGATGAGGAATCCAAATATGAATCCCTCTGGGAACTGGATACATGTGACTGGGGGCAAGGGAAGAAGCAGGTAGAGCTATCAACAGGCTCTTGTGAAGTTTGTGGTTGTGGAATTTGCTGCAGTGTTTGCCCCTTGCTACAGATTTCTGTAGCAGGATCGAAGACTGGAGTTTGGGGGTGGGGGGACTATTCATGTTTCTAGCCCTTACATTTGCAAACAAATATCCAGTTGTGCACAGAAGGTAACTTGTGTCATTTGGCCTGCTAGCATACAGACCTGAAACAGGAGCTCTCAAATAGGTGTGAACTGCCTCCCTCATCTCAATGCACATTGACTCTGAAACCTAGTGATGGTCAATTACGGGTGAACAGTAACTATTTCACAGCTGATCGTTTTGGCAGAAGCAAACATCTCATGAGGTTTATCCATCATGCTGGATGCAATGACAGCTATTGGGATAGGAGGACAATGGGACAACTGGTTGCTGTCATGGGACAGCAAGCCCCTTCTGAGCACCAGAAACCTCAGCTGTCAAAGCCACCAGCTTTCCCCCGACAATTCGCCCAAAGCAGTTCTGCATCATTGACACAAAACTCTCTGGCTTGTTGAAAATGTGGGGTTTTTTTGGGGGGGGGGCACACAAACCAAAATTAATTTAATCGTAATTAAATAACGCAAGAGATCATGTTCATGCTTAACTCTGCAACCACCCATCTGCAGGCAGGGGTGACATCCCCAGCCCTCACTCCTTCTGGATCCGCCTTGATCACCCAAACTATTTCCAAACCGCTCTACAGGCAACCTGAGCCCTTCCCTTGGGCTTGACTCCAAACCCTCTCTGAAACAAACCACTCCTGCCTGCAGGCCTGGCTCATTCCTCTCGGCCCACACTGGGCACATCTGCGCTACATGCTTATCAGGACTGAGTCCATCTCAGTTAAGTCATCTCAACTCAGGCCAGCCCACGGCAGAGCAGCCACCTTGCCAGCGAACAGTCTTGTGCCGTGGTGATGATGCACTCTAGTATTAGACCTAAAGGCTTGTGGGGCGCTTCCCATGATTCATAGTCCCACTGCAAGACGCACCACTCTGGGAATCCTATGGGTGGGGATAGGGGGAGAATTTGTCTAGCCTGTCTGGGGATTATGGATAGAAGGGTTTAAACCTGGGAATTCCCACAAGCCACCTTGCTCCGGCTAGTCACACCCCTTGTTTCGGGATCCAGTCTGCATCCCACCTAGTGTTACGGTGTGGATCCTATATAGAGCTGCAGCTTGCACCCACTAGTGGCACTCCTGCCATTTTGGGCTCTGGAACCTTGGGTATGAAACCACGGAGCCATGGCAAGGGGCGGGACGTTACTCAGTGTGGCGCATCAGTGTAAATAAATGTAACAGCAATTAACTGAGGTCCCTGGGAGGTGGTACAAGGTCTGGGTTTTGCAAAGAACTTTATCAGAGGGATGTCGATGCATGGCATGTGAATACACGTTTCCTTTTGCACCTTCTCTGCATTGGGAAGCAGTTCATTGTGGGTGTTTATTATGCGTGGCATATATAGGTACAGAGAAAGTCTCTATGTTCATGGCAGCTGTGACATGTTAGGAATATGGTGAGTATAGATGGGTACAGAGCGATCTGTAGACAGATAACTGTATAGCACTTCACTTATTAGGAGTGTGGCTAATATACGTGGCACAGACACTGTGGCACGTTAGGATGACTAATCTGGCTCCTCACCCTGGTCAGAATTGCCCATATTTTGCAATACATGGTGACAGGAGTGGGCACCACTTCACCATGCACGCAGGTGTGAACAGCCCCGCTAGCACAGATGTTCACTATGTCACTTAATGCACTGCTGAAAGGCGTTGAGATAATATGGTGATGGGGGTGGGATAAGAACCAGAATAGACTCAAAGAGAAGAGCCCAGAGTTGCTGGGAGTGTTCAGTTGACACTATAAAGCCTTTCCCCTATTTCCACTGTTCTTCAGGCTTATTTATTTACTGGCATGCTGTGCCCTGTGACGGGTCATGTGTTCTGGAGGAGCAAGCCACCCTACAACCCTGTTAGCCGTGCTGTCACACTCTCCATTTTCAAACGCATTCAGAGTGGTCACAGAAATTCTAGATTGCCCCTGAATTCGGTGCCAGAGAATTTAGGTCCCACGCACTCCAGAGTCCATAAGGCCCTGGCTATCACCGCCCACCAAAAAATGACAGGGAGGAATCTGGCCCCACTCCTGCAATTAGATGCAGTTTGTTCACACGTTGCGTATAAAAGACAATTTCATTAATCCGCAGCCCTCCCTAGAAACCACAGTTGGCAGAAGAGACCGTTTTTATGAATAACACCCCAGTGAAATAAACCTGAGGCAGCCTGGGTGGGATGTAGCTATATTTTTCCAATTCGTCCCTTGTCATTCTTGGATTGGCAAACTGGCAGCTTCCAGAATAGTTTGCATTTCGCACAGCATGTTCCATGACTCACCACCTACCCTCTGCGAGCCTGGCGCAGGGGCAGTGGCCAGAAATCTTACACATCGCACAGAGTACATCCATTGACTCACAACTGATGCTCTGAGCAGCTGGCACACGGGCAGAGATCAGAATGGTCTTTGCTGCATGCGGTGTTGATTCACAGTGCGCCAAGCACAATCCAACTGGGGGAGCTCGGTGATTAAAATGTTGACGAGAGATCTTTAAGAAACAAACAGCAAATTTGGATCAGCTTCAAATTGTCTTCACTTAATCCACAGAGCTCAGGTAGTTGGCGTGCCCTGCAAAGCTCTACAAAGCTCTCATGGCTTTTGTGGGGAGACAACATGGACTCTTTAAAGTGGTTAATGAGAAACTGGAAAACCTGGGATGGGAAATTTTCATGCACCTTCAAATTCTCATCCCCAGAATATTTTGCTTCTCTAGGACAACCTCTAGTTTGCTTCCATCATGGAGTGGGTGGTCTGGGTGGCATCCAGACTGATGGTTTGAAACTGGTTTGCCCTTGAAAGCACAAATTATTCCCCTGTTTCATTTCGGCAGAGAGCCATTGCACAGAGTTGCACTTTCTGGACTTCACACATGTTCCAGTCCTCAACTTTGGATGCTCCTCTGACACATCCCTCATCTGCAACCTGATTGTCATTAAAAGCAGGGCTGCGTCATTGGCCTTCTGCAATCCTGTCTGGGCTGAATGGGGAAGTGGGTTTTGTACAACAACAGATTCTGACTTGTGGTCAGAGTCAACTGTGGTGAAGCAAATGAGACCTTGTACCTTGAATGAAGAGCTTGGGCTAGTACACCCTGAGCGGATTCTTCTGGCTTTTGTGGTGCACTCAGTAAAGTTCAGTTCCATTGTTTTCCTGATAAAAGAATCTGGCGATACCCCTTGGAACAGAATTAGTCCTGGGCCCTGCTTACAGCTCTCATGATCTCACTTTTGCAGTACCCCTGTCTAATCCCACCCGCCCTTTTGCGGGGTTTAGAGATGCTAAAGCAAAAAGCACAACGTAACAGTCATTTATTGTTTTTATACATAGCTAAGAAGGAGGAATGCTGGTCTTGTGGTTAGGAGATCTGGGTGTAATCACTGGCTCTGTCACGAATGTCCTGCGTGGCCTTTGTCAAGTCACTTCCTCTCTCTGTGCCTCCGTGCCTCATCGGTAAATGGGAATCATCATCTTTCTTCAGTCTGCCTTTTTAGACTGTCAGCACATTGTGGCCGGGACTGACTGTGTATGTAAACCAGCTGGCATAGTAGGGCTGTGGCCAGGCCCTCTTTGCACTACTGGAACACTAATAATCAGTGCTGATGATGATTATTTCCAGTGCACAAAAGGGGTGGCTGGGTCCTATAGGGCTTGATCCTGCCAAGAATTGAGCCTGGCCTAACAAGCACCCCGCATGCTCTACTCCCATCAGTGTCCGGACTCAGGCCCTTAGACTGTTCCCGGGGACAAAGTGCTTTACGAGGCGAGTCGGTCGCCTTGAATTGGGGACAACTTTTCCCGTCAGCGTCCTGGAGAGACGTGCAAAGAGCAGCAGCCCTGCTGTAATGGGCTGGATGCTCTCACCAGACAGGCATGGCATCCAATTTCCTGAGCTTTTGTTTGAACGGCAAACAAATAAGCTATGGGCCCCACGGCTCCAGGAGCATCATTGTCATAAATATCGCAAGGTACGAGCCTCTCCCTTTCAAAAGCTAACTCTAAATTATGCCCCAAGTTCGAGCTGCACCCGCTGGCTGGGATACGGCTCCTCTCCATCAGCATGTTAAAATGATAACAAATACATTGCAAAATTATAGCTGGGCAACCCTCCAAAATTAGCTTGTCACTTTGCGTCTAGGGCAGGCATCTATTGCGGAGCCTCCGCAGCAGGTTCTGCTATTAAGGGATGGAAGCAGGGAAGATTACAGAAGCACTTGCAGAAATATCTTTCCATGTCCACATGTATCTCTGTTGTCTTTGCTTGTTAAATGTCACCTTCTTTTCTTCTCGCCTTCTGGTTTCTTTCTCAGTTTCCTGGTTTAATGGTACATTTCAGGGAATCGTGCACCTGCCTTGGCTGCATAAAGAGGAAGGATGATCCAGCGTCTAGGGCTAGGTGAGGTGCCAGCAGACGTGGGTTCAAGTTCCTACTCTGCAACTGACTTCTTGTGGGATCTTGAGCAAGTCCCTTAAGCCCAGATCCTCAAAGGTATTTAAGTGCCTGGATCTGCACCTTAGCCTCTCTGTCCCTCAATTCCTCATTTGTAAAACAGGAGTAGTAGCCCTCCTCTACTACACAGGAGTGTAGTGAAGTATTCTAGTAAAACAGGCCAGGTCAGAACCCAAGATAGCTAGGTGGCTTTTGTCCAGAGGATACTGGACTAGACTGATGATGATTTGCTAGTAGTAAGGTCATGATGATTCCTATGAATTTCCTCCACCTCTAGACAGCTAGAGTTCCCCACACAGTCGTTTTTACCTGGCATGGAGGCTTTACTATCTGTGTATCTATATTCCAGTAGCACCTGTCGTCAGAGGCAGCTGAAGGAGAAGAGGACAGGTATTCCCTCTGAAGACCTGCAAGAAGCTGGTGTGTGTGTGTGTATGTATGTGTGTGCGTGCCCATGTGTGTGAGGAAGGCTGACAGCTGACAACAGGTAAGCTCAGAAAACCTTAATCAGAGTTAGCACAGACATCTCTGTCTGAGCTGAAAATTCCACCTCCCGTGTAGATGTACCAGTAGACTAAACTCTTTGGGGTGGGGATTGTGTACAGTGCCTGACACAAGAGAGGCCTGATCAAGGTACTTCAGTAAAACAAGAAACTCACAATAATAAACTAGGTTCCCATTTGGCTTTATTTATTCTGGCTATTAATAAACTCTTGTAATCTAGTGGCTGTTCAGAAACCGCTGCAAGAGGGGAAAGTTATCAGGAGAGTGTAGCACGCTGCGAAGTAATAAGCAAAGGGCTCCCATTTCCCTGAGTGACAGTAATTACCTCTCACTGCATTGTGTAGCACTGAGCGGCACATACTGGAATCAGCTACTGAGATGCCGCACACCTCAACAGTTTTGCCAATTTGAATATCTTTTAAGAAATAAGCACAGAATGTTTGCTTTCCCCCTCCCTAACTTCTCCCTCTTCCCTGATGCCTTGAAAGAGTTTTGTTTTAACTAAACAACATTTTACATTTCATGTGGCGCCATCATGTAGCTCTCATTTGTTTTCCCTTTGGCGTGACAGTGTGTGGCATTGTTTTGATAAGAAGATTTCGCAGCGTTTTGAAACAACGTTGCTTTTCCCAATTCCCCATTTTTCTCAGGGAATGCTGACGTTTTGGCAACTTGCCTGTCAGATCTCCAGGGACAGATCCTGGCCTTTGTTATGGCCAAAGTAAATCTTGAGTAACTTCACAGGGTGGAATTCACCATTGGCCTGCGCCTTGTGTAGTCATTTACATCAAAGCAAAGGGAATAGAAGAATGTGTCTACATAAGGAAATTGACCGGCATGGCTATTCCAGAATAACTATTCTTCTATAGCTATTCTAGACTAATTTTCCATATGGATACTCTTAACCTGGAATCACAACAGTGCTTTAAATTCACACCCTCTCTTAGTCCTATAGAGAAAAGCCCTACAACACTACACCCTTTGGATTTCGTAGCATTTTCTCCAGAAACAAGACTTGCTTTCCAAAACACAACAGAAAGCCTGTGAATACCATTATTTATTACAACAGCACCTAGGGGCCCCCGATGAAATTAGGGCCCCATTGTTTAAGGTGTTGTACAAACACGTAGCAAGAGACAATCCCTACCCCAATAGTCTAAGAAAAGGTGGATGTTGAAGCAAAGGCAGAGAAGGTGTGTCTATACCGCTGACCAAGGTGTGATTCCAGCTGGGGATGACATACCCACGTTAGCACAGCTAAAAATAGCAGTGTAGATGCAGCTGCATGGGGTGGACACACTTGCTGGGCATGTGGGGTGCCCCGATGCCTGGAGCAGTTCATGACCGAGTCTGCACTGAGGGGCTTGCTGACATAACGACACTGGCCAGAGGCATGGTCTTTTCACACCCCTACCTGATGCAGCAAAGCTGATGTGACTTAGAAGTGTAGCCCAAGCCTCGCACACAGGGCTCGCCAGGAGTGAAGGTTGGGAGCCTCTTTGCAGCACTGTCAACACGGCCGTGTTCTTGGCTATGGGGTGGCTCCTTCAATGAAGACGCTGTGACTCGACAGCTCAGTAAGCGGCCACCAGCTTTCCTGACCTGGCCTGCACTTCAGGGGCCTGATTCTCCATCGCCCCGCACCAAGCGCAGTCATTGACGCCAGTGCGCCGAGAGTATAAAATGCCGGGAGAGTTTTACACCTGCTTTGCGGTCCCTTTGCAAAGTGTCATGAACTGGCCAAGGTGCCAGGCAATATCAGAGCCTCCCCTAGCGGCACTGCTTATCCTCTGAGGGCTTTATTCTCCTCTCCCTTACCCAAGGGTCAAACCCATGTCACCCCATTGCCTTTGGGCCAGTCGCTCCTGAGCAACACCAGGATGAAGCACAGAATCAGCCCTCCCAAGTCTGTCCCAGCAGGCACTTGGAGCAATATAAAATAAAACCCAGGGCTGAGTTTCCACTCGATTGGTTATTTCAAAGTCCTGATCTGTCCCCCAGCCAATACAGCGTTCCTCTGATCAGCTACAGTCAAACAAACATCCCCACAACATGGCTGCGTCAATGCAAAGTCAATTCTGAGGGCCTTGATAATGCTAAGGAATTTTAATCTTTCTTCTTTTTTGATAGCGGGGGGAAGGAAAGGGGATGGGATATGGGGAAGGAGGTAGAAAATTAACTACGGTGTTTTCTATTCGAAATAGCAAGCCTTTCAAATCCTTCCAAAGCAGCTTAGAGGCGTCCACAGGTAGGACATGCGTTTTAAATTTCCTGGAGTCTCCTAATCAGTAGCTGCATCCCGAGGAAATTAAATAACGTCAATCAACATGAATTATTCTTCATGGGAGCATCAGCAGCGCGGGCAATTTTCATTGTAACTTAAGCAGAAATTGAAATATCAGCATCAGAGTGTGAAATGCGCCATTGCAATGAACTGTTCTTCATAAAGCAAGAGGAGAAATGTAAAGAAGATTACACACTATTAGTCCCAGTAGAATTTTGCTCCTAATCTGCCTTAAATTGAAAAATTGTTTGGATGAGCTAGCAGCTTTCCCTTGCTATAAAATAGAGGGGGTGGTCTCAGCTAGATGAGAAGCAAGGGGATTTGAAATGTGTTGTGGCTGGAGGGATGTCTGAAAACAGTAAGCCTCATAATCTGCATCCTTAGGTACTTACCTGTTCACCTGACTGCAGTATCTGAACATCCCAGAATCATTTAGCCTTACAACACTCATGTGAAGTAGGGTATTCCATCCATTTATAGATGAGGAGCTGAAGCACAGAGAGGCTAAGTTGCTTGCCCAAGGCCCTACAGAAATTCTGCAGACTGAAACCCAAGGCCCCTAGACCAGTGTCGTACCCACTGAACAATCCTTCCCCTTTCATTATCTTCCCTATCATCAGCCAGGGCTGCATAAAAATCATAGAAATGTAGGTCTGGAAGGGACTTCAAGAGGTCATCTAGTCCATACCGCCACACTGAGGCAGGATTACATATACCTAGACTGTCCCTACCAGGTTTGTCGAATCTGTTCTTTTAAACTTCTAGTGATGCGGATTCCACAACTTCCCTAGGTAACCTATTCCACTGCTTAACTATCAGTTAGTTAGTTAATTAGCAAGTTTTTCCTAGTATCTAATCTAAATCTCCCTTGTTGAAGCTGATTATTTCTTGTCCTTCCTCCAGTGGACTTGGAGAACAATTGGTCACCATCCTTGTTAGAACAGCCTTTCACATATATGAAGACTGTTCTCAGGTCCCCCCTCAGCCTTCTTTGTGCTAGGCTAGAATGAGGGAAATATAGAGCTGCTGTTATCAAATTTCTGTTCCCCACTTATAGACTGATCAAGTCACCCTTTAACTTTCTCTTTGATAAACTAAATAGATTGAGTTTTATAATCTATAATAAAGAAGATTTTCTAATCCATTGATCTTTCTCATGGCTCTTCTTTGAACCTTCTCCAATGTATCAACATGCTCCTTGAATTGTGGACACCAGAATTGGGCACACGTTCTTAAACAATTCACAGTTATCCTTCCCATTTGTCTGTTGTATGTCCCTGACAAGGCACCATAGTGAACCAAGATGAAAGACCAACTTCTACCTGAAATGGCCTGCGTTATTAAAAATACCACTGCTCCAAATCATCCTTTGCCACCCAAGAGGAAATCGTCACTACCCCTGAGAAATACCAAGGGAAATTCACAGCATCCAGAGATCAACTGGTACATTCTCAGCTTGAGACAATGGAGAAGGGTCATGAAGTGCAAATCCCAAATCCTCCAAAGCTTGGGGTTGTTTTGATCCAGGCTTTGGGTTCAGGCCCAGGTCTTAGAAATCTTAACCTAGAATGAGCTGTTACAACCATGTGACAAGGAGGCAACCCCAGAACCAAGAGATTTCAGCACTAGAGTCATCCTGAAATCATTCCTGTGGCAGGTCCTTTTTTGACTCCTCCCTGTCCGCTTTCATCACTGTCTTATCTTTTTTTGAGTTCTGCTGCCTGGGAATCTTCTTCCCATCCAAGTTCATTATGATGCAATTAGCTTTTTGAGGCATCTGTCTTTAGAAGGGCACTTTCCAGGGTGGACTCTGGGAACAGAGATTGCACCTTGTCTGCACAGGGAAAGCAGCATGTGGAATTTGGACAAGGAGGGGAACACGTTTGTGGGACCAAATCCTCAGCTGGTGTAAATAGTGTAGCTCCATTGACTTATCTCCATCAAACACCTTGAACCACTAGTCTTCATTTCCACCAGTGCAAAGTGGGGGGTAAATGCCGCCAAATCAGAATTATAGCATTGAACATTGAGTTTCATCTGCCATTTTGTTGCCTGGTCATCCAGTTTTGTGAGATCCCTTTGCAACTCTTCGCAGTCTGCTTGGGACTTAATTATTTTGAGTAATTTTGTATTGTCTGCACATTTTGCCACCTCACTATTTACCCCTTTTTCCAGATCATTGATGAATATTTTGAATAGCACTAGTCCCAGAACAGACCCCTGGCGGGACACCACTATTTACCTCTCTCCATTCTGAAACTGATCATTTATTTCCATCCTTTATTCCTGTCTTTTAACCAGTTGCTGATCCCTGAGAGGACTTTCCCTCTTATCCCATGCCTGCTAACTTTGTTTAACAGCCCTTGGTGAGGGACTTTGTCAAAGGCTTTCTGAAAGTCCAAATACACTATTTCCACTGGATCGTCCTTGTCGACATGTTTGTTGACCTCCTCTAAGAATTCTAATAGATTGGTGAAGCATGATTTCCCTTTACAAAAGCCATGTTGAATCTTCCCCAACAAATCATGTTCATCTATGTGTCTGTTGATTCTTTTACCTATCGATCTGGGATGATTTAGTTGGGGATTGGTCCTGCTTTGAGCAGGGGGTTGGACTAGATGACCTCCTGAAGTCCCTTCCACCCCTGATATTCTATGATTCTATGATGATCTAATCTGTCATCATGTTTATCTACCTGTCAATCATCTAGGCATCTATTCCATGACAATCATCTGAGTATGCCTTGGCACCTATCTAGCCAGTCTGGTGTCTTACATGGCACCCACTTCTATAGTATCCGGGTGCCTTTCTTTCAATTTATCTCAAGTGCAATATGCTGCCAGGAATAAAGAAATGTGACCTCACTGCTTCTGTAAATGAAATGAATTTTGAGCTTTAATTTCACACCAAAGAGTCACACTTAAACACACACACACCCCTTGGCACTCTCAGGCACAATGAAGAATGTCACTGAGCTTGGAACTCATGGGGAAAAAATCACCTTGTTGGGCAAGAGTTTCTGTCATACATATGTCAGGAAGGAAAAGGAGAGAGAAAGAAAAGACTCTGGAGAATGATTTTTATCCTCTGCACTGAAAAAAGTGACTGAAACCTTGAAAGCTCCCATCAGTTGGTGATCTGTTGTTGCTGCACAGTTCCCACTACCTTTCTGCTTGCAAGAACATGAATGGCTTCAGAGCAAGTGCCAGTGTATATGCTATTTACAAAACTTCTGCTTATTAGAGACGTTCATTGTGTTGCTCAGAACCTCGGCCTTGTTTTCTCAAGACTAAACATGCCCAGTTGTTTTAACCTTTCCTCAGAGGTCATGTTTTCTAAACATTTTATTGTTTTTGTTGATCTCCTCTGGGCTCGCTCTGATTTGTCCAACTTCTTCTCAAAGTGGGATGCCCAGAACTTGACACATGTGACAGTGTGATACACCCACTTTTGTACAGGTGTAAATGGCAACACAGTTTCCATGTTGATAAATGCAAAGTCATACAAATTAGAAAATGTAATCCCAATTATATATGTAAAGGGATGGGGCTCTAAATTAGCTGTTACCACGCAAGAAAGAGATCTTGGAGTCAGTGTGGATAGTTTTCTGGAAACATCCACTCCATGTGCAGTGGCAGTCAAAAAAACCCAAACAGAATATTGGGAATCATTAGGAAAGGGATAGACAATAAGACATAAAATATCATATAGCCTCTATAAATCCATGGGACGGCCACATCTTGAATACTGCGTGCAGATGTGGTCGCCCCATCTCAAAAAAGATATATTGGAGTTGGAAAAGGTACAGAAAAGGGCAACAAAAATGTGCAGGGATATGAAACAGTTTCCATATGAGGAGAGGTTAATAAGACTGGGATTTTTCAGCTTGGAAACGAGGCGACTAAGGGGGGCATATAATAGAGATCTGTAAAATCATGACTGGTGTGGAGAAAGCAAATTAGGAAGTGTTATTTATTCCTTCTCATAACACAAGAACTAGGGATCACCATATTGGCAGCAGGTTTAAAACAAACAAAAGGAAGTATTTCTTCACGCAACACATAGTCAACCTGTGGAACGCACAGTCAACCTTGCTAGAGGATGTGGTGAAGACTCTAACAGGTTCAGAAAACAACGAGATAAGTTCATCGATGATAGGTCCATCAATGGCTCTTAGCCAGGATGGGCAGGGAGGGTGTTTCGAGCCTCTGTTTGCCAGAAGCTGGGAATAGGTGACAGGGGATGGATCACTTGAGGATTACCTGTTCCGTTCATTCCCTCTGAAGCACCTGTCAAAGGTCACTGTTGGAAGATAGGATACTGGGCTAGATGGACCTATGATGTGCCCCAGTATGGCCGTTCTTATGTTCTTAGTGTGGAAGGAATTTGAGAATCAGAATCAGCTTTGTATGGGTATTTAGGTGCCTAGAGATGCAGCAGTATGCTTAGTGGGATTGTCAAAAGTGCCTATGTGCCAAACTCCTGTTGAGTTCAATAGCTTTGGACAATCTCCCTGGGTGCCTATCTCCAGCTATAAGCACCTTTAAAAATCTGGCCTTGATCCTGTTGGGTTTCAGTTAACTTCTGTTTAATTCCAATGTCCAATGCACACTTGAGAGAAGAAAAATCATTGTTAAAAATCAAACAACCCCTAAAACACCTGCCAACAAAACCAAGGAAGATCAGACTTCACATGATTGATATTTCAAAAGATAAAATGTATTCTGTTTTTTTTGGGAGGGGGGGCGGGAGGGGGAAACCTTTTCCTTTCTTACTTTGTGGTTTGTAAGGAAGCAAGAGAGGCACAAGTCCAATTTCTTTAAAAGTTGCAGATGCCCTTTAAGGGTAAAAGCTCTGATAGAGGGCAATGGTAAATTCTTCTGGGTATACAGGACAACAATCAATTGATGGTTTCAATCTCATTCTTAGTGGACAAATGTCCAGTTTCCAAAGTACCAGCCCCTGCCCCCCCCACCCCACGCTCCTGGATAGTTCTGATTGGCAGCTGAACAGCTCAACTGGCCTGTCCATTCCAGAAGTAGCTTCATGGAGAACAGGAAAGCAGCTTGCACTTCTGCAGCCATTGCTAGCTCTGTTCTGGAGCTAGAAATCTCGCATCGGGTTCCCTGGTCCCCTGCACCTCACACATTTTCACCAGTGCAATGAGGTGTGAAAATCCTGCCATGGTGAGCTGGGGCCATTTTGCACAAGGTGCAGAGCAATGGACACCTCTTTAGTGCTGAGGGCTGATTCCCTATGGACCAACACTAGGTTCTCTTTAAAAAAAAGGATCAAACTCAAAAGATCTTTGGACCCTAACGTTTAAAATCAGGCATGAAAGGCATTGGCTAGCCTGTGATGAGGGATTGTGATTTCCAGCACTGATTGGGGGCCACAGAATAAGCAAAGGTCCAAGCCTACTTTTAATGTGTCTCTGTCTTTACTGTTAATAACCATGTTAGTGTCAGGATGTAATAAAATACCCAGGAAAGCTTGAGGCTTTCTGGTTAAAACCAGTGGTTTTACTCTACCAAAAGGCCCAGCACTAACACAGTTAAATCTGATATCAACCAGCAGAAGATTAATGGACTAGTCATGCCTAAAGAAATTTGCTTTTAACATTTCTCTGACACAGCGGAGTTGTGGTCATGGAGTCTCTACTCTTCATTAACCTCTTCATTAACCTCTATCCTTGGCCCAGGTTTCCTAGTGCAGCACAGAGCCTGGAAATTGGTTTGAAATCTCCAATCAGTGCCTTGAAGTTTGGGCTGGCTGTGGAAGAGGAGAAGAGATACTCAGGGAGGCATTTGGAGTTTCACTGAAAGCTGATGCAGAATTTAACTCCTGCTGAGGAGGTTACTTTGAGCAGGGATCCTCATCTGACCTTCACCCATGCTGGTATCTTCCAGCTGATGATTGGCAGCAGGGAAAAGCTCTGGAAAGTCCCTGAAGTATCATAGAAAAGCAAGTTTCTTTGAACCGGAGCAGCAAACGCTCATAGCAGAAAGTTTCAACAAAGCTTCTAGGACTGGTGCTCAGATCCAGTAGAGTCCATTCACTGCTGGAACACTGCTGGAGAAACTAGCACCAGTTAAAGTTGTCAAGAATCATCCAACGAAGTGGGTATTAACCCACGAAAGCTTATGCTTTAAAATTTTAGTTAGTCTTTAAGGTGCCACAGGACTCTTTGTCACTTCAGTTAAAGTTGTGTCTCTCTCCCAACTCTATTCTATATCCCAGTTATACGGTGTTCTCTCTCTCTCTTTCTCTCCTCTCTTGTTCCCGACCACCACACATCTGGGCCGTGGTTCATCCAGCCTTAGACAACAAAGCACTTGTAAGGACATGCTTAACTTTGAGCAAGTGCTTAAGTCCAGTTGACATCACTAGAATTTAAGCCTGCACTTCAGGGCTTTGCTGCACTGGGAAGGACTTAGCACATGCTAGGTTGGAGGCTTCATTTGACGCGTGCCTTTGCATCCGTTTGCATCGAGTTGCTTGTTTATACCCCCATGGGAGGATGTTTTCCTGCATAACGCAGGGGCTTCTTTACACACGCCTGGGCCTTTCATTCCAAAGGCTGCTCTTTTTCCTCATTTCCTCCTTTCGCCACTATTTCCTGAAAAGTTACCGTGGGATGAAACTCTCCTTTGGACAGGTCTCTGGTCCCCAGCTGGGCCACGCGCCATTGATCTAATGTGGCCTCAGGCTCTCTGAATGGAGCAGGCTGGAGAGACACAGACTGACACGTTCAGCCTGGAGTGCAGGGGGCTGAGTGGTAAAACTTCATAGCCCAGTTCCTCACTATAGCAAGTTACAGGATGTTCTTGTGTCACTTGTTAATGAAGTTAGTCTGAGTGTGTGTGTGTGCGTGTGCGTGCGTGTGTGTAACATCTCCAACAAACCCTAAAGATCATGCTTTAATGAGCACTTAGATAAGATCTCTGTCTCAAGACTTTTTCAGTGTGGATCACATCATAAAAGAGATTGTCTCTCCTATCTGCAGTCACCTCTCCTCCCCTCCCGTTCGCCATCACCTGACCCCTCCACTCACATGTCCTACCTCACCTCCCAGCCACAATCATGGAATATCCCTGGCGCGCCTCCATCCACTCCTATTTCTAGGTACGGGCTTTAAAATAACCATGTGATCCCTCCCCCCGAAGGCAGAGGGGGCACTTGAAGAGGGTGCCCGAAGGAGGACACCGTGCTCTCATAGGCTGCCTGCTATTGGCAAATAAACCAAGGATCTCAAAGCACCTGGGCCTTAGCTTCCAAGTTCCCTGCCACTGGACAATAGGCTCTCCCTGCACTGCACTGAATTCCTGTATCTATATGTCTCTGGGCAAAATCCCAGAGTCCACATGCAGGCAAAACTCACTCTGAGTTGCAAATCAATAAGTAAATACATAGACTGGGGAAAGACACCTGGCTTTGTCGCTTAGTGAAAGTCATGAGGCAAAACATGCACAGCCCATAATACGAATACCTTGTGCTCTTAGGAATGGATCTTTCCTCTCTTGATGCCCAGCCTTCTGTTCTCCCTACTAGACCCCATGGCCCTTAATGATTGCATAACCAATGGCAGTGCAGGCTGCCCTCCCGTGCCCAAAAGCCAAGTGTCCTGCCAAGATACATCATGAAAGAGCTTCAGGAGGTAAGAAGGGTTATGCAAGGCTCCACAGGCCATTCTGTTGAGGCTACTTGCTTTCTGTGCCCATCAATGCCAGCTCTGACAGCAGTATCCCTGAGAGAAAGTAGGGTCCCATGATTAGGGACTGGCCTCAGACTTGGGAAACTTGGATTTAAGGCTGTGCTCTGCTACAGACTTCTTACGTGACCTTGGGCATGTTACTTAGCCTCTCCATGCCTCAGTTCTCCAGCTGGGGGAACTGAGTCCTGCCCTGCCTCACTGGGGTGTTGTGAGGTTACATACATTAAAGACTGTGACATGCTCACATACAACAGAAGTGTGAGAGCCACAGGCATAGCTTAGATGTACCGTGAGGGTGGTTTTGCAGAATGGACAGCTGCCTCACATGGAACAGGACTGAGTACTCACCCAACCCATTGAATGTACAAGAAGTCAGAACTACCTAGCTGCCCATCGCCCTAGCCCCATCACTGTGCTGCAGCTTCTTGCTTGCCTCAACATCAGGGAAGGATTTGAGCAGGTCATGGATAACCAGAGTGTCCCAAATCTCTAAAACCAGAAATCCTGCCTGGTTATAATTAGCCTGCATGAATTATTCATCAGGGCCAGTGCCTCCGTCAGATCTGACAGTGGTAATTGTCCTGCCAGCAACATACGGGGTTGGTCTTATTTGTGAAAATGATTCAGAGAGCATTTTTTTAAATAGAAAAAAAATTACACAGTGACACACATACGCTCACAATGATCTATGCCCACATACCGAGGGCCAAACACATCTGTGGTGGCACTCCAGTCAAGCCAATGGGATTACAGCAGGGTTGAATAAATAGCTAGATCTGTTTTCTCTTTCTCGCTCTCATTCTAAAAATATCTAGTAATACTGTCAGGAGCTATTCCTTTGGCTCTGCTCTCAGATATTTCTTCAGCTGATCAGAAGGGTCAAATCTCACCCATGTCTAAGGCCCTGCCAATAGCATTTAGGTAAGGCTTGATCATCCATCTGCTAGGAACCTGCCTGGAGCAACAGGTATTCCTCTCTGCATGACAATGCTTTCTCTGCTTTCATTCTTAAATACAGTATGTGTCCAGCCTTTATTAATTTATTACAAAAGCTGATGGTGTTTGGGAAGGAATGGGGCAGTGAAATATCTGACAGAGCAATTAACGCAGCTTTCATAGCCAGACCTGGCTCTAGATCATTGCAGACCTGGGCTAATTAATTTCCATTAAAAAAAACCCAGCACAACCTGAGCCAAAATTGTTTACATTTATGCCATTGTAATTCCAGAGTCAATAAAGTAACTTTGGCGGAGTCACTCTAGACTGAGTTACACAGGGTTTGTAATCGGGTCCCTTCAGCACATGCAAGAGGGTAATATTTTTGGCAGGGTTAATGAATTTTAGGCACCTAACTCTCTTAGATGCCTTTGAAAATTCCAGCCTCCCTTTATGCTTGTGGGGCCAAATTCATAATGGGTGTCAAGTCCTCTGCAAGGATCTTCATTCACTCTGGTGTAAACTGGGGCTGAATGCAACTTTGCATGTCATTTTCACTTGCTGCCTTACAGATGTCACCAGGCCCCAAACAACAGGACACATAGCATCACGCCCACTTCTGCAAGTGGGGTGACAAATCACCTTCACCTCTCTCGTCCGTCACTGCTGGGTGTTTCCCTTCACTCACTGCTGCCCTGAATCTGGGTCAATTTGATCCCTAGGTTAATGTGTCATTACACTGTCCAAAAGCTAGATCTGAACAGATAGGATTGAGTACTCGGGTCAGAGACTAAACCCAATGGCGGGCCAGAGTGTCATCTGATAAGCAGTGTGGCCTAATGGGCAGAGCACTAGACTGGGGCTCAGAACACCTGCATTCTTTTTGAGCACTACCATTGGCCTGCTGGGTAACTTTCAGCAAGTCTCTGTGCCTCGGTTTCCCCATTTATACAATGGGAAGAATAATACTGACCTCCTTTGTAAAGGGATTTGTGATCTACTGATGGTAAGAACTAGGTTTTATTATTAATTAATATTATTAGTGTAAAATGGCATTGCTTTACTTAATACCATGGAGCTACAGTAATTTCCATCCGCTGAGGATCTGGCCCAATGTTTTCAAAACAGGCCTCTAATTTTGGGTGCCTTCAGATTTGGGTGCCCAGATTTAGACAAGCCAGTCTGCGGCCTCCAAAATTAGTGGCCACTTTTGAGCATGTTGGCCTGAGTGAATTATTGTTGATATCAATTATTTGTCTGCGTTAGGTACATCAAAGGAGCTTCTCACCACGGTGTCCATGTACCATACATTGTGAGGAAAATCTACACAGGGCTTCACAAACGAAAAGCAAAACCCTGAGCTCTTGACTCCGTCCGCATGTGGGTGAAGCTCCCATGGTAGCCAACGGGAGTTTTACCTGAGTAGACACAGAGTCAAAACTGAACGAGGACCTCAGGATCGGACTGGTGATTGAAACCCGGAGCCAGAACCTCAGCTGGCGTAAATCACTGTAGCACTGTGGACTCTGATGGGCCTACACTGATTTACATTAGTGGCCCATCTAAGTGCTAAAGCCAGCTCTCAGTTACATGGGGTTACTCCAGATTGACACGGCTGTAACTGAGAGCGGAATTAGGATCTAATACACAAAACAAACAAATGCAAGCTGAGACCCAGGAGAGAAAGGGAAGATTGTGGCTAGGATCCTGGGGAGGAGGAAGCAGAACGCATGCCTGGTTTGTAGGGAGAGGGAGCTTAAGAGATAGGAAGCATAGCAAAAAGCACTACACAGACGTGGAAGGGAGGGCAACTGGGTGGTGAGCAGAGATCAGAGATGCAGGAGCAGATGAGCTGCCATAGAGCCTTGAAAGGGATGGAGAGCCAGTGGGGGAGTATCTATTACTGCGTGGTGGGAGCTGTCAGATATTTACCACGGGGGTTGTTTTCATCCAAGCTCTCAGCCTCCTGTAGCGGTAGCACCCCCAGATCACACTGTGAGTGCTGCTGTTTTGATCATCACAGTGGTTCTTCCACCCCCACACTGGCTCTTTCCCTTGTACCATTTAGTGCCGTGGAAAGATGATTGTGTCATGGGAGGGAAAGAGACTTTGATCAGCTTCTGAGACCTGGGCTCTGGGTGGTTTTAGGATTCAGAGAGGAGTCTGGGGAGGCAGGGGGATCCTCTGGGGAGGAAAGGGAGGGACATCTTTAATTCATTTTTTTCAGGAAAAGATTAGCCCAGGGCAACCTCTTGGATTAGCATTTATCTCGCTTTCAGAGAGCAGGCTGCTATATGTGGTGGTGGCATGAAGCAACATTCTCTAGTGTTCAAAGAAGGGGCCTGGGAATCAGGACTCCTGGGTTCTCTTCTTGACTGCCACCAACTCACCAGGTAGCCTTGGGAAAATCAGTTTCCACCCCTCTCTGCCCCATTGTTTCTTCATCTATAAAACTGAGGTAACGTTATTCCCCACTTCCCCTTTGCGTTGAGATCCCTGGGTGGAAAGTGCTATAGAAGAGCACACTGCTTCTACAGGGATAGCGGATAGCAGTGCATCCATGATTGTGCTATAGCACCAAGCACATAAGATCTTCCAGTCCCCTTGCTCATTGAGGTCACTCACCAATTATTCCTAAACTGGGGGAGGAGAAGTGATATCCTTGGTATTCCCTGCAGCCCTGTGCTCTCTCTCTCTCTCTCTCTCTCTCTCTTCCCTTGATGGCAGACGCTTGGCGGTGAGACCCTGCTACGAAAGCACTGGCATACTACTAGCAGCCTCAAATAAAACCTCACCTCACTATTAGCAAGCAGCATGCCCAGGCCAGCTCCAGGTAAGTGAGGCTCGGGAAGGAAAAGGAATGCCTGGGCCGCATGCGTTGCCAGTTACCCTCCATCGTCAGTGGCATTCACATGATGCATCACAGGAAGAGACATAAGCAGTATAATGCAACGTACTGGCAAACGGCAGCAAGGGAAAGCTGTTCTAAGGAGGACATGTCTGCTTCCAAATCCCTTCTGTGCACTGACCCCTGCTAGATGTCTGACGGCACCTGCTAATACGCAACTCAAGCTGACTGATGCAAGTGGAAGTGACAGCTTCTGGCATCAAGTCACCAGCCTGAAAATTCAGACTGAATCCTCTGAAACGCTCACTGAAAAGTCTACAGGCTGCATTCTGCCTCCCCCCTGCCCTCCCCCAGCCCCTATATGCTGCTCTGATTGCAACAAGATGGCAAAGAGATCTCCCAGTGCAGGGGACAGGTCAAGGTGGATGGGAGAAGCAGGAGGGACGCTTGTCGTTCTCAGCACTGTGCGCATTCTGGTCTGCATACCACCTGGGGAGGGTTCTTGGCTGCTCTCTCTTTCATTCAGGTATGGGAGGGAGGGAAGGTTGGTCTCTACAGTAACCCAGAATCTGAGATGCAGCCGCCTTTGCCTCCCCTCCTCCAAGACACCGACAGACACAGCAGAGATTCTACACTGTTTCCAAAATGCCCTTACAATGCTCTTTGATTGGCAGAGCTCCTAACTCCAAGACACGCCTTGAGGTTGGGTGTCTGGAACCTGATGGGTTCCTTGGTCAGATAGCCAGGTGGGTAGAAAGTTCACCCCGGATGTATCTGCCACCCAGGGCAGCCCCACATTGGCTCATTCTGGGGGAACCTTGGCCAAGTTCTCTGGGCAGCAAGTTGAAGGAAAGAACATCACATTGGAACAGTAGCCCGTGAAAATGGAAGTAGGATGGTGGGGAAGTGGACAGAAGAGAGGTTTGTGGGGTGTGGAGCATTCTGTGTGGGATGTGGGGGCTCAGTAAGGGATGAGGGGTCTGTGTGGAATGTGGGGAGTCTGTATGGGATATGGGGGATTGGTACAGGGTGAGGGGTCTATGTGGGATGTGGGGGTGGTCAATAAGTGGTCTGTGTGGGGCACAGAAGTGTCTGTATGGAATGGGGGGGCATGGGACTGGGGGATCAGTGTGGGAATTGGGGGTCTGTGTGGGATGTGGGGGGTCAGTAAGGGGCAATAGGTCTGTAGGGAGTAGAAGGGGTCAATAAGAGGTGAGGAGGGTTGCGTGGGAGGGTCAGTAAGGGGTGAGAGGTTGGTGTGAGATGTGGGGGATCAGTAAGGGGTGAGGGGTCTGTATAGGGCATGGGAGGGTCTTTATGGGATGTGGGGAGGCTGCATGGGCCGGGGGGGGTCTGTGTGGGATGTGGGAGGGCCAGTATGGGATGTGGGGTATCAGTTATGGGAAAGAGGTCTGTGTGGGGCATGGGAATGTCTGTATGGAATTTGGGGGGTGTACATGGGTCTGTGGGGTCTGTGTGGGATGTGGGAGATTGGTAAGGGGTAAGGGGTCTGTGTGGAGCATGGGAGGGTCTGTATGGGATGTGAGGGAGCTGCATGAACGGGGGAGGTCTGTATGGGATGTGGGGGAGGGGTCTGCATGGGATGTGGGGGATCAGTAAGGGGTTTGTGTGGGGCATGGGAGGGTCTGTATGGGATGTGGGGGAGCTGCATGGGCTGTGGGGGCGGAAGTCAACACGAGGTGCATGTATGGAGTCTGCAACGTAGCTTCTTGTGGCCAAGTTATAAAGAATGCACAACACTGCAGCCCTGAGCCTCTCGATCTCTCTCAGCCAGCACTTAAATGCCAATGCAATAACAAACAAGCTGCATTATTTAAAAGCCACTCTGCTTGACCCTACAAGGAGCTCTGCAGTCGCCAGAATGTCACCAAGAAGGATGTCGCTGTTTCAGTGATTGCTGGCGGGTTAACCTCCCTCTCACTGACAACAGGACCCAAGCCAGAGACAAAGGGCAGCTGAGAAGTGCAGAGGGAAAACCCAGCGCAGATAAAGCTGCCTCCACTGCCGGCCACGGGAACCAAAGCAGGGAGGGAGATCCAGGCACTGCAGGATAAAGTGGGTGGAAGCCAGGGGTGGGGAGAAGCATCTCCTAAAGGCCCTGCTTCTCAGCCCACCCGGCTGATCTCCTAGCCTGTCAAGCCAGGCTTGGCTGTTATTACCACTGGTGGAGGACACGGCCTTTCAGAAACAAGCCAGGCAGGTGTCTCTCTCCTTCTCTCGGCATTTCTTGGGCAGGCTCACAAGCTGTGACTATAGAGCCCCAAGGGAGAGGGACAGGGTGCTGGATCCAGGCCCAGGGCTGTTTGCAGGTATTTTTCATTTGGCTGCTGGTTGCTGCCACACTGAGTTGCTCCTCAGTGGAGCTTCGGCAAGGTTGCTCCCCAAACCCACGCCAGCCTGGCGGGAGCCAGCCAGCTGGCCCGTGGTGGAGAATGAGGGGATGGGTAGTTCTGGAGGACCATGTGGTCTGTGAAATACGTCACATCCCCAAGGAGAGCTGGAGAAATGCACTTTCAAAGCCTATATATTCACAGCTGTCATCCCCTAACTTCTTAGTCCAGTGAATCAGGCTGGTCACTCCCATTACTTCGGGTTGGCGCGTGAGCTTTTCTTGCTTGTTTCCGGACCCTTGGACCATCATTTGCCTGTTGCTCATCAGTTTCAGTTACCAAATGTTTCTGGCTGTGTATCTTCAAAGGGGCTCTGGTCTCTGATTTTCAGTGGAATCCCTTGACAAAGCTGAGGGCAATTACTAGATGGTCATTGTTGGGATAGAGTCACAGGCTTTCCCAAAGCCAGACACCAAGAGCCCGTGTAAACAAAAACCCTGGCTCTTTTTATGAGCCATCCTTGGGAAATGTATCTTGCAAATCTTGTTTTGGAAATGAGAAGCATTCAGTTGGAGCCAGCGGTGGCATTTCATCCATTGTGCCCTCATTATATTTCTATCAGGAGTCACTAGCTCTTTGGTTAATTAACTTATTTATTTATTTTTAAATGACTATTATCTTTCTTTCCCAGCACAAAACAATTACCGGCGCTGGCTTGCTCTTTTCGGGGTGAGCTGTACGGCATTAAGTGGAGCGACGCTTAGCATTTAGACAGGGCTTTTCATCTTCAAAGCCCCTGACAGACGTTTAACGAGTCAAAGCGAGGTCCTGACCGGTTGTGCTTGTTAAAGAAGCTGGGGCACTTTTCACAGGGAGCAGCTGTTAACTCCTGTGTCCTGGTCATATCCAACTCAAGTTATTACAGTCTGACTCCCAACCACACACACACACAGCCCTGTGCAGCATTAGTTGGATGTAGGATTCACGATCAGAGGACAGCATCACTGCAATAGAAGGGCACAACCAAAGGGTGGAATTAGCCCTTTTGAGTGAAGGAAAGAGGGCTAGTGTTGGCGTGCACGTGAGGATAGAAAGCCATCTGCATAAACGGGAACTGGCTTGCTAAGAAGCTGCCACGTTGTCTGGGAAGTTGCTCCAGAATATGAAGTAAAGCAGAGGGCCAGGCCCAGGGGCCACTGGAGATTGCTGGAGGAAGCTATGGTACAAAGCAGCAGCAGGAGCATGCAGATTGCAAAGCCCTAGGACTGATCTCACTTGTTCTGGTGCAAATGAGGAATAACCCCCTGAGCTGCACCCTGAGTGACTGAGATCAGAATCAGGCCCCTGGTGAGCAGGGATTGAGGGAGAGTGGCTCCTTTCAGCCCTACACTATGGAAGAGAGAGGGGCCAGAGAAGAACCCCAAAGCTAGGGAATAAGTTTGGCAGTAAATGCAAATCTCCCAGCCTTGATCCCAGACAGAGATAGGGAAGGGCAAAGAATGATGGGTTCGGTGGGGGTGTGGGAGTCTCTCTGGGCACTTCGATTAACTGGACATCACAGGGGCTCTGGCTAATGAGGGTTGAGTTATCCCAGATTCGGTTGTTAAATAACTGGAACTGCCTTGGCCGCAAGCCGGGTTTTTTTTATGATCATTATTATTCGCTCCAGGGTGAGTTTCGTTAACATTGAATTAAGTACTTAGCATAGTTAGCAGCCACCAAAGAGGCGCGCATGCCAGCAAAGGGAGTTGTACTGGTGCTCTGTGGGATAGCTGCCCATAATGCACTGCTCTCAATGCCACTTCAAGTGCCGTGAATGTGGCCACTCCAGAGTGCTTGCTGCTGTCAGTGTGGACAGACTGGAGCACTTTCCCTGGTACGCTCTCCGAAGGCTGGTTTAACCCAAAGCGCTCAACATCTGCAAGTGTAGCCAAGCCCTAAGACAGATAAAGGCAGCATGGTTTCCAAGAGGTAGCTTCAGCTGCAAATGTTTTAGTTTGTGATGAGAGAACAAAGGGTGTGATTGTTTAAGGGTGAGAAATACTCCGATCTGCAAACTATATTTACCTTTTGGGTGTGCAAAACTGGTCTGGAAACCCCATGAAAATAAACTGCCACCTCACTAATAATTTCTTTACATTCAAGCTGAATTTGATCTTTTGTCTCCTCTACCCTGTGCTGTTTGCAGTCATCAACCCCCATACAAGGTAAATGAAATACTCCACTCAGTTAGAATAGAGATTTATATTCACCTGGGTGAGGTATAAATAACACCACAAGGTGCAAGGCACTTAGCAGAATAAGAACAGTTTAAACACAACAGTGATCAGCATATTACCAATGCCTTCAAATAGATCAGATAGACTAGATTAGCTACTGGTAGAAGTGTCTTGATAGAATATTGACTAGATGAGATACCAATGGAATAGATTAGACATGCTCTAGAATGGACTCGATGCTGGCCTAATACAATAGATGAGGGTAAAATTTACAAAGGCACCTACATGATTTAGGAACTTGTCTCACTGAAAAATGGTTTAGGCACATAGGATCCTAAGTCTCACTGAAAGATGCATTTGAAAATTTTACCCAGAATCCAGACACCGGAAGAACAGATTAGCTAGAATATCAAATAGATCCAATGGAATGGACTGAGAGCAAGATTTTTAATTAAAATGGATTAGAACAGCCCTTTGTCTAGCACACTGGCTCTTCTGCTTATGGTCCTGGCCGAAACTGGCCCTTGCAGAGACGCTGGAAAATAGAAACACGTTTCCTCAAAGCTCCCAAATCAGGCTGCTTTTAAATTTTGCCTGGCATTCCTACTCCATCCAAACCTGATGCCAATTTTGAGGTGCAAAAGGAGAGTGAGAAATGCTGGCAATTGGCAGGGACTAGGCCTTGAGGCCTTTTCTAATCAAGAGGGCTGGGTGTTCAGTGATCAAATGCATGTAGGAATCCGCTTCTCCCCCATCCCCTAGCTCTCAACGAAGAGAGAGAGAGAGTGAGCGAGCGCATAAAATCACATAGCACCAATTCCACCTCCGCTTCCCAAATTATCTGGCATGTCAGCAGCTTGACTGAGCTGACCCTTTAGGAATGTTGTTTCCAGAAGCGATAATTCCCATGAAGGAAAGGACAGTTAAACTTCTCAGAACAATTAACTCATCTACTTTGGTGACAGAGAGTCTTGTAGCACCTTATAGACTAACAGATATTTTCAAGCATAAGCTTTCATCGGCGCCACTTTCCCCACAAAAGCTTGTGCTCCAAAATATCTGTTAGTCTATAAGGTGCTACAAGACTCTTTGTCGCTTCTGCAGATCCAGACTAACATGGCTACGCCTCTGATACTGGTCATCTGCTTTGGTTCATGGTGCTGGATATGATCGTTAATCGATAATGTAATTAAAATCAACAGTTTGTTTACATACATGTAAGAAGGATTTATTTTTTAAAAAAGGAAAAATCAGGATGGGGATTACTCAGTTGAGATGGGCCATAAAATGCTCAGCTAACTGGAGTGAATGTAGCTCTTGTAAACTCCACATGTAAACAGTTTAATCACCTTGTTAACACACTCTTCAGCAATAACTTTCCCAAATAGTGCCTGCTCAGAAATATTCATGCGCTCATGCATCACTCTAATAAACTTATCAACACATTCATAAGCCATTAATTAAACATTCATTAGTAATTATGCTTTGGTGCCATTTAGCGTCTAACTCTGTGTGTCATAAATGGAGCGTCTACCCCCAACTGATTCCACTTCGCCAGTCAACTCGACACTGATGGAATGGTGCCATCTGCCCCTTACCGACACACAGCCTTGCGTTCCTCTCCAAAGTTTGACTCCACTCAATAGATGTAAAATCAGAGGGTATTAATTGGAAATTAATATTTCATCAGGAGGCCTTTGCTTAGAAATGTGCAAATGAGTCGATTGCCATGAAAGGCAGAACTCTAATGGGTCCCATGGACAGTTAACAAGGCAGATGTGTGCTGTGGGATGGAAGACACTCCGACGAAACCATAGCAGCACCTCTTTGCAAATATCACTGGGGTTTCTAGAGGAGAATTAATGGCTACTATAGAAGAGAATGTTATTAATAAGACTATTTATTATTTCTGCTGCAGTAGCTGTAGTTGCTCGTTGCATCAACCTGTTGTCTCATCTTATTACGGGGTCTTTGGCAACTGTTTTTTTAGGGATGAGGGTAAAAATTCAGAGCCTCATTGCCATTTTCTAAAGTGACGTGGGACCCTGACAGTCAATTAGGTGAAAGGCTCTTTAGACTCAGATGTTCAAAGGTATTTAGGCACCTAACATTCATTGATTTCAGTGGGAGTTAGGAGCTTATATAGCTTTGTGCATCTGGGCCTCAGGGCTCCAGTAACATCTGAAAATGGGTCTTCGGCACCAATGAAAATTGTAGTTTGTGTGTGTGGGAGGCCAAAACCTTGCAAGTTTTTGCCTTCACCCAGACACAGCTGGGAAATAGATTCCTCCCAGGTCGAGATCCAACCTGCAGTGCAAATATGCTGTGGTGGCAGGTTGAGACGCAGGGGTTCAAATTCAGCTTCCCGCCTTCTCTAAGGGGAAGTGTTAGAATCGGTAGAGTTTTAGCCCAGCACCAGTTCTAGGGATGATTCAGAAACTGTTAACCCTGCCTTGAGCGATTACACCAGAGGTTCTCAAACCTCACTGCACCATGACTCCATTCTGACAACAAAAATTACTACATGACCCCAGAAGGGGGGATTGAAGCCTGAGTCTGCCTGACCCCCACTGCTCCGGGCAGGGGGCCAGAACCCAAGGGCTTCATCCCTGGGTAAGGGGCCTACAACCTGAGCCCCGCTACCCATGGCCTTGGGCAGTGGGGTTTTGGCTTTGGGGGTGGGGCTCGGGCTTGGGAGGTAGGGCTTGGGTTTCAGCTTTAGCCCTGGGCCCCAGCCAGTCTAACGCCAGCCCTGGGAACTCCATTAAAATGGAGTTGTGGCCCACTTTGGGGTCCCAACCCACTGTTTGAGAACCGCTGGGTTAAACAAATGCCACGTATGAGAAGTCCATTGCAGGTCCAGGCCAGTATTCAGGAAGACCTTGGATGGGACAAGCACTGAGAATGACCCCTAACTGTTATACAGCACTTTCCATCCATAGGTCTCAAGGCACTTAACAAAGGAGGTTTGCATTATTATTTTATGGATGCAGAACCTGAGAGGTGACATGACTTGCCCATGGTCAAGCAGCAGGACTAGGTGTTACTGTGAACAGAGTAAGATGCACCTGGGGCCCTTTTCCCTTTGCTGTCCTCACTTCATGTGAATGAGAGCAGCTCAGCTGATTTCTAGGTTTGCTGTACAAGGCTCTACCACTGGAGCTAATGGGTTAGTGCCATTACTTACACAGGAAGTACTTAGACATGTACCTAACTTTAGGCACTTGAGTCGTTCTGCTTGTTTTTCCTAGCAGCCCCTCTTCACTTAACTCCAAGTAATCAGACAAAAATCATCAAGCAAGTAAACGGAGGTACATATAATATTAATAAAAAAAAATAAAGCTAACATTCTCCACACCAGGTTTCTAATCCAATGCTCTGTCCATTGGGCATCAGTGCCTCTCTTTATTGACTAGGCAACACAGACTGGGAGCTAGGGATCCAGAGCGAGTCAAAGCATCTGTCCATATCCAGCAGCCTCGAGAAAAAAATCCCCTTTCTAACCACTACAGCCACGTTCTGGCTTGTCTCCACCAGGAGGGACCCTACACGGAATCCTAAAGTGGCCATGGCTTTGCTACTTATTCATGGTCCTTCGGATGAATTTGCAGGGAGCAGCTTGATGCTGCACTAGATCGTGCGCTGTTTTATAAATTTTAATCCTTACTTTGAATTTTCCAGCAGAATGGGTCTGCTCTACTTCTGGGCTGGAAGAAAGTTATTTTCGTTACCCTGGAAACATGGAGAGGACAGCTCCATCATGCATCAGCGAGAAAGAAAGAAACAGGAGAGAAATGGATGACAGGGGAAATAATAAATAATAATAATTAATAATAAACTCCATTTCTATTTCAAATGAGCCACCTTCACCCTTTGGAGCATAGAGAGGCTGCATCAGAGGGCCTGATCCTCTCTCCTGGAAATAAGGACTTGAGAGTGTTTGATACCTTCCAGGAGATGCTGCGCTCTTCATATGATCAGGTCCACTGGGGCTCCTTTGCTTGAGTTTGACAAGAAAGCCAGAGGTGCCAGATAAATGTTAATAGCTCTTTCCTTCCCCGCAGCTATGACTTGTTATAAATATTTAACATAGTACCTTGTTTAAACCCAGGGTGATTTGCACACCAGGCACATCTGTGGGTCAAAGGTCCAGTCAAAGAGGAAATGTCCAAGCTAAAAAGCAAATCCAACTGGCTGAAAGTCCCCCTTTTTCCTTCTACAGTGAGGGCCACAATCTGTAATTTCAGGGAGCCCCCACCTTGCCTTTCATAGATGCCAATGAGAGCTTCTGCCCTTCATGTAAAAACCTGCCTGCTGGGTCCATCATCACTAAGGAAAGAACCTGGGGTCTCTGGCTTTGCAGCCCAGGTATCAACCACAGATGCTAATGGACAAACACCACTCCTGAGCTGGCAAGGTATTAAGCATTTGCCTAACTTTAGTCACATAACTAAGCCCCAGTGAAGACACTAGGACTAATCACATGCTTTGGCAGGTGTTTAGGTATCATGCTGAATCAGGGCCAGTACCAGCTGCGAACGAAAATAGGTGGTTGTTCACTTTGGATCATCCACAGAGCATGTCGCATCGACTTCAGGAGGAAGCAGGGCCCCACAGGAGAAACACTGGTGTCACTGGAGTTAAGCTGCCAGTTCACTGACCTGGCTTTCCCGCAGTGCCCACAATGCACTAGGCATTGTCCAGAGAAAAGTCATCATCTCCTACCCCACAGAGCCTAGCGCCTCACCCCTAGCATAACTCTTGATTTTGGCTATTTCCACTGATTCTGGTGGAATGACATCCAGGAATAGACTCGGCCCTGCTGGGTTATGACTGCAGCTTGGAAAACTGGGAAGAAGAGCAGGTGGGAAAGGGAACTGCATGCAACTAGTGTGCAACTGCTTAAAAGTCAAGAGAATGTTACTGACACTCCCAAACCTCTGTGCCCTGCCCTCTTACGTCTTCCCAACCACAGAACAAATTCATAGCCTGCAGCTGAGTTCCTTCCTCTTCTCCAGTGCACTGGCTCTTATTAATCCGCTCTCCCTTCCTGAAGTGGAAAGGACCGGCACCCTATTTTCCTGCTCCTTTGTAAAGTGCCTGGTCCTGTGCAAATAAATCTAGTAAAACCTCAGAGTTACAAACACCAGATTTTCAAACTGACTGGTCAACCACCCCCCTCATTTGGAACTGGGAGTACTCAATCGGGCAACAGCAGAGACAAAAAAAGAAGAAAGCAATTATGGTACAGCACAGTCCTATGTTAAACAAACTACTAATAAAATAAAGGGAAAGTTTTAAAAAAAAGATTTGAGAAGGTAAGGAAACAGTTTCTGTGCTTGTTGCGTTTCAATGAAAATGGTGGAAGGGAGCATTTTTCTTCTGTATCGGAAAGGGTCAAAGCTGTGGGGAAGTCAACGTTCAGTTGTAAACTTTTGAAAGAATCCCTCCTAATGTTGTGTTCAGAGTTACAAACAGCCTCCATTCTCACTGTGTTCAGAACGCTGTACCCAGCAATAAGCTCTCCTCCAGTCCACGCCCAGGGCCATACGGAGTCTGCAGCCTGAGCACAGAACTTCCACGCAGTGTATGCCCCATGATCCGTGGCTTAATTCTGTCCTCCCTCCCCATTGCACCATCATTCCATAGTTCTGCTCTTCTCTTCTGCACCCCCATGTCCTCCTGCTTTGCCCCGTCCCACCTACTACTATGGTGACCAGATAGCAAGTATGAAAAATCAAGACGGGGTGGGAGGTAATAGGAGCCTCTATAAGAGAAAGACCCAAAATAATCGGGACTCTCCCTATAGAGTCGGGACATCTGGTCACTCTACCTACTACTCCCTCCTATCCATGGCTCTTTTCTCCCTTCTCTTGTTTGGCCTGCATTGCTCCAAAAACAGCCCTCCAAAGCTTTCAACAGGTTCAGCTCCCCTCTGAAGCAAGCTCAGGGAAAGCACAAGGTTTCACTTCCAGCAAGAAGATAACCACCCTAAGCCAAATAAAAGTTGTTGCTTTTGTCAATATTTAAGGCTTTCTTTATGCCAAGGCACGTCCCTCTGTCATGGAAGCCAGAAAGCAGCAGCTGGCTGGATTTTAACATACCACTGCCATCTATGGGGCTGCGATTGCTATTAGCAAAGCGGTGCAGGCTCGGGAACCTATTGATCATGGTTGTCACTGTTGCCCACCCATTCCGAAAGGAAGTGTGCAGTACATGGGCTGTTTGTTTGTTTGAAACCCGTGGCCATTGCTGTGGTGAGGTGGCTACTATGTAAGAAAATGTAAGCCAGAGTCGTTGCTTGAGGAGATGTTTTGGGTGCATTTCAGGTAAACTATGTTGGATTTTGGCTGTCCCTGCCTTCCTCGATCATGTTGGTGCATCTATGTTATTACAGGACTAGAGCCTGTGACAAACTTTTGCCTCACACTTTGCCTGTCCTTTTATGTTTCTCTCCCTCCATCCACTTCCCTTTTCCTCTCCTTCTTCACCTATCCTTTCCCAATGCATCTTCTCTTCCCAGCAGCTCCAGGGACATCTACAGCCCACCGTGGCATGGTGTGGCAGGGAAGGCTCAGTTCTGATCACCCTTACGCCAGTGTAAAATCAGCACTCTCTCCCTTGGAGACAATGGACTGTGTTAGTCTGTGCAAATCTTTGTAGCCCCACTGAAAATCAATGGAGCTATGCCCGTCTGCACCAGCTGAGGATTGGGTCCAACTGAATTATGCAGGTGTAAAATGGGGTGAGAGTAAAACGAGAATCAGATCCTTAGGAGAAGATTCTGTTTTCTCTTGCGCCAGTGTAAATCTGGAGTTAGTCCACTGGCATCAGTGAAGTTACTCCAGATTTACACCAGTGTAACAGAGATCAGGATCTGGCCTGTAGTATCCAGCTAGCGAATTGCACTGTTGCTGTTGTGACCTGCAGTGTTTCAAATCATTTCTGTAGGATTTTTAATAAGGGCTTTGAGGCCAATCTTCTCCCATCCACTGTGACATGGCAACTGGGACTCGCATCATTTTTTGATTTAACCCCATGTTTTCCAGACATCAACCCCGTTAACACCCATAAAAAGTAACTTTATGCCTTTTATCTGTCTCTCTGCTACGCAAGGCAGGGGAGGCAATATCTTTTATTGGACCAAACTTCTCTTGGTGAGACAGACAAGCTTTGAAGAGAGATATCTTCTTCATAGACATGACTGACACGGCACTAATAGGGTCCTCCTGAGCTTATAACACATGCTACCCACTTTTTCCAGATACATTTTTCTGGCAGTAGCCTTATCTAATGGTCAAAGCAGAAGACTCAGAATCAGAAAGACAATCTTCTGACTTCAACTCTGCCACCGACTTGCTGTATGACTTTGGAGAAAGTGTGCCTCAGTTTCCCCATTTGTAACAGCATTAATGACATCTGCCTCACAGGAGTGTTTCAGGGATCTGTTAATTAGCATTTGTGATGGGCTTTGAAATGTAAGCTTGAAAGAAGAGCAGCCCAGGGTCTTTCAGCTAAGTCTCAGGGAAGGAAGCAAGGTTTTTCAGTTAAGACTAAGACTCAGAAGATGGGGCTTCAATAAGAACATAAGAACGGCCATACTGGGTGAGACCAAAGATCCATCTAGCCCAGTGTCCTGTTTTCCAACGGTGGCCAATGCCAGGTGCCTCAGAGGCAATGAACAGAACAGAGAATCATCAAGGGATCCATCTCGTCGCCCATTCCCAGCTTCTAACAAACAGAGGCTAGGGACACCATCCCCGCCCATCCTGGCTAATAGCCATTGATGGACCTATCCTCCATGAACTTGTCTAGTCCTCAAACTCTGTCCCAACTACCCTGTTTGGTGTAAGGGAAGTCACATAGGTTCAGATTTTTAAAAGGTATTTAGGCATTGCGGCACTCAGTGCTGCAATGCCTAACTGATTTAGGATCCTAAATCTCAGGTTCAAAAGGGATTTGTGTACTTATGAGTCTAAATCTCATTGACAGTTGACAGCATGTAGATTCTTAAGTGCCTAAATCACGCACACTCAACCTATCACAATACGTCTCTGATCTTGGTCAGGATCTCTGTATGCTACTAGAATACTTGTGCTATGTTTCATTTTTTTTGGTGGTGGTGTTTAATTACTCTATGGAATTGCTATGCTGTTATTTACATCTTCATTAAAAGAATTTATAATGAAACAAAAAGAAGTGACTATAATCTCTCAACACTGCACATGTGGCTGAGATGCTATGTCTTTGGAAGGTCTCTGTATCAATACCTCTGTTTTAACAGATAGAGAAACCAAGACAAAGTGAATTCCCCAGGGTCACACAGGAAATGAGTGGACTGCAGCTCAAGTCTCCTGGGTACCATTCTACTGCCCTAATCTCCCCGTAGCCTCCCCGTAGAAGTGCAATAAAGAGTAACCATGTATGCCCACAGCTTCCATGTACAGTATATGCACAGCGAGGAACTACTCCAACAGAACTGGAGTGGCATGTGAACTTGAAAAAACAAACCAACAGCTAAACGGGGATATTGCTTCAGTCCCTATTGACTGTTACACCTACTGCCAGGGATGTAAGAGCAGGGGGCTAAATTCTGCTCGGTCACACTGCAAAAATCCAGAGCAACTCTACTGAATTCAGTGCAATTACTCCAGATTTTCAGGGGTATGACAGAGTAGGACATGGTCTAGAACACTGCGAGTTTTCCACGCTGCAGTAATGGAGGAGGTGGAATCGACATTGCTGAGGTGGAATCCCTTTATGAAGGGACTTTTCTCTTCTTGTCAGGTGCTCTCACTTGAGTGCTTCTGAAGAACCCTAGAACTTGCTATTCTAATTCCAGGATATCTTGAGTGGCTTCTTACAGTCCTGGCCGCGTTAGCACAGCAGGGTTGTATCCCATCCCTGTTGCCTTGCCAGAATTCAGTGGAGGGGAAGGGGATGAATCAAACAACTCTAGCATTGTGTTGTGGTAATCAGCAACTATCAGCATTACCTGGCTTGTGGAAGTGTCATTGCAGCACTGTCGGAAAGCGCTGAAAGGATGGAGAAGTTGACAGGCAGCGTAGGCAGCGCTGTCAGCACAGCGGGAAGCCTGCATCAGCCTTTCAGAGATCAAACCACGGAAGATTGGGTAAAATGGACAGGGAAAAGAGACACAGCAAGTCAATTACACCAAGAAAAACTCTGCATGAGGTGAAGGAACTTCTCAGCACAGCCATGTCAAAACAAACAGCAGAAGGCAGGAAGCCGATTAGAGCGGGCGGCAAGGCCAGGAATAGCAACCAGTTCTGCGAAGTCTGGAAGAACAGAAGGCTGTGGCCCTGCTGGATGGCACCCAAGCAAGGGCAGCTGGAGAAGAGTGAAGGAAAGGTGCTAGATCAACCAAAGGTGGATGCTTAAGGTGTATCCATGTGGGAGGGTGTCTCTAACCGGAGAGCAAAAGGCCCGGTCAGCAATACTGACTGGAGCCACCAGGATCCATTTTCGACCGGGTGTTCCAGTCGAAAACTAGACACCTGGTCATGCTACACGGTACAGTGTAGTAGTCTCCCAAGGACTGAAATGCTTTAGTCTAACTAAAGCCATTACAGAGAATAGAGGGGTATCTGGGTGAAATAAATGGAGTGGCCTGTGACATACAGGAGTCAGAGTAGTGAATTGAATGATCCCTTGTGGCCTGAAACTGCATGAAGCTACGAAAACAAATACAGTCTCCTCGAGTCTGTATGCAAAGTTCAGGTAAAATAAATGTTGTGCAGAGTGTCTGAGAGGCAACAGCAGAGGTGTAATTCTCACTGCTCAAGAACCCACCCTCGAAGCACCTTGCAACAGGGAGGCGATCTCAGCGAAGTGGTCGATGGGAAGCCCTGATGTTACACAAGAGGCTGGCAGGGCTGGTTCAATCCATTTAGGGGCACAGAAGGAGGGAATGAAGTACCTGTAGCTCCAGGGGAGTTTGTATGCTTTAGTCCAGAACCTTCTATTTGTTCCCTCTCAAGGAAAACCAGTGACCAGCCAGTTTACACAGAGCATAGTACACATACAGAGAAAATGTATCATAAAATAATAAGTAGACTACACATATGCCAGGCTTGCCCACTATTGTGCCATCTTCCACTTGAAGATCCTTGCAGGTTTTTCTGTCCTCCCAACCCTACCAGCAAGATCTTGCCTCTTTGGGACATACTTAGTTCATGCTGATCCTTTTTTTAATAATTTGGAAGCCCGTCCTCCTGAAACAGGAAAACCCATCAATTCCCCTCTCCTGGGGGCCAAAGCTTCAAAGGTTGGGTATCTGCATAACCGGCATTGGGTGACTTTGCATTAATAATTCCAGATGCCACAGGAAACCGGCCCAGCAAGCCAGAAAACACAAAGATACACACTACACTTACTGATAGAGAAAGGTCCATTAATATTTTCTGCACCTATGGTGTCTGGCACATCCCAGGAGAATAAGTCTTTTGACGTTGCCACGCTTCCAAGATCTCACATCTGTCATAGGAGCCATTTGCTTTGCCATCAGATCACTGAGGCAGGGAAGGGGATATATATATATCCATCATGGCCTAGCAGTTGGGTTATATTTGGCAAAGAGTTTGCTGAGCTGAGAGTTTAAGGTGAGGCTACAAGCCGGCTGCTTGAAAGATGATTGTTGAATCAAAGCCCCACATGTCAAAAAACCCTGGCCCTTCATTAGAACAAGAACTGCTGATAATTAATAATATCTTCCATTCATGCAGGGCCTTCTGTCCGAAAGGATCATGCAAAGCAGTTAGGAGAATATTTACGCCCAGCCTCCTTAGATAACAGTAACAGGGCAGCAGCTGCAGAAGCAATAGGTGTTTAAGAGTAATGTTGGGTTAATCAGAGTTTCCTCCTAGCAGATGCCAGAAGGTTCTGCAAAGCCATGTGTGTGAATCTGAAAAACAGCTTTGACAGGCTGCCCATCACATTCCTTTGGATTGAAGCAGGCTGTTTCCCAGCAGAATGCTGATCCTTTGACTCAGAAAACAGCAAAAATGGGGTTTAGGCTTAAAACGAGACCATCTTTTAATATGGTGCAGTGATTAAAGCCCCTCAGCTGGGAATTAGGAAGTCTGGTTTCTCTTTCCAGCCCCTCCCACTGGCACACGGCATGACCCTGGGCAAGTCACTACCCTGCTGTGTGCCTCAGTTTCCCCACTAGGAACAATAATGCTCACCTGTTTCTCGTACGTGTGTTTAGGCCTGTGGATGAAAGTGCTACACATCATGACTCTAGGCCCAAATCCTGCCTCCCTGTGGGTGGATAAGGCCCCAAAGGCAACAAACTCATGGTTCCATGGATATGAAAGGATCACAGAGATCTCACCAGTATGCATGTAGGGCTGTGTTTTGTGGGAGCAGGAAGGCAGAGGATCATGGGAGTGGCCAGTGGAAAGCCAGAATCAACACATTACAAGTCAGACAGGCTTCACTGGCAACCCAGACGCTTCAATGTGCTGGAGCATGCCCAGACATTATGGTGATGGGGATCTTATAATTAATTGTAGGCAATAAAATTATTGTCAATAAAACAGCCAGGGGAGACCACCTAGAAAGGCCCTGGCAATTCACTTGAGTGTTCTGGTGGTCACTAATGAAATTCAATTTTGAGAAGCATTATCTTTAAGCCACAGAAACAGCACCTTTCTAACTTTTACTTCCTGGTCTTCGTGGGGCAGCCTTTGAACTGCACTGCTACACAGCAACAAAATCTTTGCCATTAAGTGGCCCAGCTCCGCTCACCTTGTTTTTATACATCCACCTTGTTTTTATACATCTCCTCTTTGGCTTCCACATATGGTGCAAAAAATAGAGCGTAACGGCCCACTTTCTAGCTATAGCACTGCTTAGCAATTGCATTCACCAAAGCATTTACCAATTAAGCCTCTGTGAAGTATGTAGGTATTATGCTCCACAGGGGGAGTGAAGCGACTTGACTAAGGTCACAGGGCAAGTCAGTGGCTGAGCCAGGCCTAGAAGTCAGAAGCACCTACACTTGGGCTTAGGCCATTTGCCAGACTTTGCTCTAAAACTGTGGCTAGTGGAGAAAGATGAAACAAGCTAACAGAGACAGTGTGGAAGACATCAGTGCAGCCTTCCTCCACTGGCCATTGTATTTTCATTGGCCGTTTTGCCCCATATCCGCACTTGTGTAGCAGACAACCCTCTGGGAAGCTAGCCCACAGTTCCCAGTATAGCTTCCTGAAGTTGTGGTTTGTGGGAGGTTGAAAATGGCCTTTCAACCTCCATCCAGCCAACATTGCAGATTGTCTACAGTTTAATCTCACTGAGCCAAAGTCTGGTCAACCAGAAGTTGCTGGATGGGTCACCATGTTCCGCTCAGGAGACAAAGTGCCATTTCTCGAATGAAGACAGGCTCCTTTTAAGCCAGTTTCATGTGGTTTTAGCACTGGTGGAAGATGCAAGATTAACAAGCCTGTAGAGGGGCCTGATTTGCTACTGCCCTACAACTTGGGCCTGACTCTCCACAGCCCTGCACCCCACACCAGGGCAAAAAAATAACCAATGAGACGAGAAGCACTAGACACCCATGTCACACTGGAATTGCCCGGGTGTCAGTGACTGCACCACAGAGGGGTGGCACAACGGAGAATCCAGTTCTGAAACAGGTGCAGCATGACAATCCTCCCTCTCTGAGCCATCCAGCCACTCCTCTGGCCTAAAGGGACCACCTCTATGGAACACAAGGAGAGCTCAGTCTCCAATAGCCCATCTAGCCCTCTGTCTCTCTACTGTGATGGCCAGCAAGGTTCCAACTGCACCAATAGTGATGGGCTTTAGGGGGACACATGGCCACTGGAACTGAGCTGAGAACTGTCAAATTCCATTCATACAGGCCACCTGTACGGCTATCAGATGGCAAAAAACCACTAGGTCTGATTCACCTTTGCTCTGCACCATTTATAGTCATTCATACAATGCACAGCAGGTTTAAGGCACTACCCTTTGCTGTTCCCTTTGCACTGGTGAATGTGGCTGGACAAGGCATAGAGCTATGGAGAACGAAGCCCACCGAATCAACTCCAGGACTGTTTCCGAGGCCTCGTAGCCATCAGGTAACGCTGCGCACGTATGCGTAAAGATCCTTGAAAGCCACCATGAGAATCAAATGAAATACACTAAGCAACTTCTCCTGCCTATAAATACATGCACCATTGCTTTCCTGTCTTCACAATCCGGTGAAACCCTTCCCCTCCATCAGCCCAGAAGCAAGGTACATTCCAGATGGTTCCCCCAGCCTAAAAAACCGTGCTGCACAGCCGATTAAATTCTGCTTGTTGTAATTAAGCCCGACACAATTAGCTGTCAAGCAGGGCACTCATCTGTTTTATGTTGCAATCTCTTCAACAGGCCAGGCTGCTAGACAAGATTGTCACTTTTCTAAAAGATTTTCATTACTTATCCCGGGCTCCGTGTCAGACTATGAAATATAAACGTGTGCTCTGTAGCCAACTCAGGGAAATTCTCATTTAATGTTCCACACAGCATTATGAAAGTAATGTACTCTGAAAATGAATGCATTTTGGAACATTTCGGAAGAAATGCAATTTGTCTGCTAAGTACTAACTGCACGTTCACGAATTTACTGAATTCCCCCCCGCCCCACTATGCCTTTCAGAAAGTTGGGGAGATTTTCCTGACCTAAAATGAAGGAAGAGAAACGCTTTGGTTCTTCTTTTGTTTCCCTCATCAATACTGTGGCTGCAGAGCATTCTCTGTGTAACAGCCAGCCGCTGTCACATAAAAATCCCAGCCTGACAGAAAAGAAATATACAGCCTGAAATGGAAAGGACAGAAAATAACTGAGGTCAGCGAGAAAAGAGAAGCTTCTTTCTTTCCGTGCCTCTAAAGAACATAGACCAAGAAACCCTTTGCCACTATTCACAGCTAAACAACCAGCATCTCTAGACAGAGAGGCCGTTACAATTTCCCTACTTTGGTGGGACAATGAATTGTGCACATGACCAGTGTCAGAGACTAAGAGGGGTCAAACTTACACAGTTGCTGAGCTTCTCACTCCCTGAAATTCAGATTTACGATTGAGGAAAAGAACAAAGGATTCAAGAACTAAAAAATCTCTTCTCCTCCCAAAATACATGACAGATTCTAGGGACCCTCTTTATTTCAACCTGATAGGGAGTGCATATTTGTCTCCCTCTAATGCCTGGTCCATATACGAGGATAAGAGCCTATTACTGCTGCTAGCTAAGAGACTTGCTGCTTCAGCTCAAGGACTAAATGCTTGTGTTTTCAGCACTGAAGGTCCGGGGCTTCAAACCTCTCTGTTGACTCAAGCCAGAGACTGTTTTACCTTCACAACCAGAGTGTTGGGTGAGAGGGTTGGAACTGCATTCAGAATGTTAGCTGGTCTTTCAAATCAGAAGAGAAATGGCTGCACATTCATGGTAGAGTAGTAATTTGACCTGACTGGGCATTTAGCTGGGAGATGAGAACAAAATGAAATACACAGGCAAATTGGGCTGATGCTAAAGGATTGGAAGAGAAGGGAAGGGAATGAAGAAAACAAAAAGGAGAATGATGATGAGAAATGGGGAAGAAAAGTCACAGAGGCTCTGAGTAGACAGGGAGGACTCATACTTTATACTTAAGGGATGATTTTGACAGTTTAACTGGAACATTGGGGAGTTCAGGTGTGGACCCAATCTTCACAATCTGTACAATTGCAGTATTGGGCTCAATCTCCCCTCACTTCTACCCTGAAACATGAAGGTGCTTAGTCAGGGGTGGGCAAAGTACAGCCCGTGGGCCACATCCGGCCTACGGGACCCTCCTGCCCAGCCCCTGAGCTCCTGGCCGGGGAGGCTACCCCCATCCCCTTCCCAGCTGTTCCCCCTCCCCTGCAGTCTCAACGAGCCATGCTGCCAGTGCAATGCTCTGGGTGGTGGGGCTGCAAGCTCCCGGGGCAGCGCAGCTGCAGAGCCGTGGCCTGACCTGGTGCTCTGTGCTGCGCGGTACGCGACTGGTTGTCCTGGTGCAGCTGTTCCACCAGCCACCTGTGCTCCAGGCAGCGCAGTAAGGGGGCAGAGAGTGGCAGGGGGTGGGAAGCGGGAGGTTGGAAAGAAAGCAGGGGAGTTCAAGGGGTAGTCAGGGGACAGGGGTGTGGATAGGGGTTGGGGCAGTCAGAGAGCAGGGAACAAGGAGATTGAATGGGGGCAGGGACCCCGGGGGGCAGTCAGGAATGAATGAGAGGAGGGGTTGGATGGAGCAGTTGGGGCTAGTTAGAGGTGGGAGGGTCTAGGGGCATTCAGGGGACAGAGAGTAGGGCAGGTGGATGGGGCAGAGGTCTCAGGGTTCTTCAATAAGGAGAGAGAGGTTTGGATGGGACAGGAGTCCTGGGGTGGGGGAGGCTGTGAGGGGGCGAGATGCAGGGGTGGGGGCCATGCCACACCTGGCTGTTTGGGGAAGCACAGCCTCCCCTAACCAACCCTCCATACAATTTTGGAAACCCAATGGGGCCCTTAGGCCAAAAGGTTTGCCCATCCCTGTGCTTAGCTCACCTTTGGATCGAAACATAGTCTCCGCCAACCTACCCGCAACTCCCACTGACTTCAAATGAAGTCAGGATGCTCAGCCACCTAGATAATTAGGCCTTTAGTGTTTGCCCTCAAGGTGAACTAATGTAACACAGAAAAAAAGATTGAGCCTTCCAGGCTCCCACCATCACCTGTTTCTTTTGGCACTAAACAGGATGTGATCTACAACGCCAAGATGTTTGGGGCACTGCACATATAGCATAGGGTGACAGCTAAAGAGGAAACCTGATCAAATCGGTCAGGCACTGCACTGGGGATCAGGATTTTTCCTAACATGTTCCACATCATGCCCGACACTGCATAACCCCCTTTCTGTGGGGGTTTAATGTGTCCCCCTCTGTGCCCAAGCCACAAAGGTTGTGGGTCTGTTACAGCTCCCCCGTTGAGTGCCTGTTCCTTTAGCTCAAGCTGTAGAGATTTGTGCTTTCAGCTTTGGAGACCCCCCAGTTCGTTCCCCAGTGTCAGCCAAACCGGAGAGGCTGTCACAAGCGCTCTCCAAGCTCCAGAATGAAGGCCAGATCACAGTGTTGTTTGAGGTCTGAAGCTGTGGCTTGAGTGGCCTAAGAACCAAAGGCAACCTCAGATGCCCATCAAGAAGGCTTCAGAGAGATCCCAGGGCGACTGAAACTAGACCCCCTGGCGGACACACAAAATCTATTAGCAGGGAAAGCTGCTTTTTTGTTACTTGCCCCTGCAGCGCCCAGCACAATGCGGCCCTGCCCTATGACCAGAGTTCCTAGGTACTACCACTGTAATTCTAATAACCAGTCCAGCAAGGTTAGTAAAACAGGGCTGCCCGGAGTGTGAACAGAGTGCTCCTCTCTCATTAGCATTCAGCAGCACTATCGTAGCATGAAGGAAAAAAAAATGAAACTCCACAGAAGCATGAGACAGAGAGGAAATAAAAGCAGAGCAGGCGAGCTGGAAAATATGTTGTTTCTTAATTGAGCTGGGGAAGAAGAAGGAGTGGTGGTGATCACAAGCCTGCAGATCTTTGTTGATGAGAGCAGCCTTCCGGCAATCTGTCTCTATCGGACAGAAGCAGTCAAGCTGCCCCCGGTACAGATGCACACAGGGCGGGGCTGAAGTGGAGCAGTTGTACGCAGAACATATGTGCGATGTCAGGGCTGCTCTCCACCACCGCAAAGAGCAGCCGGGCCTGATGAGAGAGGGGCTGAGAACTTTCCTGACACAGATTGCCTTTTCTCCCCTAGGGATGGAATCACCAAGGGGCAGTGGTTAGAGCAGGAAGGGTGGGGTCTTGTGGCTAATGCACTGCATTCCTAGCTCTGCTACGGACTCCCTCCATAACTGTGAGAAATTGTTTAAAATTACTCTGTACCTTAGTTTCCCCAGCTGTAAAATGGAGATAGCACTTCACTACATTCCAGGGGCGCTGTGAGGCTGCCTCCAAAAATATTTGGGAGTTGCTCATATACTACAGGGCTGGAAGCCGTGTGGTCCTAGATAAATGGTTCTGTGCCCAGATTTGCTCCTGGCTATTTCCAGCCGCAACAGAAGTGGGAAGCACTAGCAATCTCGAGAGATTCAGAAAAGGATCTGAGCTTTGAGGGGGTTTTGCCAGACTGGCCCCCAAACTCTGAAGGTCTCCTCTTGCCGCTCTCACCTCCCCCCGAGCAACGTGCCCAGGATGCGAAGGGAGCGATGGGACAAGAGGTATGCACACAGCAGACACAGAAAACCAAGAGGGTGTTTGCTAACTAGCTAGCTTGCAGCCATCTGGCAAGGAAGTTTCCCAGACATGCTCAGAAATTCACAGGTGAAGCCTACCCCTGTGCAGAGGGCTATGACTTAAATCCCACTATGGCTTAAATGAGGCATAAATCAGAGGTATTATCCAGACCCTGTGTGCAGAGATGAATTTCACCCAAAACAGAGCACCCCGTGATTGTCATAACCTTCATCCATCGTAAGAGACTCAGTGCATGATCCCTAGCCCATCCTGCCCTTCTCCCTGCAAGGCTCAGCATCCCAGTAGATCCCACATCCATCTCCAGACCTGGGCAGTAGATCATCTGGAATGAGACCGACTGGGGAAAGAATCATCTGCTTTGCCTCTCGCAAGTGAGCTCTTGGGCTGAACTGTGAACAACTCAATCAGTGGAGGAATGGGCAAAGGGAAGACAGCGAACCCTCTGCGCTGCGCAGCTCTCTAGCTTATTGTTGATCTGAGATGGGCTGGTGGATGGCGCTTGAGGGAAGATGTGCCAGTATTACAGAAGCCACCAGCTCCTTCAAGAGAAGCCCTGCGCATTAACAGCTAGGCCTTGTAGATTGTTAGTAAACAGAGTCATTTGGAACCCAACGGTGTCCATTTGGGGTCTTCATATTCTCATTGTTATGTAGGGATGAAAGACAATTTCTTATCATGGCAGATCGCTACAACACAAGGACACAGCAGCCCGAGGACGGCACAGTTCTGACCTTCACAAACTAACTTTCTTTAGGCTTAAATCAGAGGTTTTCAGTTGGTTTGGTTTTTTTGTTGCACTCCCACCTTCTCTGTGGGAGTCACATGACAGCCCATGGCCCCCAACTCCCACCTGTCTGGGGCGTAAAGTGGCTGACCGAGGGGAGCAGGCGGTTTACGCTGGGGGGCAGTGGCAGGACCTGGATGGCTCCATCTCTCTGGAGAAGCCCAGGGCAGCATGACGTGGAGTGGATCAGGGCTCCTCACCATCCCGTCCTTCTGCCCAGAGCCTGTCACACCTGTGGGTCTAGAGGATCTAAAATATGGAGGGGCTGCGGCTGGCTGGGTGTCCGAGCCAGGGCAGCAGTAGGGGGAATAATCAGGATGTTCCCAGCAGCCAGGATGTGGACGAGGTGGGAGAGCAGCAGGATGGGGCAAGACAGGGTGGAGCTGTTTCCTTCCCCTCCTCAAATGATCGCTCAGAACTCCCTGCATGCTCTCCCTGCATGTTGCCCTGCTCTGACCCAAACTCATGGCTCCACCTGGTGCCTCCTGGTGACTTTGTTGTGACTCCCATACACGCTCCCCAGTTTGAAAACCAATGGCTTACATGGTCAGTGACCAGTGATTTAGGATGCTTGATTTTAGAGAATTCTGAGCACTCAGTCTCCGAGACCCAATCTCTGTAACTGGCATCTCAAGCAAAGTACCCGCTCATCACTTTTCAAACTTTGTGGTGAAATTCTGGCCCAACTGATGTCAGCAGTGGGTTTGCTGGGGACCATTACTGCCAATTCCCCATCTCCCTGATGCTGGTGTGAATCATGGAGCAAAGTCACTGGTGTTACTAGGTGAAATTTTTTGTGTGAAATATTTTTTGGTGAAACACATAGATTTGGCAACAGCAAAACATTTCCCTATTTTACCAGATTTTTCCCTGTTTGGGAAAAAAGACAGTGTTCTGAAAAAACTGAAAGTTTGTTTTATTTTCTAGTCAAAGTGCTTTGAATTTTTTTGGGTTCAAAACAACTTTGTTTGGAATCCCTGTCAAATTGATTTTAAAAAATGCAAACTTGTTAAAAAACCCTCTAAATCGAAGGGTTTTTTTAACTTTTCGATTTCCAAAAATTTCAACAAAAAGTTAATTCAACCCAAAATCCTTTTTTAATTGTGTGTGAACCAAAAAAATCTGTTATTCATACTGCTCGTGTATGCCTTGTTTACACCAATTTTACATCCATGTATTTTCAGTTACTTTAGCTGATCCACATGCTCTGGACCATACAGGGTGCACTCAGAATAACTGTTCATTTAAGTATGCAAACTTTGTCTAACAATTTCAATTTTTTAAAATCACAGTACAGGGGAGGTGGAAATATTTATTATAAAAGATCTATATTATACCTTTCTTTGCGGGGTGGGGTGGGAGGGGAGCCAACTCTTGAATGTTTTATTTATAGGAATGCTGCAAATTACCATAATAAATTCCTTTACTAAACTGTTTCAGCTACTAAAACAATGTTCTTTGTGGGTGAATAACTTTTAATTTGAATGTTCTAGTATTCAGCATAGTGAGGTAATGGATTAGCAATTGCCTGAATTGTAAATGTCATCTTGGTATAATTAGGGTGATTATTGTTAACCAGTGGAGTTTAGTATTTATCTGTCACCGGGTGAGAGTGTATAACAAAGCCCCAATTAGTTATAAATGGTGGTGGGTGGTGGGAATAGAACACAGACGCTGAATTGCTATTTTTGTTTTAAATTCATTTGACTGTTTATTTGATATTAACCGTTCCCCGCTAGTGTGATCTCTTCCAAACAAAAGGGTGCATGAATCAGGTGAAAACATCAGACGCTGCCGTGAATTACAATGTCGGGGAGGTGGGTGGGAGCTGATTTAGTGGCGGATTCCCACTCGCAAAGAGAAAAGCATAGATTTCTCAGTCTGACGGAGGCTTGTTTCCGATTACAGTGGTTCTCTCTTCCGTTTCCTTTAAAGTCTTAATGGGAGGATGAGAGAGAGCCTTATCAATCTTTATTGATATGCTATCAGGATAACTCACCATCCCCTCCGCTCTACTAATGACACCAGCCTGTGTCACCCCTTTGCCAACTATTCAATAAGTACCTTCATGCTTCCTCCCTCATGGCAGAATTTACTAGCCAAGGAGCTGGAAACAAGGATAAGAGAGTAAGAAGGGTACTTTAAGTTACACTCTCCAGCAGACTACTCTTCTTGGTACACTCCCCCTGGGAATGTAAATTACATCACCTTAGGTCTGGCCTACACTGAGAATTTACAGTACTTCTTTCAGTGCTGATCTAGCACATAGTGGCAAAAATGCATCACAAAACCACCAAGACTCCAGGTACATCAATGATGTTTTCATCATGTGGGCAGATGAATTAAACTCCCTTGGATTTCCACTGCAACTTCAACCAGTACCACTCATCCATTAAATTCTCTCTAGGGCACTCCCACACCACCATCTGCTTCCTGGAGAGCATAATCATCTCCAACAGTGGAACCCTATAGACACCTAAATACAAGAAACCCATGAATCACCAAACCTACCTGGCACAGTCACTGCTCCAGAAGTGATTGGTATTTATTCATTTATAAACTGGTACTCATGCCATTGTGGACACCAATTAGAATCTCAGGGCTGGAAGGGACCTCAGCTAGTCCAACCCCCTGCTCAAAGCAGGACCAATTCCCAGTTGAATCGTCCAACCAATTTTTGCCTAGTATCTTTAAAGGGCCGCCTTAAAGGTTGAACTTACAACCCAGGGTTTAGCAGGCCAATGCTCAAACCACTGAGCTATCCCTTTAGCGCACATAGGCTCAGCTGTGCTGGGAAACTTGCAGGCACAAGCTGAACTGCGATAAATCGTTTACCACTTAGCAGGGCTTCTCCCCAGCTCCCAACTACATGCTGCCATACCCAGTCTCTTTCCAGAGGTTTATTTGCTTAATAGAAGCAAGTCAACAAACAGAAAACAATCTTGTAACTGTCCTCACTTCCAGGCTTCAGCAGCCGCCCTGGACGTACCAAGAAAGAAGTTATCTACAGCAAGGCACTCAGAGACCACAGAAAATGCTCTAAGGAGAAAGTCTGGGATACACACTTAACACAACTTTCACAAAATAGGGACACTCCAGAGCCTCAGGGCCCAGATCAATTGACTTAGGCTTGTGGGGCTTCAGCTGCAGGGCTAAAAATTTCTGTGTAGACATTCAGGCTCAAATTGGAGTCCAGGCTCAGAGACCAATCCCCCTTGCAAGGTTTCACAGCCTGGGCTCCAGCCCAAGGCCAAACATCGGCATGGCAATATTTAGCCCCACAGGCCAAGCCCCGCAAGCCTGAATTAGATGACCTAGGCCAGGTGCAGCTCAGCCATGGGTCTTCTATTGCAGTGTAGATCAATGGTCCTTCTAGGCCACCATCCTGCCACCAACAGTGGCCAACATTAGAGGCTTAAGAAGAAGGTGCAAGAATTGCTGTTATGGACAGTTATGAGACAGCCTGTCCATAGGGGAAGTTTCTTCCTAACCCCAGAAAGTTATGGTTGGCTTATGCCCTAAAGCAGGAGGGTTAATATCTCTTATAAATGCTCATCTAGCCTAATGTAACCTGATGTTCTTATTACTCATATATATTTCTAATCCTCTCGTTTAATCCTGATAAACTCTTGGCTAGAATAACATAAATGGGAGTTTTGCCAGAGCAAAGATTGTGAGATCAGATTCTCAGATGTTACCAAAAGATTAAAAAAAAAGAAGAGGAAGAAGACAGAAAAATGTCCACATTGTTCCAGTGGCAAAAGCCATCAGAATGACACTGAAAGTTCAAGGTGAATATTTCTTCCTGGGGCTTTTTAAGGATGTTCAGAGCTAGAAACTGCTTTTTCCGATTATCTAAATGATGGATGAATCAAGTGTCCGGGGAAATGTTTCCGCATCCAGACACAAATGACAGCAGCAGCGCTAAGCGAGGCCATCAAGGGGTGAGAAATGACAGGGGGGAAAAAAATCAGAGCTGATAGAAAAATAAAAGACAGTTAATCTGAGTCTCTCTGGACTGACCTAGAGCTTACCCTGGAGGGATTAAAGAGATTCTAGAGGCAGAGTGGACCACACATTTTATTAAGCTTAATTTAAAGAATTTATAAAGGGATAATACCTTTTGAATAAATGTTAACCACATGGTTAATCTGAAGTCCAACCAGTTGCTGTATTATATAGGAATTGGATAGTATTCCTTTAAATACTGGGGTTCACGGCCTTCTGTTGCAGAAGCCACCAGATGGTTACAGAGCAGCCATGTATATATGGAGCCTATAGCAAGCTTGGAATAGTTACTGAGTGTTTAAAAACCCTTTATAACAGGTGGCCAAACTTGCTGGTCCTCCAAGATGCATAGGATAATCTTCAGAAGTTCAAGAGCTGGGCGCACATGCTGGGGCTTGGGACTCCAGCCCCGCGGGGGACCAAGCCCCACCACCCTGCCGCCAGGCAGAAGCCCTGAGTGCCTTCCCCCCAGTCTGTTAGGCAGAGAGTAGAGGGAAATATTGGGGGGCTCCACAAGCCAAACTTTCACTGTAAAAGAGCATGTGGCTCACAAGGCATGGTTTGGCCACGCTACTTTATAAGATACTTATAAACATACCCTCCACCCAAAGTGTGGGTTTGCTCTGGGCAAGAGGCAGGCCCATTATAGTGGACTGCCAGGTCTGCTCTCATTAAGATTAAGACCAGCTTTCTGTTTAAATACCAGAATGGGTTTGCTTTTCAAAGTCAGTCTAGACTGTGGCTGTGAACAGATGGATTCTCACCAGCCTGAGGGAGTTTAGCAGATGATCACTGCAGCCCCATATCTCAGAGCTCCAAGCATCACTACACCGTTACCAGCTGACCTCCAAGCTCCAAGCATCACTACACCGTTGCCAGCTGGATCAGGGTGATCTGACCATCCCAGCAGGGCCAGGGGAGGAAACCAGGGAGAATGTAGCAGTTCACAAAAGAAGTGTATCCCATTTCAGTTCATTGGCATCTACACTCAAAGCCTTTAGTCTCCAAAATTTCCTAGGAAGGCAGCACCAGCCTGTCTCCAACTCTCCCCAAACTCCATACCTTTCTCCCCCTCCAAAGTGCTCTCCTTGCTTTCTGGACCTGTTTTCCTCTTAGCTCTCCTTCACCTTGCCCTGGAAAGGGCTAGCTCTGGTTTATATAGACCCCAGGCCCTTCCCACTCTCAGCAGCCTCTAAGAGGATTGGTTAATTTGAGTCAGCTGCTTGGGGATTTCCCCCACCCATGAGACCCGTCACACAGAGTGGTTTTAGGCCATGGCCTGAGTTGTGGGAAGTATCTTGATGCCGCGCCTGGTTCCTAATGGGGGACCCTAGGCGCTCCTGCAATGCAAATCAAAAAGTCCCTTTATCTCTTTGGGCCTCAGTTTGCCATCTGTAAAATAGGGATAATAAGTCTCCCTTTCTACCATCCTTTTGTTTGTCTTGCCTATTTTGATTGTAAGCTCTTCAGGGCAAGGAGTATTATATATGTACAGCACCTAGCACAAAGGGACCCTAGTGCTGGTTGAGGCCTATAGGCCCTATTACAAAATAATAATAATAATAATTAGTGTTGCCAACTCTTGTGATTTTATCACAAGTCTCATGGTATTTGGCAGGGGGGGTTTAAAGCATCAAATCCTGGAGTTGTGATTATATCTCAGCTTTCATTTATAAAATGAAAAAAGTACATTTCTGGCCTTCTTGATGGCAGAGAAAAGTTAGAAACAATGAATCCAACATTTATTATTTTAATAACAACTTGTGACTTTAAGTCAGTCTCGTGAGTTTTGAACATTTAACCTGGATAATAATTAGACTGGAAGGATAAGATTTTAATCAAGAATCAGAGGGGTACCCGTGTTATTCTGGAATCGCAGAAGTGACAAAGAGTCCTGTGGCACCTTAAAGACTAACTTAAAGTATTAAAGCATAAGCTTTTGTGGGCTAATACCACGGATATGCATCCGATGAAGTGGGTATTAGCCCACGAAAGCTTATGCTTTAATACTTTTAGTTAGTCTTTAAGGTGCCACAGGACTCTTTGTCACTTCTAAGATTTTAATCAGTAAATGTTGGAAGATGTTGATTTCACTGCATGCACAAAACCGATGGGAATATTATCAAAATTTACTGAAAGGCAAGATCAGAAAAATGTTGCTTGAGAACTGATTAGAGCAGGGGTCGGCAACCTTTCAGAAGTGGTGTGCCAAGTCTTCATTTATTCACTCTGATTTAAGGTTCCGCGTGCCAGTAATACATTTTAACATTTTTAGAAGGTCTCTTTCTATAAGTCTATAATATAGAACTAAACTATTGTTGTATGTCAAGTAAATAAGGTTTTAAAAATGTTTAAGAAGATTCATTTAAAATTAAATTAAAATGCAGAGTTCCCCAGACTGGTGGCCAGGACCTGGGCAGTGTGAGTCTCACTGAAAATCAGCTTGTATGCTGCCTTCGGCATGCGTGCCATAGGTTGCCTACCCCTGGATTAAAGGTTGATTTAAGGCTATTTACTCTCTATATTTTGCCATGTGATGGTAACAGTTTGTGGTTTAATGGTTGTAAAGCTTTAACTTTTTGAATGTCAACGTCTACCATCATTAAATAATTTTTGTCTGAAACCTCCCCCATTGTCTGATGCCCCCTATAATTTCCCACAACTGTGAAAATCACAACTGTGATCACTGATATGATTTTAAACTTAATTGTGAAAATTTTAAATTGACAAAAATAAAAAAAGCTTAAAAATAAACTTCAACATTACCCATGAAAATTATATACATAAAAAAATTAGATCCTGCCAAGCCTAATAATAATTAATGGCTTGCTGCTACAAGGAGCTTCTGGGTGATGAATGGCTGCAGGTGGGGGGGATCTCACCGTGGTCTCCTGAATTCTGGTGTTCTCATGGTGCCTGTGTTTAAGGGTGTAGTCTGGCCTGACTCCCCCTACCACTTGTACCCATCGCATGCACCAGCTCACCACTGTGTTTGCCCTGTTCCTCTGTACCCATTTTGGGGAGCCCAGTGTGATTAGACTGATGGAAGTCTTGTACTCCCAGGCATGGGCTGGCCGTCCAGCAAAGTGGGCAGAACTGGGCTCAGAAGACTGGAAACCAGAGCCAAGGGTTGGCACAGAAGTCAGGAATCAGGAACCAGAGCCAAGGGTCAGAGCCACAGTCAAGGGCAAGGCAGGATTCATTTGGAACAGGGCTGGAGCAGGATCAAAGCAAAACACAGGCAAGACCATAACGGGTCTGGAGCAAAAGCAAGTGGGCCAAAGCACTGAGCAGCCAGCGACCTGCTGCTGAGCTTAAAAGCAGGCCGGCTGGCTCCCCTCTGCAAATCAGGCAGTCCTTCCACAACCCAGCTGAGCTCATTCATCTGTGTGGGCTGGCTAGACCTCAGGTGAAGGTGCCCAATCCTGCCAGCCCCTGGGCGGGGAGCCAGCATTAGGTCCATGACCCCGTCCCTCCCACTTAGCCCCTATTTACAAAGCACACTCCTTGGTTATGTCTCCATTGGAGCTGGGAGGCATGATTTAACTGCTCAGAGAGGCAGGTATGTTCTTGCTGCACTCAAGCCAATGCCTCAAAAGAACAGTGTGTCTATGGTGGCACAGCCAGCCAGTCAGCCTAGCAGCCCTGAGCCCAAGCCTGCCTGTTCCCCTGGGTACACATTCAAGCTAGCAGCCGCTCGTGTCGCCAAGGCCACCATGCTATTTGTAAGCACTAGTTCATGCACAGCGAGCGCAGGCACGTCTACTCCAAGCTGGAAATCACCCCTCCCAGCTCGAATGTGGAGGGACCCTTCGTCTGCATCCTCTCTGCGTAAGGACCTATGTTACACCACGACCCCCCCAGGGACCGCCCAGGGAGGAAAGTACTACATATCCTCTTCTCACTGTGCAGAGCCAATCACAATCTCATCCAAAGAGGGGACTAGAAAGGTGGGTCCTTTTAAGGTCACTGTACATTAAAAGGCCCAGCACAGTCGGCAAGCTCAGTGAGCAGCACATGGTCTGTTGCCAATAAAAATAGGCTTAGACCTGTTCCTGGACAGAATGGATGCACCTCCAACAAGACAGCACAGGCATCGCTTCCATTGTAAACTTCATAAAGCTTGTAAATGCTGTACAAGCCTCACTTGGATCCCTGTTATAGCTAAACCAAGCCCATAAATCCAGTGCATTTTTGCAAATACATCCAAAGCTTTGCATTATTTACATGCATTTGGGGCTTACAAATTTGCAAAGATTTGCCAGTGCAAAAAATGTTTATTTTTTTTACCTTCCCCCCATAAATACTCCTCTGCTAGCCCTTCCAAGGACGAATGCTCTGGATGGGATAAGAAAAATAAATCTATAAAAGTTTTATGGAAATCGTCAAATAGAAACATTTTTATAAAGAAACAGGGTGGCTTTTTCTTCTCTTTGGCATCTATGGATAGGTCAATACCGTTTCTAGAAAACTTTCAGTGGTGGAGGTTTTTTAAATGTATCCGAATTAATTCAGATAATTTCACTTTCCATTGAAAACCTTCTACAGTATTTCTGAATGGAATGGGGGATTCACAAGGCGCCTTTTCAAAGTTAAGAGTCCAGTTGTGCTCTTGCTCATGCTGGTGTAAATCCAGTGTTGGCATCTCTTGTGATTTTATCCCACATCTCTTGATATTTGGTGTTTTTTCTTAATGCCCCAGCATTATGTGTGAGGTGTTCACAGTTCTGTAAATCCAGAGTGTCTTTAGTGGAGTTACTCACCGGTATAAACTTAAAGCAGCTCTGTGGACTTCATTGGAGTTGCTCTGGGTTTATACACTTGTAAATGGGAGCAGAACCTGGTTCTTAAAATGTAAAAGTCTGCTCCTGCTCCCACTGAGAGTTGTGCCATTGACATCAACAGAATCAGGATCAGGCTCAAAATGAAATACAAGCCAAAGCTTGGAACAGTTCCTGCTCAGTAATACAGGCACAGACATGTCAGAGACACCACCTACTAAACCCTGCCTCTTTCCTGACTGCAGCCAACTCCTGAGAGAAAACAGAAGTTACACTAATGAGCTGAACAAGAGGGTTGACTCAGCAGCGCACTTTTAATGCATGATAATCCCTGATCCCAATTTGCTTCAGTTTATTACACATCCCTGTAAATTGGGCTGATAGAAACATCATGGCAACGCGAAGAGCAAGGCCTGCTCCTGCTCACCCTGACAGCGCTGTCATCCCTTTGGTGGCCTTACCTTCCAGATTTACAGCTGCACAAGCCAGGCCCAGTGAATTTGAAATGGACCAACACCACATGGAGCAGCTCCTCTTCCTCACACCCTGTTCTAGCGTGGACACGCTCCATTCTGCCCTCTGCTATGTGTTTCTGTCACCTACAGTCTCACCTAGCCCCCGTTGTTGTAATAGCTGAACAGCTAATTTATATTAATAAATATCACTTCACCACACCCCGGTGACAAAGATAAGGATCAGCTCATCATCCCCTTTTCAAACATGAGAAACTGAGACACAAGAGAAATTAAGGCCGATTTACAAAGACAGTTTTCGGTGAACAATTCCCATTAAAACTAATAGGAATCAGGCAGCCAAATCTTGTGAGGTCACACAGAGCTGGGAACTGAACCCAGAGTGCTACTTCAGCAGACTTTCTTCCTCTGCTGGCTCTAATGGCCATGCTGAGGACAAGGAGCATAGGTAAGTTAACCTGCAGGCAATAAACCCTGCCCTTTTCAGCCATGCCCTTCTGGGATTTCCTTCACAGCTGATCTGAGGACCACTATCTGCAATATTTCAAAGGGGCCTTATAAAAGGGGACTTGCTCCTGGGCTGGAGATCCTGGGCTAAGCCAGCCCTGATTACAAAAGGAGAGTCACCGAGAGGAATCAGGGAATGCCGATATTGACAGCAGCAAGAAGCTGCTGGGTGAAGGGGGGACAGACAGAGGAAGGAAGCCTGAGCCAGAATGCTAGGCACCTGCTGAGTAGAATAAGGCCTCTGTGGAGGGCAGGAGCTTAGGAAATGGGTATGATCTATGAGGCTACTATGATGGGACGCTAAGGACCACTTTGAATTACTTTGGGCTACTGATCGTGTTGCAGAGGAAGGCTGGTGATAGCCCTGAGAGAGACTACACCCCTTCCAAGGGCCCTTTTAAAGAGGGAGCAGAAGGAGAGACGTGCAGAAAAACCATGGGACACATGACGATCAGCCACCCTGCTACAGGCCACAGTTAGAGTTGCCTGATTCCATGCTGCGTTCTCCCAATGCCTGTGGGACTGCTGGTATAGGCCTGCTTATACCGCTGGCCAGAATTTGGCCCCAAAAGAAGAGATGATTCAAATTGTAATGGCGCTCAAATAAATAATAATAATTAACGAGCCAGCATGCTCAGGACCTCTGCTTTATAGCATCTCCAGCAACCCCATGCCGCCTAGGACCATGCTGGTACAGCATTGACTGGGGGAGTGGGAGGAGGCAGAGGAAGTGAGCCTACTTGTGAATCCCCTACGCTGCCTCTCAGTTGATGGGAAAATGCCACCTGGATTTACAGAAAACATTGCCTGCCTGTGCATTACTGAAATATGTTTTTCTGAAGCCCAGAGTGCATTATGCTGCTTGCATCTTGAGAAGCCAGATGAAACATTTTTTTTCCTTGTGCTTTGCCACTGCCACTTTGCTTTGATAATTTATTTTTAATAGTCCGGTTACAAATGAGTTTGAAAAGGAAGCACATTGCCCGAATGCTGAGAACATGCATTTCTGAGTCACGTCACTAGCTTTCCTCTCATGCCTCCTAGGCCTCTAATAAACTACAAAGTAACATTGAGAAAACACTAAAAACTCTTTATCTGTTGAGATTCAGGAATCAGTAGAGTGAGCAGTCAATAATTAATTCTGCATATTTGCCATACATCACTGCAGGCAGGAGACAGGCGAGGGAGGCTGGGACTTGAAGTGCTCAGAATAAGGATTTCCAGATTCAGGCTGTTAATAAAGGAGGCCAAATAGACACATCTAGTGATACATATTGGGCCAATGCTACATTCCAAGTAGGATATAGGGGCAGCCAGAATTAATTCCACATCACTCCCAAGCTTCTTTACTCTTTGCTGTCAGTTTCATGCCCCTCAGCTATTCACCGGGGGAAGACACCTACCCATTGTTCCTAATCCCTATGTTCCAACTATCACATGTTAAAAAAAAATCTGCTTTAATAGCCCTGGAAAAACTGCGGGCCTGATTCACTCCAGTGCTATGCCAGCTTACCTCCAGCTATTTCAGTGATGAATGAGCCCCTCAAACTTGGCCCTGTAACAGGCCCACTGCCTTTGATTCCCAATGATAGTAGTAGAGGATAAAGATACTCAGAACGGTGTAAGAAGAGCTCAGCATCTACTGAGGAGAGTGATCAGGGTCTGACTCAAAGCCCATTGCAGTTAATGAAATGGCTTTCATGGATTATGGTGGGCTTTGCCACAGAGCCTTGAAGGAGGCAGTTTTTCCTAGTGGATAGAGTAATGGACAGGGCCTTGGGAGACCTGAATTCTATTCTTAGCTCTGCTATTGGCCTGCTGGGTGGCCTTAGGCAAGTCACATCATCTCCCTGTGTCTCAGTTTCCCCATCTGTAAAGTGACCTCCTTTGTAAAGAGCTGTGAAGAAAAAGCACTAGATAAGAGCTTGATATTATTGAGAGCAAAATGTGTCCACCCCAGAGGTGACGCAGGATAGGGAGACAGGCTTCTGGCTTCACAGACTTATAGTCTGGAATTTAGACATGGCATAAGTGAGTGTGAGGTCAGGTGAGAGAGGGGAGTGGAGCAGCATAGGGATGGACAGGGATTCAGGAGATCGCTTTGATAATTTATGTAATATGTAGGAATACTCATGTTGATTATGTGCCTTATTTTGAGAATCATTGATCCAAATCCAGGGGTCACTGAGAAAAAACAGTTGGAAACTGGATCCCAGTTTATAGATGGGGCCTGAATTGATGTAGAAGGGCAGGAGGAGAGTTGACTTTGCAGTTAAGGCAATAATGACTTGTGACTCAGAAGACAGAGGTTTAGCTCTGTCCTAGATTCCCCATGTGACAAGTCACTTCAGGGTAGGGTGACCAGATGGCCCCATTTTATAGGGATAGTCCTAATTTTGGGGGCTTTCTCTTATCAAGGCACCTATTACTTCCCCACCCCGTCTCGATTTTTCACACTTGCTACCTGGTCACCCTACTTCAGGGTCAGATTTTGAAAGTTGTAGACAGGTGCCTAATGGGATTTTCGAAAGCTCCTATGCACCTAACTCCCATTGACACCAATGGGAAATGGTCAAACAAATACCTTGGAGGATCTGAGGAAAGCAAGGGGAATTAGACAGCTGGCTGTTATTTGCGCCTTTCAAAATCTCCCCCATGGCTCTTAAGGCCAGAAGGGATCCATTATGGTCATCTGATGTGACCTCCTGCACAGCACAAGCTGCAGACCATCATCCCACCAAAGAATTTATTATGCACAATCAGACTAGGGCACCCCCCACCAGCCTGCAATCCTTCCCTCCCGTGCATGCCGGGTGTGGATAAGAGGCCAGTCTGACCCAGCAAACCATCAAGCCAACTTGCCCCAAGAGTGGGAGAAATGAAGACAGAAATCATGGCGAGGTTAGAAACACCTGCCTGGGGCTAATGACTGAGATAGTGCTCAGCTCTGGGGTGCTGGGAGGTTCTTGATGAAAGGACGGCACCCTCCAGGTAAATGGTGCAGTTGGCCCAATGGTTTGGGCTATGGATTTATGTATCAGCTTCCTTGTGTAGGTCAGATGTATTCCCAAGGTGGTTTCTGCTAATCTCCCTCTTAGGATCTCAATTACATACTCAACACAGATTAACAACAATGGCAAAAAAAAAAAAAAAAAGATAATAGAACAGTCAAAGCAAAAGGAAACCTCTGAGGAAAACACAGTGCACTTAGACCAGAACAAATAGCAACAGATTCACTGGGAAAGAAAATCAGTGTGGCTGATATTTATTACAGTCTTTATGGAGGGAGATGGGACTCCAAACGGAGCCTTTTTAGAGTTCTGGTCCACTTGGGTTTACTCATAAAAATAATGAGTGTGTGTTCAGCCTTTCATTATTGCTTCATGGCCACTACATTTTAATTAGAGTGAGGAAAAAAAACCACACTAGCTAATTCATAATTTAGTATCTGTTCTACTGCAGGCATCCATTCAATCTCCCAAAAGCAACGGTCCCTTTCATTCAGATTGGGTAGTCGCTGTTCAAACGGACTTTTGATGCCACACACGAAGTGAAAACAAACAACGCAGCAAAGGGGATGGGGGGAGAGGAAGACAAACAATGCAATAGGTAGAGAATCTAGCACAACATAACATCACACGACAGGAGGCAAAGCCCAGCATTAGTAGCTGTAATTCAACACACATTGGAGCAGACATCACAAAGGAAGAGAATAGCAACACAGTGTTTGGCACATTTGGTTCATCAGATCCATCCTGCTTCCATGAGTTGCCAATTCCTAAGTCTTCAAAGGAAAATGAACACCCTCACCACGCTCACTCATACCTGCACCTACAAACACAAATGCATGCACATAAATGCACAAATATGCCTCACGTGCATTCAATACATACATCTGCACACTCCTGCAGGCATATAAACGCCTATGGCGAGATATACATACATGTGAACACACATATACATGCATGCAGTTCCTTGCACATGCATACACACATATGGACATGACTGAAGGCATGCATGCGTGCATGCTAAACAGGGCTGGCTCCAGGCACCAGCCCATCAAGCACTTGCTTGGGGCATTGCCTTCTAAGGGGCAGCAATCTTGGGGTGGTGGGACAGCGCTCTGGGTTTGGTTTTTTTTGCTCCGGCAGGGCAGCGTTCCATTTTTATTTTGTTTTTTTCGCTTGGGGTGGCAAAAAAGTTAGAACCGGCCCTGACACTAAAGCACCGGTGAGCAGCTTCTACCCTGAAGTGGGAGATTTGATGGCCCTTATCTTAGTATGTATAACTGCAAAAGCTATTATTGGTCAGAAAATTATCCATTAGCCTGAATCTCTTGGATGAGCTTGTGTCAGGATCTTTGTCCCGGGGGATATCATCTAGTACAAGGCAACTTTATTATGTAGAGCATCCTTCATGCAAATCGTATTTCAATATGCTGTATCGTGTTAAAATTAAACATCAGCAAGAGAGACAGAGCAGCTGTAGCCTACACTTCTTTACCGTAAGATGGGCCAAAGGTCAGGAGCAGCCACAGGGGGTGGGCAAGAGGGAAGGAAAGAAGAAAGATCAAGGAGGCTGAGGGGACAGGGTGGCAATAGGGAATGCTGAATGTCATGGAGCAGAGGTGGCATCTCAATTCCTCTACTTGGTTTGGTGAGCAAGATAGCATAAAGCCAGGTGATCAGCAAGACAGAATCCAAGTTTTAGGTGGTAAAGGTGAGAGAGGAAGAACCAAAGTCTCTGCTGGCTTTGTATCATGTTCTGCATGGTTCTGGGAGATGAAGGGTGAGTGTGGGAGGCATAGATAGATAGATAGATAGATAGATAGATAGATAGATAGATGTACAACAGTGTTGGGAAGAGATACAGTTATCCACACACAAGCAAATGAGACACTGAAGCTACCAGCATAAGAAACACAGCCTGTGCCCACACAGATGACAGGCAGCCAAATCAGGTCCAAACAACAGCATGTCACTCTCAGGATAGAAGAAGGAAATGGATCAGGGAAGCTGTTGTGTTGCCATGCACTCAGGCAGCCAGTTCATAGGCCAGAGATAGCGGCTACTACATCCAGCCTGCGCCAACGAGCAACGCTCTGCATTGGTTACCCTCTCTTGCGAGGCATGTGTCAGGAAGATAAGAAGCCAAGTCAGATGAAGGGCAAGGAGGTGAGCAGGTGATCACTGCTCACTAGTCTCCAGGCCATGATTGGGACAGGTAGTTAGGAAGATGATGAGGACTAGCAGAGGAGATGCAACCTTGTAAGTGCTCTAGATGGGTGAGGGGGAGGTTCCACCAGACATGTGGTGCCAGAGTCCCCATTAGCCTCTTCCTCCAATCTGTGTGATTGTGGTTGCGATGATACCCAGCTCCCAGTGCAGGTTCATGGCCCTTCCTCATTTACTGCAAGGCTATACTGAGACATTCCCCAGGCAACTGCTTGTTCTGCTGCTAACCAATGTTTTAGTAACCCAACCAAGACACTCAGGAATGGATTGGGATTCAATGCCACAAGCACAGACCACAACAGAGATGCCTCCTTCTGCAGAGTAGATAACACTGGTCAGGCCCCAAAGTGGGTGCAAATTCCTCACTGGTCTCTTCAGCCAGTTGGAAAACTGCTTTTAATGCTGTCTGGCTGGACCCATTATAAAGATGAGGTAACTGGGGTACAGAGAAATGCAGCCCGATACCACACAAGTCAGTGGCAGAGCAGAAATAGAACCCAGGAAGCCTGTTGCCACAGCTCTCCCTACTCCATTCACACTCTTACTTTGCAGCCTCTTTGTAGACATTTGGGAGATGGGTAGCACTGAGGTCTGACTCCCGCTGGAGAATTTGAAGTTTGATTTGGGGTGTTTCCTATTCCAAGTATAGTGCAAAATCAAATTATTTTAGTTAGGGCAGGGAGGGGAAGAAAAACAGAGCAGGTAAAATCAATCGCTCCTGTCTGGCCAAGATAAGCCAGGCAGGGCAAGATATTAATTCTGATTCCCTTAGCATGCCAAACAAAGAGAGCTGTAATTCCACCCTTGTTGAAATCAAAGGAAATTACTCTCACCAGCAGTGCATAATTCGGGGGAGATAAATCATTACAACCAGAGAGGAAAAAGTAACACCCAGTTATTCAATACCATTTATAATGAGCCTGTCTGAAAGAGATCCTCTGAGCTGGTCACTTGCATCCCCTTTTCAAACAGAAACACAGAAAGGCTATTTCTAAATTAATGTTAAGCATACAAAATATGCTGGGCTTTGCAGAGCCTTATACAAAATGCAATGGGCCAGTACCTGCCCTTCTCTGGCACCCTCTTGTTGCCATGCTGGTGACTGGAAGCCAGATAGGCTGCTCCAGTGTGGCTGCATGGTATCATTGGTCTAAGCCAGCTCATCAGAGGGTTAAGTTATTTGCCCAAGGTCACACAGTAATCAGTGGTAGAGCTGGGAATGGAACCAGGGAGTCCTGGTGAGCAGTTTTCTCTTCTATCTCCCCACAATGTTCAGGAGAGACTCTGCAAGGCACAGAGAGCCATGAAACTCTCTAAACATTTGTGAGAGTTTTGCTGATTAAGGTAAATATTTTCCCCATTTCTAAAGGAGTGGCAGCCACTATGGGACTTTGCTGGCACAGTGATAGCTTAAGCCTCCTCTCCTCAAATTCACAGAAATGCCTGCTCTGTTCTCAGAATGGTATTTTTGTGCCAAGGGGCAGTATGGTCTAGAACCTAGAGCAAGGGTGTGAAAGTCAAATAACCTAGGTTCTGGTCTGAGCTCTGCCACTGACTTGTGTGTCTTTGGGCAAGTGACTGCAACTCAGCTACATCCCCCTTAGTAACTCACAATACCTTCAGAGCTGCTAATTAACCAACTAATCTCAGATATACCTGTGTAACTTCACTGGAGTCACAAGAATTGCCCCATGGGATCAGAACAACAGTCCACCTAGTCTGACACATACTCTCTGACAGTCAATTGTTGGGGTTAATTGAAAACAGAACTAGGCCCCATATTTGCAAAGCAGATGAAACACAGAGGACAAACTGTTATTATGAAATTCTATTTGCTACAACAATCGGTACATTTCCAAGGGGCCACAGCAACTTTATGGAGTCTGTTCTGGTCTCCCATTTCCCCCTGCCGACCCAATCGCTTTGGGTTACTCTGGAGGAGACGGAAAGCAATCACAATGCCAGGCACAAAGCAAAGAAGAAGAAATCTCCCAGCTTCAGGGAAGAAAGGGAAACAGTGTCTCAAGCTGTTTCTCCATATGAAATGGAGAAAGCTGCAGCTTTCTGCAGCCACCTGGTGCTTAATTGCCACTTAAAATAATTATCTTCAACCTTACCCCTAGGAGAAACAGCTTTTTTGCACAAAACAGACAAACAGACAGACAGGAAGGAGGCTGGCAATTGCTTTCTAAACCTCCCGCTGCTGTGAAAAGAAGGGGAAAAGATAAAATCAATCCATACAACAGGAGAGTTACATGTGCTGGGAAAGGGACACAAATCTCCATACATGAGGCTAATTTATCAGTGCTTTTGAAGTCTCCATGTCATCATGATGAATATTTTTAATTTGGTGAGTCATAGATTCCAAGGCCAGAAGGGACCACTGTGATCATTTAATCTGCCATAGGCCAGACAACTTCCCCAAAATAATTCCTGGAGCAGATCTTTTAGAAACACATTCAGTCTGGATAATCCGGTATCTTTACTGAGGATCTATCCATAAGAACATTTCTTATCCCTGCTAGAAAAAACGGGAAACCATCCCAGCTTTAAGACAGATCAGGGAATGACTCCTGGCTGAGACAAGTGAATGTAGTGTTGGTGAGAAAGGTGCATCCTGTCTCCAGCTGCTTCAGAGGAAGACACAAGAACCTAGGGTGACCAGATGTCCCAATTTTATAGGGCCAGTCCCGATTTTGGGGTCTTTTTCTTATATAGACTCCTATTGCCCCTTCACCCCACCCCCATCCTGATTTTCCACATTTGCTGTGTGATCACCCTACAAGAACCCCAGCAGTTTAATGAACCTTGGAGAAGCTACTCCCTAACCCCAGTGAGTTGTCGGCTTCTACCCTGAAGCACGAGAGTTTAAACCTCTTCTATACTGCTTATTTCCTATTTCATGACATTGTGGCTCTTCTCACCACCCCACTCCCCTTTCTTTTGAACCTTACCAAGCTCTTAGCCTCAAGGATTTATCAATGACAGTGAATTCCACAGACTTCCTCAAGCTGCCCTTCTTCCAATGTGCTTCACTCCAGGAGTACAGAGGATCTCCCAAAAGTGGAAGGATAGAATTCTGTGGATAAACAGAGGACTTCAGGTTTCAAAGCTATCACCTCACACATACCTAACTATCCTTTCTTATTCCCATATCTGTCTAAGCTAATCTATCTATCATCACGGTCTTATCATCATGATATTCAAAACACCTCTTTTCACCAGCACTCAATTCACTTAAATGTAGTAATATAGAATATCTTCCATGCTGGTGTGTTCTAGGATTCACAAGCAAGAGCTTTTATACAAAAGCTGGGCTGTATATAAAAGAATGTAAATTATGATGATTTTCTCAGCAAAATGCTTTAATTCACACATTACCGGCACGTGCTTCGGAAGCCACAGAAGATAATAAGAAAGCCCTCAATCACGCTGTCCCTTTAAAAGAGATTCTTTCAAGGGCAGCCCTGGGTCACCAAGCCATGGACTCCAGACCTTAATATCCCGAATGGTCAGGATTGCCAGTTTAGAAGAATCAATTTTTTAGCAAATAATCCGTCACCCAGAGGAACCCCTTTCCTGGTCAGACGGTCTCATATCTAATAAGACTGTCATCCATTTTTTGTTTGTTTTTCTCTTCTTCTTCTTGGCTCAGATCCTCAGTGGTGTAAATCAGCATTACACCACTGAAATCAATAGAGTGATATGTATTTAAACAGCTGAGCATCCAGCCCAGCACTCAGCCTTTGTTACAAACTGGGTTTAAAGAGATTCTTGGCAAAAAGAAGCAAACAAAAGTCATCTTGCTCATTTAAATATCTCATGGTCAACACCGATGCATTGTGGGAATTATTTAAATGAGCTTTTAGGCAAGTAGAAACAATAAAATGAATACAACAGTTAAACATTTTTAAATGGATTGAGATTGTAAGAACACTGCTGGCTCATAATTAGGTTAACTGGTTCAGGATTCCTAATGATGGGGCCTGATTCTGACTTCACTTAGGGTCCAGTTCTACTCACACTTTGGGCCAGATACCGATCCCCTTACTGACATGAATGGGATTATTTGTTGCAGCCTGACATGAGAGTGGCGTGATGTGGCCTCTAACCATCAAGGTCCAAGGGAAATTCCTCTGTTTGGTGAGATTTATTTGTCTGAAAGGGCTAATCAGGTGTCAGGATGCAGAGGCACTTCACTAGGGTAAATCAGGAGTAAATCCACCAAGGTCAATAGAATTATTGGAATGTGAGATCAAATAAGGCCTACCAAGTTAGGTTCTAGCACCCTTACTCATATTAAAAAGTACCTTAGACTGTGAATGGGATCATCAGAACTAATGGGATCACTCAGGCAGTACTGCTGATGATTCTAGTCAACATCATTGAAGTCTACAGTTATAGGCTATGCATCTGATTCTGCTTTACACTACTGACAAAGTAACTTGCCCTCTCATTCTCCTGAAAGAAGGAAGCTCAGACTGAAGGTTTATCCAACGTCCAATGAACTTTTTACCCTTCAAACATTCACCATAACTGTTATTAATGGATTGGCTAATTACTGACACTGTTTGTATTTGGCCAGTTTTGACCACCCATAATCCCCTCTTCTTCTTAGGGTTTAATTTTCTTTGTCTTTTTTTTTAATAATAATAAAAATATATATTACCAATGATCAGAAGAGCAATGCTAACCCAGATAAAAACAAAATTATAGACCACGTTGGAAGACCAATGGAAGAGCCGAGCACAGTTATGATCTTAATCAGACCTTGTACTCCAATTACTTTCACCTGTGGAACCCGGTGTGTGATGCAGACATTAATTAAGCTGCACAGCCTCCCCCTTGAAGTATTCAGATCCCTTTTTCCAGATGGAAGAATTGGGCCACAGAGGGGTGAAGTAACTAATCCCAGGGAACAGGGCACTGGCATGATAGCAGCCCCATTTATGGCTTCCTCCTGAACATCTCTCCCCAGTGGCACAATGGTAATATTAATAATAATAATAATTAATATTAACTATATATGGCAGGGTTTCCTGTAACTTTGTCTGAAGCAGCTAGTACAGACCCCTTCTGGTGGCAGGACACTGCACTAGATGGACTCCTGATTTAAAACATCCTGGCAGTTCCCATGTTCCTATAGGCTGATCTGTGGTGTGTATAGAAATGTGCAGGGTACAAACTTAAATCTTGGGGAGGCTTGGATCTGAAACCAAGCTGAGCACTTCAGGCTTATCTCTAAGATTCTGAAAACACTAGAGGTAACACGGCTTATTTGTAGCTATCTGGTGAGGTTTATTGGTCTGAAAGGGCTAATCAGCTGTCAGGATGTAGAGGCACTTGCTTAAATGAAAGAAAAGTAAGAAATTGTTTGAATCTATTCAGATTAGGCACTGTGATTTGTATTTCAGTGGCAGGGTACATTCAGCTAACAAATTCTGAGCCAGATCCTAGCATACATCTGGAGTAACTCCACTAAAGTGAATGGGCTTGCTCCGGGTTTACTCCAATATAACTGAGAGCAGACTATGGCCCTTTATGTTTGGTCCGGAGGATGCATTTACCTCCTATTTTCCATAATTCAGTCAGTCTTCATTGTGTGATGAAACAGTCTAGGCCAGACTCTGATCTCATTTGCATTAGGTTAACTCCATTAATTTTAATGGCGCTACTCTGGGTTTACAAAGAATAAAAGAGAACAGAATTTGATGTACTTTAATTGAACATTTTTTGCGAAGGACATTAAGTACCTGGGGTGAAATCCTGGCCCCACAAAAGTCAATGGGAGTTTTGCCATTAACTTCAATAGAGCCAGAATTTCACCCAGATTGCCAAACTGGTCATTAAACTGAGCACTGAGTTTCCATCCATCAGTAGCCTGGGGGTAAATAGCAGGTATGCTTTAGGGATGAATTATTAGTAGTTGCAAAGCTCCTTTGAAATGCTGAGAGGTGTAGTGCTAAAGAAATGTAAAATATTGTTTATAAATCTTTCTTCAGATAACAGATTATTGTTATTTATATCACAGTAACACCTAGAGAACTCAACAGCAATTGAGGTTCCATTGTGCTGGGCACTGTATATACAGAAAGTGAGATATCTTCTCTCACTGGAAAAAGCTTATAACCTTAAAAGGGGGAGAGAGGAAACAGAAGCAGAGAATGGAAGTCACTTTCCAAAGGTCACACCACAGGTCAGCAGCAGAGCCAGGAACAAAATCCAAATTTTCCGATACCTAGTACAGGGCTCTAACCACTGGATCACATTGTCTTCTCACCTCTATATATTGAAACATGGAGAGGGGGGCAAACTACGCTGCTGAGGGGAGGGAAACCAAACATTACAGGCCTTAATCCCCTTTCCACCAGGCTGGCTGTGCAAAAAGGTCTTGTGGTCACTTTGCACTACTGGGCGAGTGGGTGAAGTGGCCAGAGTGTAAATGAGAATCAGGCTCTTCCTGCTTATAGTTAATTCTTTTAAAAAGTCATTATAATGTCAGAGGGGCCTGAACTTTTAGCTCATGGCGCATGCACTGTTTATAACCCAGATTACCCATTCTCCCTTTCACCTCTTACAAATCATTCTCCCTTGATGCTTTTTCCCTTCTCCCTGGCCCTTGTTTGGTTGTAACTGGAAATGTTAGGAGTGACACACTGATTCTTTGGTGGATAAAGCTGGCTCTGTCTGGGTGGAGAGATTGGGTTATTACTTATAACTACGTTATCCCCAGCAATGTTTCCAATCAAGTGGATTTACTCCTCTCCATTGAAGCTGCTTATTCCTCTGCTGGCGGGGAAAATAAGACTATTTAGAAGCATTTATGGCAGCTGCAAAGGCCTTTCCAAGCAGAAACATGAGCTACGGAGCTGTAGCTTCTAGCAGGTCATTGAACCCATCTCATCCATTCTGTTTCACGACCTCTTGCTCCTGTTCTCTGCACTTCTTTACAAGCCACCATTTCATTGGGATATGTACTGGGATTGCTTTCTACCTGAGGCTGACAAGAACTGTACAAGCCCAGCTAACCCTTAAAATACTTGCCTCTGGCCGTCAGCCATAACGGATGCATCAAGAAACACAGGTGGGCCAACTTAGGCCCCAAAGGTGGGTTTTGCTGTGAAAAACAAGCTGCTTAATTCTCCATGAGCCTGCGCCTTGTGCATTCATTTATACCAATACAAAGTGGGTACAAAATGCTCCTAAATCAGAATCTTGTCACCCCTGCTTGGCCCTGATTTTGAACAGGTGTAAATGAAGACACGGGGCAATGGGGAAGAGCTGAAGAAATACTTCTTCCATGTCCCTTTGGATTTTTATTTAATTCCAATGAAGCGGGGTTTTTTTATATCTATTTATTTATTTAAATATTCCTCTGAATTTAAACATCTGAATTTAAATGTTAGCACTACACATGGGAACACAGCAATGGAAATATGATAATAAAATAAGAAATAATGTTGCAATCACATTTAAAAGGCTATCAGGGTGGTGGAGGAGGAGGGGTTATTTTTGTGTACAAGAGAATTGTAGATAGATTCATTGAAAACATAGCTGCCTGTCATCATATTATCTGAACATCACTCAGGCATTGATGCTGTATGGGGATACTGGCAATTATCCTATGGCAGAGGCCTGCGATTTACAGGACAGAGCCACAAAAAACCACAGCTATCATCACATTTTTAGGAAGGTAGCAATCTTGGCCTGTCTATTAAGTTTAGACACATACACATTGTGGAGGGCCTATGAGTGCCTAAAGGCAGTCTTAAACAGGACAGCTGTACTATACATACCTATAAAATAGAAAGACACACGGGGTTTGGTTCCGTTTAACACTTCATAATGAGCAGCAGTTGAGTGGCGCCCATAGCACAGTGGCAAGGAATGGAATAAATACTTATTTTTGATTGTGCTCCCTGAAGATTTTATTCCATCATGCAGCTGCATTCCTACTAGATCCTACTTCTCCATGTTAGCAGGTAAAAGCGAGCTGATACAGATTATACTATGCAGGCTATACCATGAGCCTCACAAAAGGAGAGCTGTCACCCAGACGTACATCTTCCTGGTCTCGCGTGTCTTGGCTTTGGATGACTGAATGAACAAGTGATGCTTCTCAGGATGAACATCGATAGCACATATCGAAGATGGAGGTGGAAATTTGGTCAGCCAACAGAAAAGGGCCACAGCCCTCCTGAGACAGTCACTCTGAGGCAACATGGCACAGCCCCTGTGAGGTATCATGGTATAGCCACCCTGAGCAACAGAGCCCCTGTGAAGTAATGGGACACATCCCCTGTGAGGTAACATGGCACAGCCACCTTGACTGAGAGGGCCCCTCTGAGGTAACATGGCACAGCCCTGTGAGGTAATGTGGCACAGCCACTTGAGCAAGAGAGCCCCTGTGAGGTAACGTGACACAGGCCCTGTGAGGTAACGT